>PVKB01001342.1:0-436603 GCA_004027205.1 Ctenodactylus gundi | reverse complement strand
TTTTAATGTTTAGGTCTTTAATCCATTTTGATTTGATTTTGGTGCATGGTGATAGGTGTGTGACTAGATTCATTCTTCTGCATGTGGATGTCCAGTTTTCCCAGCACCATTTGTTGAACAGGCTGTCCTTTTTCCATTGTATGGATTTGGCCCCTTTGTCAAAAATTAGGTAGTTGAGGGTATTTGGGTTTGTTTCTGCGTCCTCGATTCTGTTCCACTGGTCTATCTGTCTATTTTTATGCCAGTACCAAATTGTTTTTACCACTATGGCTTTATAGTATAGCCTGATGTCTGGAATTGTAATGCCTCCTGCTTTGGTCTTGTTGCTTAGGATTGCTTTGGCTATTCACAATCTCTTTTTAGTGAGGTTAATTCCTAAGCTATTGTGAAGGGGGTTGTTTTCTCGATTTCTTTCTCTTTGGATTTGTTATTGGTGTATAGGAATGCTATCGCTTTGTGGGTATTGATTTTATAACCGGCTACTTTGCTGAATTTATTAGTTCTAAGAGTCTTTCTGTGGAATTTTTTGGGTCTTGTATGTAGAGGATCATGTCATCTGCAAATAGGGATATCTTTCCTTCTTTCCTTCTAATGAATATTTCTTTTATTCCTTGCTCTTGCCTGATAGCTCTTGCTAAAATTTTGAGCACTATTTTAAATAGTAAGGGTGACAGTGGGCATCCTCGTCTTGTTTCTGAATCCCGTGTGAATGCTTTCTGTCTTTCTCCATTCAGGATTATATTGTCTGAGGGGTTGTTATAAATAGCTTGAATCATGTCAAGATAGGGTCCCTCTATTCCTATTTTCTTTAGAATCTTTATCATAAGTGGGTGTTGGATTTTGTCAAATACTTTTTCTGCATCTATCAAAATTATCAATGATATGATTTTTATCTTTGCATCTGTTAATGTGGTGTATTACATTTATTGATTTGCATGTGTTGAACCATCCCTGCATGTTTGGGATGAAGCCCACTTGGTCATGGTGTATAATCTTTATGATTGGCTGCATTCTGTTGGCAAGGATTTTATTGAGTATTTTTGCATCTGTTTTCATTAGGAATATTAGCCTGTAGTTTTCGTTTTTTGTTGGATCTTTGTCTGGTTTTGGAATTAGAGTTGTGCTTGCTTCAAAAATGAGTTGGGCAATTTTCCTTCCCTTTTAATTTCTTGAAAAAGTTTGGTGATCATTGGTACTAAATCTTCCCTAAAATTTTTATAGAATTCTGCTGGGAGTCCATCAGGTCTTGGGCTCTTCTTGGTTGGAGGTGTTTTTATTATTTCCTCAATTTCATAGGTGTATATTGGACCATTCAAATGTTTAATTTCTTCATTCAGTTTTGGTGGTTGATATGGGTGGTTTTGGAACTCATCCATTTCTTTTAGATTTGTAGATTTATTGGAGTACAAATTTTCAAAGTAACTTCTTATTATCCTTTGGATTTCCTTGTTACCTGTTGTAATTTAGCCTTTTTCATCTCTGATTTTATTGATATAGGTTTTCTTTTTCTGTGAGTTTAGCAAGGAGTTTGTCAATCTTGTTTATCTTTCCAAAAAGCCAACTTTTGTTTCATTTATTTTTGATTTTTTTGTTTCTATTTCGTTGATTTCTGCTCTGATGTTTAGAATTTCATTTCTTCTGTTAGGTTTGAGGTTGCCTTGTTCTTATTTTTCTAGGGTCCTGAGTTTTGAAGTTAGATTGTTAATTTGGGCTTGTTCAGTTCTTTTAATGTATACATTTATGGAAATGAATTTTACTCTTACATTTGCCTTCACTGTGTCCCAGAGGTTGCATTGTGATGTGCTGCGATTGTAGTTTATCTTTGTGAACCTTTAAATTTCTTCCTTGATTTCTTCTGTAACCCAGTGCTTATTTAGAAGAGTGCTGTTCAGTTTCTACTTGTTTGAGTTGTGTCATTTGCTTGTGTTGTAGTTGATTTCTAATTTTATTCCACTATGGTTTGATAGGGTAATTGGGATTATATCAATTGCCTTGTATCTGTTTAAGCTTGTTTTGTGGCCAGCATGTGGTCTGTTTTGGAGAATGTTCCATGGGTGGCTGCAAAAAATGTGTATTCTGTTTTTGTTGGGTTAAAAATTCTGTATATGTCTGTTAGATCCACTTCTTCTATGATGTATTTCAGATCTGCTATATCTTTGTTGTTTTTGTGTCTAGTTGACCTGTCTTCTTGGGAGAAAGGAGTATTAAAGTCTCCCACTCTTATAGTGTTTAAGTTTGTGTGTTTTTTTTGAAGTCCAGTAGCTTTCGCTTTATTGAGTTGGGTGCATTGTTGTTCGGGACATAAATGTTTATGATTGTCAGTTTCTCTTGCTGGATTGTTCCCTTTACAAGAATGAAGTGATCTTCTTTGTCTTTTGACCAGTTTTCGCTTAAAGTCTACTTTGTCAGCAGAGAGTATGGCTACCATTGGCTATTTTTGTCCCCTAGTTGAGTGGAATATAGAACTCTAGCCTTCAATTTTGAGTCTGTTTATCTTTATGTTTGAAATGTCAGTACTCCTACCCCAGACTAAAAATAACAGGGAAGAGCACTGTAAGCAAGATTCAGATGAGTTGAGGAGAATTGAGAGTGAAGTGGGGAAGAGTATAGCTTCCAGATCTGCAGAATACTTTAGGATACAGGGCTCAGCGAGTTAATAAAGAGAGGGAGGGGTTTAGCAACTATCTCAACAGCAAGTGATGGTGGCATGCAGGGAGATAAGGCCCCAGATCACAGGTGAGTGATGGTGTTGAGCCGGGATACCTGGGGTTAGTCCACAGAGAGTGAAGGTGGCCCATGGGGAGGCCCTGGCCTATATCCCTGGCAAATGCTGGTGGTGGTGGTGGTGTGGAAGACCTGGGCCTACACCTGCTGCAAGCAATGGCAGCAGGTAGAGACCCTCGCCTCTACAACAAGCTGTGGCTGCAGGCAGGGAGACCTGGCCCTAGCTCAGCTTGGAGTGATGGCTGTGGGCAGGAAGATACCAGCCCAAGTCTATGAAACCCAATTGGCAGCTTGAGAGCAAGACTCTGGCTTAGCTACTTGGTGAGAGATGATGGCAGGCTGGGAGATCTGTGCCTACCTCCATAGCAAGCAATGGTGGTGGCTGGGCTAGTTCAGAATATTTAAAAAGTTCTTCCCCAAAGAGGATTAGGAAGAAACAAGTAAAATCATTATTACAAATTTGGTTACAAAGCATGAAATTGAAACATAAATTTCAAGAGTCACAGGTTGAACTAATAGCCAACTGAGTTCTTAGACAATGAACTAAGGCTATGTGGTCTTTTATCTTTACCACTCAGTGACAGCTTCAGTGAAAAGACCCATGAACCACTTACTTATGAACTGTTACTGTTTAAAGAACTAATAACATTCTAAATGTAAACCATTGCTTTCTGCTGTTTCACCCCCAGCTAAATATCTATACGCATCATACACATCAAAAAGTAGAGACCTAGATCACAACTATATCATGAAACTTAAAACAAAGAACAAAGTGAAACAGGGGGGTTGGGTGGGTGGGCGGAGGGGTGGCTAGGGGGAGGGACAAGAGGAAAGTGGGAAAGTCCTTGTCACCCTCACAAGATACGTATGCGCACAAAATGCTCAATTTCATTGTAAACCTTAAATTTTGAACTTATGCATATCAATAAAATGGGGAAAAAAAGAACAAAACATTTTATACCAATTCCCCATGTTGAATATAAATATTGTGTTTTGCAAACTAATGTGGTAATAAAAATAATAATTGTGGGGGAAGTTTCACAGATTTTATGAGGAAGCTATTACTATTTTAGCTTGATACCAATTAAATGATTGATGTCTATTTTTTGTTACACTTTCTCTTTAGATGTTTCCATTCCTCTAAGTTCTTTGGTGCTGCTTATCTCTCTGTCTCCCTCAAAGATTCCTTCAAGTATTTTCTGCGATGCTGGGCTAGTGGTCACAGATTTCTTTAGGAATTCTTGGTCATGAAGTTTTTACTTCCCCTTCAAGTTTCAGGGATAATATTTTATGGGTACAACAACCTGAGTTATTGAGAGTCTGTTTAAGAGTGACACTTGCTGCCTTTTAAAGCTTGAAAGATTTTGCTCCAGGATTTTCTGACCTTTAAAGTTTGCATTGAAAAATTTGTGGTAACTTGAATGGGTTTGCCTTGGTAGAATAATGTCTGTTTTTCTTTTGCTGCTTTACATATTCTCTATTTATGTTGTATTTCTGAGGTTTTGCTTATAAAATATCATGGTGAATCTCGTTCCTGATTGAAGTTTTGTGGTGTCATTTAAGTTTCTTCCACTTGAAAATTACTTTCTTTTCCTAGATTTGGGAAATTTTCTTGTATGATTTCAGTGAATAAATTCTTTGTACCTTTGATGGTATCTTTTACTCCCACACCCGTAATTCTGAGATCGGTTCTTTTGGAATCATCCATCAGCTTTTGTATGTAGCTACCTTGCTCATTTTTAATTTTGGAGTTGTGTGTAATTATACCATTTGTTTCCTCAGCCTTGTCTTCAATTTCTGAAAATCTGTCCTCACAATGTTCAAGTTGACTTCTCCTGCTTTCAAATGTATTTTTCATAATCCGAATTTCAGCTAGATTTCTTTTCAAAAATTCAACTTCTCTATTAAAATATTTTTTCACATCTTACATTTTGATTTTCATTTAAATTTGGAATAATGTATGCAAGATAGTGTCCACATGTGGAAAAAATTTTAACTTTTGTTTTTTCCCTTTTTAAAAAAAATTATGAAGGTGACAAGGACTTTCCCACTCTTCTTTTGTCCCTCCCCCTACCTTGACAAGATATGTATGTGCACAAAATACTAAACTTCATTGTAAACCTTAAATTTTGCACTTATACATATCAATAAAATGGGGAAAAAGTATGAAGATTGTGAAGGTTGGGCTAATATTATCCACAATCAATGTGGGTTGTCACATAGGGTGTATGTTGCCTTGAGGCCCAGGAAGTTCACCTATTGCCACGTGTTTTTCTACATTGTCTGTTTCATTTCTGTCATTGACCTATTGTTCTTTGTGTTTAATCCTGGTAGTTCATACAAATTAATTGGCCAAATAAAATTTTATTTGAAATATGTGATTTCTGGGTTACTTTCTCTTGACTATTATGAACTATGTCATTTCTTTGGGAGCAGTACAAACCATAAGGACATACTTATATCTTAAAGAGCATATTTGGTAGACATATTAGTTATTAACAGGATGATAGTATAATGATAAAATTGTAAAGCATTAATTATGAAAGAAAAATATACATTTTCATAGTATAGAACATAGGAGTAATGGAGTGGTTGGATATTTGGGGGATGTTTTTTGTGGTTAGAAGTGCATATCAGTGCTATTCTCACAATGCAGAAGGTCACCCCTCTTGTCTGGGTCTTTTGCCTTCACTCTTTTTTTCCCCATTTTATTGATATGTTATGTACAAGTGCAGAATTTAAGGTTTACAATGGAGTTGAGCATTTTGTGTGCATATGTATCTTGTCAAGGTGACAAGGGCTTTCCCACTCTCCTTTTGTCCCTCCCCCTACCCTCGCTTCCCTCCCTCCACCCCCACCCTGTCCCCCTCTTTCGCTTTGTCTTTCATCTAAATTTCCATGAGATAGTTGTCGTCTGGGTCTCTCATATCAGAGAGACCATGTGATGTATACAACAGAGATATATGTATACCCATGTTCGTAGCAGCACAACTAACAATAGCTAGAATATGGAAGTCACCAAAATACCCATCAACAGACCAGTGGGTACACAAACTGTGGTATTTATACACAATGGAATACTATACATCTGTAAGGTCCAAGAGCATGGAAGTTTTCACAGGCAAATGGAAAAAACTTGAGAATATCATGCTTAGTGAAGTGAGTCAGAAGCACTATTTTTTTGAGGCAGGGTCTGACTCTGTAGTTGAGGCTGGTCATGAGCTCACTATAAAGAAGTTGGCTTGTGAAAGAAACTATAAAAGAGGAGATGCAGAAGAACCCTGGGAGTCATGGTGAGGTAGAGCTAGTGAAAGCCCATTGTCACTGCACTTCCAAGTTTGGATGTGTATTCTTGAGGGTTTTTTTTTTCACAGTCCCTGCTTTGTATATTTGTATTATTAGTTTGGGTTCTTTCAAAAAGCAGAATTTACAGAAATTATAACAATAGGATCTATTCAGAAGGCTTACAACTCTGAGTATAGAGATAGTCCAAGATGGCGGTCTGCACGTGCTACAGCTGGAGTGTCCGATGGCTGTGCAGATGTGAAGTAGGACTCCCATCCAGGACTGCAGGACAGCCGGTGAGAGTCTTTTGTGGATCTCGGTTGCTTGAAGAACAGTGGTTAAGACTGGAGCCTGAAGATCAGTGACTGAAGATCTGCAATGGTCAGACAGGCACAAGTCAAGACTGGAGCAAATCTGTGATGCAGATATGCCATGTGTAGCAAGTCAGCGTCTAGACAATTGCAAAGGTGAGAACTTTCCCAGAGGAAGAAGCTGTAACAGTCTTTATTCTTTCCTCCTTTTACACAGTTGGAGTTCCCAGTTGGGCCGCCTACATTTCCCTCATTCGCTGGCCCAGAAATCACTGACACTCTAATCCAGGCTGGTTCTCAATTCCCAATGTAGGTGTGGTTCCCAAAACCTAATCTAGGACTGGTTCCTGATTGCCTCACGTTGACATAATCTCTCCAACTGACACAGCCTTTTAAAAATTTTGATAGTTGCTGATTTTTCTGCAGCTTCAGATATGTAGTTTAACTATTCTGGCTAATGTGGGTGAACTTTCATTTTTCAGAACATCAATTTCTGTATTTTTCTACTTTAATACACCACATTGGTTTTCTGGTTTTCTTGATTGTCATTTTGAAAGCTATTTAAAATTATTAGAAAAAATTTGTGGGTTGCTAAGAAAAAATAATGTGCTATTTTCCCCATCCTTGGGATATCAAGTAGTACAAACAATGGGTCCATTTAGTTCCTTTTGGTGAGTTCCAAAAGCAAATAACCTTATTTTTTTTGTTATCACTGCAAGTTGGCTTGACCCTGTTCTTGCGATGTTTGTGTTGATAGTCCTAGGTGCCATACATAGAATTTCTCTTTCCTCTTAGGTATCCAAGTGTCCTATAGTCACTTGTAATTTATTGGAAACCTATTATATAATCAAAACCTTAGTCCAGAATCTAGGAAATAATCTTCTACTCTTGGTTGTATACCACTTTATTATTAGAATCATGTGAGTGATATTTGTTTGAAAGTAGGCAAACACATTTTGTCTTTTGTCTGACTGTACAGATGTTCATTCTCATCAATGCCAAACCCATCAGTGGAAAAAGAAAAATTCTGGAAAAGGAGTACATCCCTTCATAGGTGGCTAAGTTGTAATGTGGCTCTTAAGCTCTGAGATATGGATGAAATACAGAGTGCAGTTGCTCATGGGAGCATTTTCATTTTTCTAGGGGCTTCAGTCTTCATATCTGTCACATGTAGTGCCTTTTATCTGACTGATCACTAGATTCCCACTTAGTTCCTAGGCCTTTTGTGGCTTTCACCTCTTTTGGAGTCACTTGCTTTTCCAGCAGGTTCTCTTGATTGACATCTCTTTCAAGTTATTCTGAGGTCACTCTTTTTCCCAGGGTCCATATATAAAGTCTGGGAATCAAAGAGCCTCCTTTTACAAATGTCAGAGTTGCTGTTCAACCAAAGGTGCCCCGTTACCCTTCTTCAGGGGGCACTTTTGGCTCCAGCCTCTTGATTTCACTGATGTGAGTCAGATACTACTATTTCTCGTGTCTTTCAGCCTCATGTCTTCAATCAAGCTTTCTCAGGTTCCTGATTTGATGATCTGAAGAAAAAAGGTCTACATTCCTGGGTGTAAAATGACCAACACACTGATAGCTGTCTCCACACATTCTTTCTACCTTCTTCCTTATCAGCTTTTTAAAATCCTAATTTTCTCATACTAGTAGAACACGTGTTTTCATTTTTTTTTCTTAAAAAAATTTTTTTTTGAGACAGAATCTCACTCTGTAGTCCAAGCCGATCCTGAATTCACTATATAATACAGGCTGACATAGAACTCATAGCAATCCTCCCTGCCTCTGGAGTGCTGGGATTACAGTTGTATGCCACCATGCCCAGTTTATGGGGTGTTGATGAATTGAACCCCAGGCCATGTGTTTGCTGGACAAGCACTTTAACTATTGAGCTACATCCTCAGTCCCCATGATTCTATTTTTGTGCAAGGGGATTTGACACCTTACTTTAGAATATGAAAGTCATATTTTGCCTTAGTGTTTGAAGCCTCTTTCCTAAGAGGCTACATATTCAATATCCTGTTCAGTGCAGGCTTGCCAGGTTGCACTTTTCCTTGAATATTCATTAGATATTTCTTGTGTATTTGGATTTTGTGAGCCACATCTCTGTTGTGCCTCCTTTTCTTTCCAACGGCTCTTTAGTGCATTCATTTAGTCCAATCTCAGGCTGCTCATTGTAGCATGTATCTGTGGAAATTGAAAAGCACACATGGTACTAATTCTGCTTATGAAAAATTTTACTTATTCTTGCAGTTCATTCAGTAGCTAGCAAGCTACTACTCTCCCTCCCTTCTACCTACTTTTGTCATGTGTCTGTCTGCTGTCTGCCTGTCCATTTCTCTCTCTTTGTCTCTTTTGATATTAGAGATTGAACCTAGGGACTTTGCCCTGAGCTTCATTCCCAGCCTTTTAATTTGGTTTTTATTTTGAAATAGGCTATTGCTAAGTTGCTGGGTTGCTCAGCCTGTGTTTGAATTCACAGTCTTTTGGCCTTAACCTTCCAGAGTACTGTGGTTACAGGTCTGCTCTATCATGCTCTTGCTCAAACTAGCCCTCCTCGATGTCCATTCTGGTAGAGGCAGCTGCAGCTGAAGGTCTTGATTTGTCTTGAGATAGTTATGTATTACCCCTGTTTTTTAAAAATTCAGAGGCTATAAACAATACTTTCTGAAGCCCTTTAGTCATTTAGTTACAGCAAAGCAGATGTAAAATTTGTCCCTTTATCTTTAGGGTGGTGTTATATTCACAATACCATTTTAGAAAAAAAATGACTAGACTCTACTTGTCAAATAGGGATAGGTTTTTAGTCAAAAGGGATAGAAGACAATCTGGATGCATTCCACTGTCTCTTTCAGACTGATCTAATTTAGAAAACCACACGTATGTGAGATGAGTGTATGGAAATGGATTCCATGAGTATTCTGTCTGTTCAGAGTATCCTTAAATGATGGAAGTCCTGTCTATAATCTCAGAACCACTGAATTCTTTGTAGATTTCATTCAGCATGGGGAAAAGTAGAGGAAAAAGGGGGAGAGGGAAGGAAAGAAGAGAGAAAAGGGGACAAAGTGGTAGAAATTCAGGAAGACTATGGAATGTGTGGAGGAAGGTATAGTGTGTGTGAAGCCATGCCCCTATTCCTCATCATTCTGTAAGATGTAGAGTGCATAAAAAAGCTCACTACATATGAGTGCCATTTCAGATTTGGGGTTTGGAACCATGTTCTTGCTCTTGGAGATACTTTCAGTATTTATCTCCCATGTGAAATTCTCCCCTACCTTTCTAGGATGGATATTTGGCTTAGTTGTTTTTCTCAGGAAGAATCTGTATTTTTTTTTTTTTTGAAACCAGGTAAAAATACTAGAACTTTGGCCACTAGACTAGCTGAGAAGTCCCCATTAGCAACCATCTCCTGCCTTAGGCTGTCAATTAGACCTGAGTGGGGTACTCTCCTTGGACTCTCATTCTAACTTCTAGGTTATCCTATTCCTTTGGAACTTATTTTAATGGGAATTTGTTTATTGTACATGAAATTGTATTATCATTAAACTTTCATTTTCGTGGTATTTCTGAAAATTGCTTCATAGTTTAGTTTCATTCTATATCTTTTTGGAAATTCAGGAAGGTCTGTCTCAATATCTGGTTACTCTTAACAAACCAAAGTTCTTATGATTATTTCCATGGAGATAGAAGGCAATATGGTGTCCAAATATTGTCCAAATATTGGGAACTTTTTCTGTGTTCACTTGAAACTTCATGGGGTTTGTAACCCTACTTGTGGGTGTGTACAAGGTGTGGCCAAATTATACGGTGACTATCTAAATAAAAATTATTACAGTTAAAAGGCATATTGCCATTTATCACCCTCAAAATGCCCCCCATCACTTTGAACACATTTAGCTCATTGTTCTTTCTGCTTCATAAAGCAGTTCTTTAAGTACTCTTTCTTGAGTGTCTTTATGCGGTGTGATTAAAAAATATAGTGAATTCTGCTCCTGAGTACCGTCCAGCAGAAAGGCAAGTTTGTAAAAACATTGTGGTATGTCCTCACCTACCTTATTCATTGGATCTGGATCATGTGACTTTGGCTCTTCCCCAAAGTCAAAATGACCATGATGGGTACATTTTTTGAAGCAGTTCAGGACATCAAGGTAGCCACGACAGCACAACTAAAGACATAGAAGAGGACTTGCAGAAATATTTTAGAAAGTGTCCAGAATAATGGCATAAGTGTGTTCAAAGCGAGGGCAAGTAATTTTGAGGAGCATTAACGGCAATGTGTCTTTTACTGTGCAATAATGTTTTTGAGTGTAAGCATTTTTCATATTTTTCAATCCCACCATGTATGTTGGATAAACCTAATGTCTGCCTTACTACCTCACTTGTATGTTTTTCTCTTTTTTCTGTTTGTTTCTCTTATCTATGTAGAGATGGGTTAAGTAATGAGGGGTCAGTGGGAATGGGTCATATTCTTGCGTGGTAGGAAAGATTGGTTAGGATAAAGATAGATTCTATAGGATACTATATTGTGAGTTACCATTGAGCAGCATTCAGAGAGTTAGACAAGAAGTAGGACTGAAATTACTTAGCTGTGTGGTGCCTATTTACTCATAAATGTAAATTGTTTCGAGGTCCAGAGAATGACTACTTGTGTGTGTAAATCTGTGATTATTGGTGTCATTTGCTCTTCTTGAGATCCTTCTTCCTCATTTCTTGGCCTTGCATGCAAGGAGTGTGGATGGTTTACTGGAAGCTAGAGTTGTGATGTTTGTGTAGAATTACTGGTGGTTCAACTAATAATAGGTAAACCATGGAACATGCCAAAATATCCAGCAACAGAGAAATGGATAAAAAATGTGGTGCATATATACAATGGAGTGCTGCTTTACCATAAAACTGGTAGATTTGAATCATTTGTCGGTAAATGGATACAACTTGAGACCATTATGCTTAGTGAAATAATCAGACTTAGAAGGTTAAATACCACATGGTTTCTCTAGTATTAGAAACTCAGAGTATAAATAAATAATAGAGTCAAATGGGTGAGATGTAGGGAGATGGGGAGATGAGGGAGGGTCTGGGAGGATGAAAAAGAAGGAGTGGAAGGGAATGTGAAGTTGGTGTGATAAATGAGCACACAATTCTCAAGTTTAATGTAATCATTATGTATCACATATGCATACTAATAAAATGAGGAAAGAAGAAGAAAGATATCTGTGATTTATGTCTGTAAAATTGTCTGAATATAGCGGTTAGAATCTACATGGAAAACATAAGCGATTGACAGTGATTTTTACTAGGAGAACTGACACCTGATTCATTGTGTAATGGTATTTATTATGATTAGTATTGAAATGTGTTGCAAGTTGGAATTGTGGTGAATCCCATAGTATCAGAGGAAAAGTATGCCAATGGCCAGGGTTTTACTGAATAATAATATTCTGTTGATTGGTAGAGTGAAATGTAGTTCTTTCCGCTTCTTATGCCCACCAACAACTTACACTCCTCACACATTCAGAGCGTATGTCCCAATTACAATATTCTAAGCAATACAAGAGGACTTACACACTAAACAAGTCAAATACTACTGATGTATGTCATAAACTTAGGAGTTCTATGTTTCTGAAAGAATACATTTTATTTTGGTATGACTTCAGATGAAATTTGTGCACTTGTTTTTCAGTAAAAGAGGGAAAACTACAGAGGGGTTTGCCATACTTGGTTCTGACAGATTTACTACAAGAAAATTTTATCCCCTCTTTATGGAGGATGGGAAGATTACAATCCCCTTTTGGATGAATATAGGCAAGATCCTACAAATAGACTACTCAAGCATGGTATGGGATCCAGTAGGTTATAGCAGAACTCATTGCTAAAGTGTTTGGTGACAAGGGACAGTTATGTATGCAGCAATGTATTGAGGTCCATAATTATAGTGAACAGGAAAGTATATTAGGGATAGGTTTGGGCAAATGCCCCATGTGGTGGTTAATCTTGACTGTTAACCTGATTGGCACCTCCTTCCCCGGGTCTTTCTCTGTTTCTCAGCTGCCCACCTGCTGTAAAAGAAACAGCGTCACTATACCACATCATTCCACCACGATATTTCTGTCTTGGAGCTGGATGACCAAGGATCAAATTCTGTGAAACTGTGAGCCAAAATAAATCTTTTATTCTTTAAGTTGTGTATGTCAAGATTTTGTTCCAGTAATGTAAAGCTAATATACCCAGTGAAATCATACGTGTTTGACTACTTGGCTAGCAGCAGAGGGAGCCATGTTCACTCTGTTGGAGGACAGGGAGCCTGTATCACCTGTCTTTTTTGGGTAACTCCACGTTCTAAGCCAATATGACCACACCCACCTTGCTAATGTCAGGTGCAGAAACAAGAAATCTTAAAACTCATTTCTGAGGCTTGTGCTATTCATTCAGATGTTCTGTAGGTCATTAACACTATATTTTTTACCACGACTTTTCTTATTGCAAGAATAATGTTATCTAGAATAGATTTTAGATCCCCTCCTTATCTAATTGATATCTCTCGCACTGGTCAAAGTGTAATGGAGACCTGAGGCTACAAAACTTGCAAGCCCTTTTCAGTTCCTTTGGCCTTTGGAGCAGATGTCACAGGGATGTGTAGAAGTCCCCATGGGTGTAACTTTTGCTTTGGATTTGAACATAACATTTTTATTGGGGAGTGGATAAGTATGTTTATTTTGAGCCCTTTTGAGAAATATACTGTAACTGCTGAGTATGCTTTGGGGAGAATAGTGTTAAGTCTGTATAATTATTCTATCGATTGTAAGGATTATTCTTAATTGGGAAAAGCTACAATAATAACAGTGACAATGGAATGGATAGGGAAACCTGTATCCCACTGGGATTTTCTAGTTTGGTTGAATTATTAATAAAGGATTATAGGATGTTGTGCTTTGGTAGCTGGTTGAATGAGAGAAGATCTCTACATTGACCAGGAATTAATGAAGGCAGAGATATTTAAAAAATTTACCAATTGATAGAAACCTTGGATAGTCTGTAAAAGAAAGAAAAAGACACAGGTGAGGCTAGAGGAATGGCACAGTGGTTAGAGTGCTTGCTTAACAAGTGCAGGGCCCTGAGTTCAGTTCTCCAGCACCACATAAGCCAGGCATGGTGGCACAGGTCTGTAATGCCAGTTCTGAGGCTGAGGCAGGAGGATTGCTGTGAGTCCAAGGGTGGTCTGGGCCCCATAGTGAATTCAAGACCAGTGTGGGCTGTAGAGCAAGAACTTGTCTCAAAAACAAAACAAAAAAGACAAAACAAAACAAAACAAGAAGCCCTAAAAAAAAACCAAAACAAAGCAGAAAACAAAAAACAAAAAACCCACCAGATATTGGAGACCACATTGTGCCTTATGGGAAGTGCCATATAGCAATGATTGTCTTTGCCTTTCCTCTTCCAGGAAACTCATACAGAGTCCATTGCAGAGTCTGGGGACCTCGTTTGTGGTTGAGTACATGGTAATGCTTTTTTAAAATAAAAGATCCCATAAGAAACAGAAGTTATTTAACAGTACCAAACTCAGATTATAACCTGTGTACATTGTACTGTGGGCATAAAACCTGCCTTTATTTCTTTTCTCAGATAGACTGAAGCATATAAAAAATTGCAACTTCATTAGAACTTTCTTGATAAGATTATATGGATGACTTTGTCTTGATTTGAGGGACTAAGGATGATATGCCATCTCTCCTATATACAGGGTCTCAGTATACACAATTTAAAGATTAACCCAACAACAAAAGCAAAAACCACGTCATCATCTTAATTGATGGAGAAAAAGCCTTTGATAAAATTCAACACTCTTTCATGATAAAAACTCTTAGAAAATTAGGTATAGAAGGGCCTTATCTCAAACTCATAGTACCCATATGTGCCAGACCTATCACAAATATCATAGTAAATGGAGAAAAAGTGAAAGTGTTTCCTCTCAAATTACGAACACAACAAGGCTGTCCACTCTCACCACTCATATTCAACATAGCCCTTAAAGTACTTTCCATAGTAGTTAGGCAAGAAAGTGAAATAAAGAGAATTTGCATGAGAAAGGAGAAAATAAAATGATCTTTATTTGCAGAAGATTTGATTATCTACATAGAAGACAACAAAAACTCCACTATGAAACTCTTGGAAATAATGAATTCAACCAAATCTCAGGCTACAGAATCAGTTCTAAAAATCAATAGATTTTTTCTAAATCAACAATGAAACCACTGAGAAAGAGCTCAGAAGAATAATCCCATTCTCAGTGCCCGAGAAAAAATTAAATACCTAGGAGTATATCTAACCAAGGAAGTGAAGGACCTGTATAAAGAAAACTACATTACACTGAAGAAAGAAGTTGTAGATGACCTCAGAAAATGGAAAGACATCCCTTGTTCTTGGATAGGCAGAATCAATATAGTCAAAATGACTATACTGCCAAAACTGATATATAGATTCTATGCAATTCCTATCAGAATACCAACAATTTTTTTTCACATAACTTGAAAAAATAATCCTTAAATTCATATGGAACCAAAGGAGACCTAGAATAGCCAAAGTAATCTTAAGTAACAAGACTAACACAGGAAACATTACAGTTCCAGACAGCAAGTTGTAGTATAAAGCAATAGTTATAAAAACTATATGGTACTGATACAAAAACAAACAGGTAGATCAGTGGAACAGAGCTGAGGATGCAGACAAACTCAAATACCTTCAGTTGCATAATCTTCAATAAAGGAACCAAAAGCATATGCTGGAAAAAGGATAGCCTCTTCAACAAATGGTGCCGGGAAAATTGGACATCTACATGCAGAAGAATTAATGTAGTCATTACCTGTCACCATGCACCAAAATCAAATCAAAGTGAGTCAAAGACCTATATGATAAAACTGAAACAGTGAACCTTCTGGAAGACAAATTTGGCAAATATGTAAAAGACATAGGTGTAGGCAAGGACTATCTTAACAAGACACTAAAACCAAAAGAAACAGCCCCCAAAATTAACAAATAGGATTATGTCAAATTAAAAAGTTTCTGCATGGCAAAGGAAATTACCAGCAGTGTAAAAAGAGAACCAACAGACTAGGAAAAAATATTCACCAACAATACCTCAGATAGGAAGCTTATAACCAGAATATGCAGGGAACTGAAGAAAAGGAAGCCCCTCAAAATCAAAGACCCTATTGAAAAATTGGCAAAAGAAATGAATAGGCAGTTCTCAGATGAAGTTTAAATGCCCAATTCATACATGAAAAGATATTCAGCATCCTTAGCCATTAGAGAAATCCAAATCAAAACATCGTTAAAGTACTGACTAACTCCAGGGAGATTGGTGTAGATCAAGAACACAAACAACAATCAGTGGTGGTGAAACTGTAGGGAAAAAGGAACCCTCCTGCACTGCTGGTGGGAATGTAAACTGGCACAACCTCTGTGGAAAGCAGTATGGAAATCTCTCAAAAGACTGGAACTAAATATCCCCTTCAATCCAGAGAGTGTTCTTCCCAAAAGAGTTAAAAACAGCACATATCAGAGATACGTGTATACCCACGTTCATAGCAGCACAAGTAACAATAGTGAAAATGTGGAAGACACCAGAATACCCGTCAACAGATCAATGGATACATAAATTGTGATTTTTGTACAGAATGGAATACTACTCATCTATAAAGACGGATAGATTGGAAGCTTTTGTAGGTAAGTGGAGGCAACTTTAGACCATCATGCTCAGTGAAGTAAGTCAGAAGCAGAAGGTTAAATATCGAATGTTTTCTCTTATATCAGAAACCCAGATCACAATCATTTCACAGAACTAATTGAGAGGAATCATGGGAACTATTGGGGATGGGGAGGATGGTGGCGGGTCAGAAAGGGAGAGGGAAGGATTTGTAATTTTTTCATGGTATGTATATACATGAAATACTCAAAATCAATGGAAATGTCAATAAAATGGGGAGGAAAAACAAAGACAGTGTTTCCTTGTTGGTCCACTAGATGGCAGCACACAATTACATTTTATATTTTGTAGGGATTGTTATTTATAACATCCCACTTCTCTAAAATTAGAAAACAATTCTGGAAAAGAGAA
The DNA here is from genome assembly GCA_004027205.1 of Ctenodactylus gundi. Classification (NCBI taxonomy): domain Eukaryota; kingdom Metazoa; phylum Chordata; class Mammalia; order Rodentia; family Ctenodactylidae; genus Ctenodactylus; species Ctenodactylus gundi. The sequence continues at coordinate 420,172 of PVKB01001342.1, read as the reverse complement.
AATAGTATGTGAAACACTGAATCCTTTGGAGAGGACAGAACAAAATTGGGTTTATTAAAGACAGTGTCAATAAAGCTTTCTCTCTTAACAAAGTATTTTTTGTTCAAAAGACAAGAAAATACAGTCGCGGGCCCAGTTCCTCTTGACTTTTGACTTGTATGTGATAAAACTTTGCAGAACATGGGTCCTTTATTGACTGTTCCTCATAGTGTCATGCCTTACGTAACTTTAAAATGACTTCTTCCATGGTGGACTGTGAAATTGTGTTGAAACCTGGAATAACAAAGTACATGGAAGAAATAATTTGGCATTGGAATAACAGGATAAGTAAATATTTTAAAACACAATTTTATTTTTACATATTCTCTTCAAACTTTTCATTAGTTTTGTAAAGCAGAGTATCATGAAGATAATTTGCTATGGTGGCTCATGGTTTAACTAAGGGTTACAATTAAAAATAGATACTTCAGAAGAGGGGAGGATTGACTGAAGTAAATGAACAAAAAGTTGTTTTCTAGAGGAGCTGACATTGGTCAAAGACTGCTAGATAACTGGTGAAAAGCCCCTAGCTGTCTGTCTATGTATGTTTATATAAATAGCTGCAGAGATCCTTCACCATGATTCTTTATGAGGTTGTTATCTATATCAACCACAGGATTTCCTCGGATATTTCTGCAGCCCACAACACTCAGGCCTCACAACTTTGGTGTGCTCAGGGGACTTCCAACTCTCAATGTCCGCATCTCAGGCCTGATGGATTTCTATAGGTTCCCCCTCCCCTTTTCCCCAGGAGCAGCTTTCTGCCAGTGACTTTCTTTCCTCTTTGATCAAATAACTCTGCCAACAGTATTTTTATCCAGCGTGCTAGAGTTTCCTCAACAAGGGTGATTATTCATCAGTTTCCCCCCATTTTGTTAGTATAAATATGCGATACAGAATGTTTACATTGTGCTGGAGAATTTTGTACGTGTGTGTGTGTTTGTGTTATTAACTTTACAATCCCTTCCCCTTTCCATTGGCCCTCCATCCCCTCTCTTATCCCCCCTGACTTCCAGTATCTCACCACTTTGATTCTAACAATTATCTGTATTCTGAGTTTCTCATATTAAAGAAACCATATGATGTTTAACCTTCTGGCTCACTTCAGCCTGATTCCCTTCACTAAGCATGATGGTCTCAAGTTGAGCCTATTTACCCACAAATGACTGAAATCTAGCTGTCTTTGTGGGAGAGTAATATTCCATTGTGTACACATACCACATGTTTGTATCTATTAGCGTGTTGATGGATATTTTGCCATCATCCACAATTTGACTATTGTTAGTTGTGCTGCTATAAACATGGGCCTACATGTATCTCTGTTATACATTGCTTTTAACTCTTTTAGAAAGATGCCCAGGAGAGGTATTGCTGGGTTGAATAGAATATTTATTTTCAGCTTTTAAAGGAATCTCCATACTGCTTTCCATAGTGGTTGGTACCAGTTTTTAGACCTACCATCGGTGTAAAAGGTTCCTTTTTCCCCCACAACCTCGCGAGCATCTATTGTTGTTTTAGTTGTTGATGTATACCATTCTGACTGGAGTAAGATGGTACCTTAGTGATGGTTTGACTTGCATTTCTCTAATGGATAAGAATGTTGAACTTTTTTTCATTTATTTGTTGGCCATTTGCACTTCTTCACCTGAGAACTGCCTATTCATTTCAGTTGCTAATTTTTAATTGGGTCTTTGATTTTGAGGGGTCTATATTCTGGTCTATATATTTGAGGTGTATATTCTGGTTGTTAGCCTACTGTCTGAGGTGTAGGTGGTAATTTTTTTCTCTCATCTGTCACTTCTTACTCTATTAATAGCTCCCTTTGCCATGCAGAAAAATTTTAATTTGATACAATCCCACTTGTTGATTCTGAGGTTATTTCTTTTGCATCTTGTGTCCTGTTAAGATCTTTGCACATGTCTCCATCTTCAAGAATTTTGCCTATTTTGTCCTTCCGAATGTTTGGTGTTTCAATTTTAATATCTAGGTCTTTGATCCACTTTGATATGGGTACATAACAATAGGTGTGTGTCTAGATCGATTCTTCTGCGTATGGATGGTCAATTCTCCCAGTACCATTTATTGAAGAGGCTATCCTTTCTTCAGTGTATGTTTTTGTCTCCTTTGTCAAAGACTAGGTAGCTGAGGGTACTTGAAGTTGTCTCTGCATTCTCAGTTCTGTTCCACTGGTCAATCTTTGTGCCAATGCCATATGTTTTTTTTATTTTTAAATCGCTGTTACTTTCTAATATAACTTGATGTCTGGAATAATAATGCCACCTGCCTTTGTCTTGTTACTCAGGATTGTTTTGGATATTCTGGGGCTCCTTTGGCTTCATATAAATTTTAGGACTAATTTTTTGAATTTTGTGAAATGCTTGTTGGTATTTTGATGAGAATTGCATTGAATTTGTATATCAATTTTGGCAGTATAGCCATTTTGGTTATATTAATTCTACCTATCCAGGAACAGGGTTGTCTTTCCATTTTCTAATGTCTTCTTCTTTTTTTCCCAGCATATATAGCTTTCTTTGTAGAGGTACTTCACTTCCTTAGGTTTACTCCTGGATGTTTCATTTTTTTTGAGGGGCTATTATGAATAGGACTGTTCTTAGCTCTTTCTCAGTGAGTTCAATATTAGTGTAGAGGAATGCTATTGATTTTTTTGAATAATGTTGTATCCTGCAATTTGACTGAACTTATTAATTACTTGTATGTGTTTCTTGGTGGAGTGTTTGGAGTCTCCTATGTAGATGATTATGTCATCTGCAAATAAAGATAGTTTGACTTCTTTCTTTCCACTATGCATTCCATTTATTTTGTTCCCTTGACTGATCTGTGTAGGATTTTAAGAACTATGTCAAATAGGAATGGTGATAATGGAGAGCCTTCTTGTGTTCCTGATTTAAGAAGAATTGCTTTCAATTTCTCCCCACTGGGTTTAATATTTTCAGTAGGTTGGGTATGTATGGTTTCTATCAGTTTGAAGTCAGGCTCTTCTATACTTATTTTTCTCAGGCTTTTCATCATGAATGGATTTTGGATTTTGTCACAGAACTTTTATGCATCTATTAAGATGATCATGTAATTTTATCTTGCTTTTATTTATTGGTGTATTACATTAATTGATTTATGTATGTTGAACCATTCTTGCATCCCATTAATGAAGCTTTTGAGTACTTTCTGCAATTTTGGGCTAGTGGTCACAAATTTCTTTAGGGATTCTTGGTTATAAAAAAATTTTTGCTTCTCCTCCAATTTTCAGGCATAATTTTGCTGCATACAACAACTTGGGTTAACACCTGATGTCTTTTAATGCTTGAAAGATTTTGCTGCAGGCTCTCCTGGCCTTTAAAGTTTGAGGCGAGCCTGGGCTATATAGTGAGTTCAGGATCACCCTGAATGGGACCTTGTCTCAGACAAAATAAAACAAAACAAACAAAATAAAGCAAACGCATTAAATTGACATAGAAATTTACAAAACACAACCCAAATATATTCAGACTGTTAATAACCTTGCATTAGCTAAAAGATTTTGTTTTGCCTATTTTTTTAAATTATTGATATGACTGTATTCATAGTTCAGAAATTGCTTCTAATTTTCTGGGATAGGTTTCTCTTTGTACCTCAGGCTGGCTGGTGTTGAATTCACCATGTAGCTCAGGCTGGGTTAGAACTCATGGCAATCCTCCTGCTTCATCCTTCCAAGTGCTGGTATTGTAGGTGTGAACCACCATGTCTTGCTAATGTGGTGCTGGGGAATTGAACTCAGGGCCTTGCGCTTCCTATGCAAGAGCTCTAATTGTTGTGCCATTCCCCCAGCATTCAGAAATTGCTTCTTTATATTATAATTGGTAGTTTGAATCAACACAATTTATAGTTATATGTTGTTGTAATCAGTTGAATTTTCAAGATGGCAATGTTTGATTTTATTGGTCTTTAGCAAAGCTTCATGAATTTTATGATTAGTTAAGTATGATTAATTCTATCAATTTAATATTAAAAACCATGAGAGTATGTAGCTTCTAAAAGACATGTAAAATATACTTATAAGACTTATAAACATTTCATTGATTTTGTGGAAGCCCATGGAAAAAGATTCTGTTCAATGTAATTGTCATAAATTTTATCAACTTGACTTTGTAAAAGATAAAAAAGAAAACAGTAGCTAAAAACCTTTGGCAGATGTATGAGGTCTGAAAAAAATCAGTTGATTTTACATATAACTTTTACTATTTTTTCCTATGTCACCTAGAACATTGATTAGAAGTTTTTCAGATTTACTGCACACTGGGATGAAGGTGTAGAATGTGTTATCCAGGTGCTAGTGGTTGCAGATTTATGTTTTGGGAAAATTGGAAAGAAGGGCTTACATTTCAAAGACTCATATGAACAGATGTATCTGTAAGGTAATGGTTCTTAAACTTTAGCATTCATGTGACTCATCTGTTAATTTTGATTAAAAATATAGATTCTGACTCATTAGGTCTGGAAAGGGGCCCTAAAGGGGCCTAAAGCAGTTTTGTATTTCTGTCAAGCTCCCAGAAAATGTTTTGTTGTTGTTCCTGGTATTACATATTTTTGATGGTCTGTTAAATTGGTAGATTATCTCCAGAAGGGTGTGTGTGTGTGTGTGTGTGTGTGTGTGTGTGTGTGTGTGTGTGTGTGTGGTGCAAGCATTGACAATGGACATTAGTGGCTGTGATTATGTCTTAATACTTTATTCAAGCAAGAAGGTATGTGTGAGCTGTTGACAAGTTGTAAGCAACTATCACTCTCAGATTGTGACAATTAGAAATTAAGCCCATTGTGAAACACTGTGGGGACAGAAGCATGGTGCGGTTGTAGCCTTTACTGCTTTATAATATTTAAACACTTTTCCCTGATGCTGCCTGTCAACCTTGGTCTAAATTTCTTTTAGGGAAGCAGAGTAGTAAGAAACAGAAACATGAATTCTTGAACTTAATATGTGCACACTTAGCCGGGCCTGGGAGACTGAGAAAGGAGAATAGCAAATTCTAGCCCAGCCTGGGCAATTCTGCAGCTAAGTGAGACCCCCCTTCCATCTCAAAATGAAAAATTGGGCTGAGGATGCAGTTCAGTGCAAGAAAATAAGTCATTTAGGAAACTCATTTAAGATGTAAGTTTCTGGGTTGCATTTCTGGAGTCTCTGAATTGATAATGGAGTTTGTCCTGGAATTTCTAACAGGCTTCCAGGTAATTTAGGCCCAAGTAATTGAAGGCCTACACTTTGGGAAAAACTGAATTAGATCTTTATAGTTAGAAAAGAAAGATCTGATATCCAAGTAGCCTTTTCTATCATGGCAGGAGAAAGTTAACCTCCAGTGAAACTTCATTTTTTTTTTTTTTTTATGAATTCCCAACCTGTGACAGGGGAATACACTTTGTCACAAAATATGGGTTTTCCCTCACTGAAAAGCAAATATACCAAGCCAGGCACAGTCATGCAAACCTGTAATCCCAGCGACTTAGGTGGCTGAGGTAGAGGAACTGTAAGTTTGAGTCCATCCTGGGCTACATACTAAGACTCTATCAAAAAAGCAAATATTCTGATTTGATGGGTAACTCGTTCAAATGACATGTGGCTCTAAAGTATGGCTTAGTAATGGTGTGCCATTCCACTTTGCAATATCTTGCAAAGGCTTCTTGTTAAATTCTGTGAGTCAGTTTATCTATTGAGAGTTTGACTCTGTCATCATGGGGCTATTAATACCACTGCTAAAATCCAGGGTCCCCTCAATCCGTCGCATCGCAAGCAGATTGTTAGATATTTAGCAGTACACTAGTGACTGGTTTTCTTCCAAAAGCATGCATTCTATCAATTTTCATGATTGTTTTTTCTGGGCAAAAAAATTGTCTCCAACTTGACACCATCATGCTTAGTGAAGTGAGTCAGACTCAAAAGGTTAAATATCTCATGGTTTCTCTATTATGAGAAACCCAGAATATGGGCAATTTATAGAAAAAATGGGTGAGAAATTGGGAGCCATGGGAGAGGAGGAAGGGGACAGGAGGGACAAAAAGGGGAAGGGGAAGAGATTGTAATGCTGTCATTATATACACAAAGTTCTCAAGCTTCTTGTAACAATTTTATATCACACAGGCACACACACACAGACACACACACACACACACACACACACACACACACACACACACACACACCCCATACCCACATCCACATCCACACCTATAAAAATGGGAAAAAGTTGCTTCCTAAATTGAGCATGTGGCACACTCCTGTAATCCTGTGATCCCAGACACAGGAGGCTGAAGTAGAAGGATTACCATGAGTTTGAGGCTAGCCTGGGCTAGGCAATGAGTTCAGGACCAGTTTGGAGTATAAATAAAACCCTGTATCAAAAAAAAAAAAGTTGCTTTCAAGGCACTGGGAGAGATTTCCCAAATACCCAAAGGTATAAAATTTTTCTGGCTCTTGGGGGTGAGGGGATTATTCAAATGATTTAGGGGCTTAGTGACAAAATGATTTAGGGCTGAGAAAGATTAAAAGGGTGAGCTAGGACTCATTTAAGTCCAAACTCTCAATGTTTGTATGTAAATATGTGAGATTCTATTATTAGTAATGCCATTCAATACTCAACCCAAGGAGCACAATTTATAATCTGCTACCTAGTCTTTCATGTATTTAGATTCTAGTATTACCTTTGCCTATTGTGTGGCACATTCAAAAAGCACCTGAATGGAGTTAAAATATGAAAAGATTACTTACAAATAAATTTTCATGGTTGAGGGAACTCACAAAGAACTGTTTATTATCTGTGGCTCACAACAGCTGGGCCTCATCTTCATCCTGAGCCCTGAGCAGGAGGAACTGTTACTGTAGCCTGGTGAGCACTGTGAGTCATTGCTACTTACAGCAACACCTGCATTATCGGCTATCACCTGAGCACTCAGACCCTATCCCAGAACTATTGAACTAGAAACTGCATCTTGAATCACACCACAGTTTGTTTATATAAATATTATAGTTTGAGAAGCTCTACTGTAGCTTAGGAGAAGATAATCTTCAGATATTGTGGCCTTCAACAGAGGAAAACAGGCACTACTAACATGTGGCGAATCAGGGGAGAAGCTGGGCAGTGAAGATCTCAAGCTCTGTTTTGTCTTACTGTTCAGCCCTCTGTCCATCCGATTGGCCATACTCAACCAGAATCCATGAGACAAGGGGGTCATTTGATGCAATCCAAGGAGGACAGGACAAAGAGAAGAGAGGAGGATAATGAAGTGACAAACATTCAGTGTACGTATTTAAAACAATCTTACCCAAGGAAAATAGTTGGTTATAACATCTTGTAGAGGGTGCATGAGTCTGGGTACAGGAAGGAATTGTGGCTTGAGAATAGGAGTAAAGAAACCCCTTACTGGGTTTTGCCTGTTATTAGCCCCCAAATGTTTATTGTCATTATCAAGTAGGGCCAATTAGAAAATTTAAAATAAACTGTGTCTACGGAAGGGCTTTATAACTTTGATCTTTAGGAAGACTATAAAAGAATGATGGAATACATTTGATTTAATAGGAACCATAAAAATTTTATAAATAATATTATATAATTGCATGCAAGCACTAATAGTTAAATGAAATGGGTTTTGATGTTACTTTTCAGTTCTCAGCTCAAGGGACAGATGAAAACTTTTTCTAAGGCATGACTAAAACAATGGTCTATGGTCTGCTAATGTCTGGATTTCTCTTCATGTGAGATCCACTCCATTAGTTAATGTATCCTTTCTGCTTCCTATAACAGAAGTACAAAATAATAATGGCTTAAACAAGATAGAAATTTGTTTTTCTTTTAGGTAATAGTGGTAAGAAAACGGTGTTCTACATGGATGTGGAGAGGGATCCAGTCCCCTCTGTCTTCTTGTTCATCCATCTGCTCTCTGTCCTTGCCTATGCAGCTTAAGGTGGCTGGCCAGACATTTATGTTCTAGACAGCAGGATGAAGAGGTAGGAGACAGGAAAGGAAATATGCCTGTCCTTTTAAGGACAAGACCTAATGATTGTATATATAATCACTTCTTGGCCTTTTGGCTAAGATCAGGTAAAGATTGCATGTGTGACTTCTCTTGACATTTTGTTGGCCAGAACTTTATTTTATGACTATGCATAATAGCAAAAAAGGATTGGAAAATTAACCTTTAGTTGGACAGCCATAGTTAATATAAAAATTGCACAGAAGAAAAGGGAAAGGGAAGAGTAGACATCGGATGGCAACTAGTAGTCTCCCTGTGGTCTTCTTATGGGTCTTTTGTCATCTTTGCCGTATATCTGTCAGCCATGGAAAGTTACTTGAATCCGTTTCTGTGGTATTTGTGGAAAATCCTTAATGTGCCACACATATAGATTTTAAATGTTATTTTTATATTTCAAAGGAATTTGAAATTTTGCTTCTTGCCAAAATATTACACGTGCTGCTCTGACCATTTGACTCTGAAGGAACTGCAGCTTTTGCCCATTTTTCATGTGAATATCCTGTTTTATAGTTTCTCTAGTTAGAAACTGCTAAGTTTTTGTATGATCTGTGATTTACCTGTTTAGAAAGTTTGGGTTATTTATTTATTCTTTCAGGAATATTTAAGTACATTTTATGAACCATTGGATGTATACTAGTGAACAGGACAATCACAATTTTTGACCACATCTAATTCATGGTCCAATGGGGAAAATAATCATTCATACACACATATATGAACTTATACATGCATGTATACATACAAATAATAGAAATGTTGATAACTGCTTTAATGATAAAGGGTGGAATTAGAGAAAATAATGGGGAGGTTTAAGTTAGTGTGAGTTAGAGAGTCAGGAGATTTTCTCTGAAGGCAGAGAACTTAAGCTAAGATGTAAGAAATAAGGATGGATGAACTGGGGAAAGAGATGGAAGATGTGTAGGTTATGCAGAGGGAATAGTAAGGATTAAAGGTCTGAGGATGGAAAGAGCTTAATAAAAATTAGGAAAATTTAAAAAGAGGTATGTTTTAATGGAACAAAATAAAAAGTGGTACATGATGGATTTAAAGAAGATACCAGAGGCTTGGAGTTCATAGACGACTGTGGATGTGATTTTTGATTGTATTCTAAATGCAGTGAGGGTTTGAAGGGCTTTAAATAGGAGAATGAGATGACATAGCTTACATTAACAAATCTTTTGACTGTCATGTAGGAAGCAGACAGGAGGAAGGCCATAGTGAAAGCAAGATCAGCTTAGTGGCAATTAAAGGTAAGGTTCATGTTGATGGTGCTTGATGTAGAGTGCTGTTCATGGAGATTTACTTGAGTAATATTTTCAAGGTTGATTTAGCAATGTAGAGCAGTAAATTGGAGATTGTAGATGGAGGAGGAAGAGTTAAAAGCATTTATCAGGTTTTTAAGTTTGTCAATTGGCTATCAAAGGCAATAGTGGTGCCTTTTCCTGGGATGAGGAACAGTGAAAAGGGAACAGGTCTGACAAACTATTAAGATGAGCCCTGTTACTGGATCTGGATTGGGAATAACCTTATCAAGAGGTTAAATTCTACTCCAGACTTGGCAGAATAAGTGTTTGCAGTTTATCATTATTCTCTTAAGTTGCCATCAATTTTAAGATGCTATATTGATTTAATGTAAACTTTTCATTAGGGAAGGAATACTGTCATCTCATCTGTACATATGGATGCAACATACATCCCAAGTGAACTATTATATTGTAGAAGAGTACACCTAAGATTTGAGGAAATTTGTTTTCTCTAGCTTGATATAAGTTAAATTTGTGGAGCTCTTTGTGTGTGTGTGTGTGTGTGTGTGTGTGTGTGTGTGTGTGTGTGTGATTTTTTTGTTTATTGTTGAGACAGGGTCTCACTTTGTAGTCCAGGCTGGCCCTGAACTCAGTGCACAGCCCAGGCTGGCCTTGGACTCATGGCAATATTCCTGCCTCAGCCTCCTGAGTGCTGGGATTACAGGAGTATGCCACCATGCCCGGTTTTATGTGGTGCCAAGGAAGTGAAATCAGGGCCTTGCACTTGTAAGACAAGTGCTTTAACCACTGTGCCATTCCTTGAGCCTTTTTTTTTTAATACTAGAGATTGAATCTAGCATTTTTGCACTGAGCTTCACCCTCATCCTCTTCCACATCTCTCTCCCCCTTCTTTGAGACAGGGTCTCACTTTCCCCATCCCTTCTTTTAAATTTCGAGATAGTGTCTAGTTAAGTAACTAAGTTGCTCAGGCTGGGCTCATGTCTTAGCCTCCTAGAATGCTGAGATTAATTGTAGCATCTTAAAGGAAAATAATGAAGGACAGACTCAAGTTTGAGAGTAGCCTGGGGCAGCTTAGCAAGATCATTCATCAAGGTAGAAAATGAAAAAGGGGCAAAGGATGTAGCCCAGTGTAAAGGCTCTGGTTTTAATCCTCAGTACCACAAAAAAGTACATTTTTAATCTGTGAAATTTTACAGAAGCATATGTGTTGTGGTTGGGATCTGGATTGTCCCACAAGAGCCTCAAGTGTCTGTGGATACGGTGTACTGTTGGGAGGTGGAGCCTGGATGGAAGGGGTGGATACTTGGGTCTTGACCTGGAGGGGAGTGTGCTGGTTCCATTCTTCACCCCAGACTTGTCTACATTCTGCCATGCTGTGAGGAGCTCTGTCACCAGCTCCAGCTCTGGCCCTGGACCTGGCCCCAGCCCTGCCATGTGATTCCACTATTTCCAAGTGGCCCATGTGTGAATGGACTGTGACCTGAAATTGTGAGCTAAAATAAATCTTTCCTCCCTAATTTGGGAATGTTGGGTATTCTGTCCCAGCAATGAGAAAGTAACTAAGACAGCGTGCCAGTTGCGTATCTTTACTTGGATATCCCATGAGTACCTTAAAGTTCTTCTTTTGAAATGGAATATACTCTCTCTTGTTAATCTCAAGTCTGCTTCTCTAAAATCTCTTGTTTTGCTTAATGGCATCACCATCCCCTCATTTTCTTCATATGTTTATTTGTTCATTTTATACACACACACACACACACACGTTGATCTCTGTTTAGCAGGAGATACCACGTTCCAAAATTCTTTTTATTCCTTGTATAGCTGAGGAACTGACATGTTTTGGGAGTTTAGCCATGTGATTCACTTTGGCCAATGCGACAGCAGTGAATGTAATATAATTGGAACTTGAGAAGTTCTTGAAAAATGGAGTTTGACCTCTCTTGATGCTGCTGGGAACCTCTTGATGCTGGATGATGGAAGTTCAGTAACCAAGCCCTGACCTTACTCCATCTGACTTCAAGTCAAAATTCAGATGTGGAAGGTATTCTAGATAATCTAGCTCTAGCTAAGCTTGCTCAGACAAGAAGAACTGCCAAGACAATTCACAGAAGTATGAGAAATAATGTGAGAAAATGTGAGTATATTTATTGCTTTAAGCATTAAATTATTGGGGTGGTTTGTTATGCTGTGAATCAAACTGAAAATATCATGAGCCCTTTTCTTTGTATCTTGACAGGATTTAGGATGAAGGTGGAGAAACAGTCTGACTTGATTCCATTTTCTGATATCTATTGTTTTGATACCAAAGGCAAGAAGATTCCCACTCTAACATCTTGTTATGTTAGACATTCATTTCCCTGATTTTATGGAGGGGAAAATTGACTCGTGGATGTTAAGTGTATTGTTGAAAGCCTCATTATCCTCACTATTATTGTGTGGTTGAGCTATGGTTCAAACCCATGTCTTTTTAAATCTTAAAAGTCTTTGTCTTTCTCCCATAACACCAGTCTACATCTCTATAACATTCTGGATTAATATGAAGGAGGTAGCATGAATCTTTACAGCCTCTGATACCTCCAAATAACTTTTATTTTTCTTTAAAACAAAGAAAAACTAATCTTCTCAAAGCAATATTGACATCTCTAGCCATAAGAGAAATGCAAATCAAAACAACGCTAAGATACCATCTCACTCCAGAGAGAATGGCCTATATCAGCAAGTCAAATAGCAGTCAGTGCTGGGGAGTCTGTGGGGAGAAAGGAACCCTCCTGCACTGCTGGTGGGAGTGTAAATTCGTACAACCACTCTGGAAAGCAGTATGGAGAGCACTCAAAAGACAAGAAATAAATATCTCCTTTGATCCAGCGACACCCCTCCTGGGAATATATCCAAAAGAGGCCAAAACAACATACAACAGAGACGTATGTATACCCATGTTCATAGCAGCACAACTAACAATAGCTAGAACACGAAAGTCATCAAAATACCCATCAACAGACCAGTGGATACACAAACTGTGGTACTTATACACAATGGGATACTATGCATTTGTAAAGTCCAAAAGCGTGGAGGTTTTTACAGGCAAATGGAAGAAACTTGAGAACATCATGCTTAGTGAAGTGAGTCAGAAGCAGAAGGTGAAACATCAAATGGTCTCTCTGATTTGAGAGACCCAGACCACAACTATCTCATGGAACTTTAGATGAAAGACAAAGAGAGGAATAGGGTGGGCGTGGAGGGAGGAAGGGAAGGTTGGGGTAGGGACAAAAGGATAGTGGGAAAGCCCTTGTCACCTTGACAAGATACGTATGTACACAGAATGCTCAACTCCATTGTAAACCTTAAAATTTGCACTTGTACATATCAATAAATGGGAAAAAAGCAATATTATGCATTTTGTTTGGGTAAAAGACTCTTGGCTAGAAAAGTACTCAATATACTTCAATTCTAAAGCACTGGATTTATAATCAGCTTTCAATTAAATTGATATATGTATTTGCATGTTCATGTAAATAAACATCTGTGTAGTATATTGTAAGTACTTGAGATGATTATATTTTCATCTAGGGAAGGGTCCCTTTAATCTGTGAGCACAACTTGTTTAGTATTCTCTTATACCTCCACTTCATATTCATGTGCATTCCTTTATGGGCTAATAGTACATTTTTTTCTTCCCATTTTCTTTTTTTCATTGTGAAGTATCAGTTACTACAAAAAATAAAATGTTTCGGGAAATATAAACTTCTGTTTGGGTATAAATCATGAACATAAACACTTAAGAAGCATATTTATTTAATTTTTTTGAGACAAGGTCTTGTCCTGTAGTTCAGGCTAGTTCTGAACTCACTATGTAGCCTAGGCTGGCTTTGAACTCACAGCAATCCTCTTGCCTCCTGAGTGCTGAGATTACAGGCATGTGCCATCACACCCAGTTTCTGTGGTGCTGAGGAACATAAACTCAGGGCCTTGTGCTTGCTAGGCAATTGCTGCAAGCACTGTGCTATTTCTCTAGTCCCTTAAAAGCATATTTAATGAAAAGTTTGATATTACTTGTAATTGTTTGAGAACTTTAATTACAAAGGGCAAAGCACATCGCTCAATATATATCTCAATATATTAAAATTATTCCAGTTTCTTAAGTATTATATAAGTACAAATGTTTAATTACACATGTGTAGAGTACACATTTTCAGTGGCCATAAACTTGAGCAGAAGATGGGAATTGAAATTATCATTTCTCTAGAGCTTGCTTTATAGCAGAAAATATAATCTAGATAGTTCAAAATATGTCCAGTACTTTTCGGTTTCTTTTTCCATATCATTTCGTATTAAAACTCTATCAGTTTTTCTTCATTCATTTTTCTCTATGAGCTTCCAGCAACATTTTACTTCTCTAACAGCATTTTATCCCAAAACAGTTTTTACACTTAAAGTAATTCTTAGTTGACAAATTGTTATATATATATACCTATGGGGTACAAGGTGATACTTGAAAAAAAAAAAAAAAAAATATATATATATATATATATATATATATATATATATATATATATACACAAACAAACATACATACATGCATATATTGTGAAATGAATAAATTTATAAATTAATTTGGCTAAGACCCATCACTTTATATACTCCTTTTTTTAAATGGTGAGGCCATTTATACTCTTTTAGCAATCTCAAAATATACAATATGTTATTAACTTTAGTTATCTTGTATTGCAGTAGATTACCAGAACTTATTTTACCAGAGGCTAGAGGACGGGCAGGATGGGAGGGGAGAAGAGAATATTCATCAGAGGATACAGTGTGTCCTATTACAATTAATTTTACCTTTAGAGGTCTACCACTTCTTTGAAGAAATACATATAAATGAAATGTTAAAAAATTTTCATGGTTCCTGGTAGTACAGGCCTGTAATCCCAGGCTGAGGCAGGAGGATTGTAAGTTTGAGTCAATTTAGTGACTTAAAGAGACCCTGTCCCAAAATTAAAAATAAAAATGGTAATAGGGGATGTAGTTCAGTGTAATGGCCCTGGGCTCAATCCCAGTATATTTAAACTACTCTTCCATAAAGAAAGATACATTTTCTTCTCTGAGACTTGTGCTTTCTGCTGTTCCTGGTGCCAAGTAGACAAGAACCAGAGGCAGGACTATTTGGTTGTTTCTCACTACTCCAAGTGCTTACCAATTTCGTCTCTCTTGCAGTCCCTCATGTCTCTCTCTGGCTTGCATTTGCATCAGTGCTCAGTGCTTGGGATGTGAAAGACCATGCCTAGGCCTCTGGGTCAGCAATCATGACTTCTTATCTTGCCTATCCTCTGTGTTTTCTGTGGCTCACAATCTCTACTGTGTCTTGGATCAAGGAGGCCCTCCCTTCTGTGAATATCTCAGTCTTCCAGACCTACATCCCAAGGAGATGCTACTGGGCTAGACCAGCACTGAGATGAGTGATGGCTAGGGAAAGCACTTAGCTGGCATCCATGTCCAGGGACTCTTTTTCCCTAGAGGATTTTGGGCTTTTCACAAAGTGGTGTATCTTCCAAGCCTGGGATACAGGCAGTGTAGAGGTACAGCTGTGACTTTTCTTCTTATTTTAGCTTCTCCTATTTCTATAGTTGATCTGTTTGTTACCTTGTTCAGGTTGTATTCCTGTGGAGAGTGTTGTTACCACCCAAAGCACTGTATACCTACTACCCTGAGTGAGTACCTCAGAGACACCTGTGAGTGCTGCTTCTTTGTGACCAGTGATCCCCAAACTTTTTGATACAAGGGACTGATCTGAAGACCATTCTCCCAAGGAGGCAGAGTGGAGGTACTTGCTGTGCCATAGGTTATTGGAAGATAGCTCTGAAATGGCAAGCAGCAGCAGGAGGGGACCAGGGAGCAAAGCTCTACCTCCTATCAGATCAGCAGCAGTGGGGCTAGAAGAATGGCAGAGCAGTCAAAGTGCTTGCTTAGCAAGCACAGGGTCCTGGGTTTGATTCCCTAGCACCACATAAGCTGGGTGTGGGTGTGCATGCCTGGAAGGAGGACCAGTCTGGGCTACAGAGTGAGACCCTGCCTCAAAAAAAAAAAAAAAAAAAAAAAAAAAAAAAGAAAAGGACCTTATAATAGGAGTGCGCTGACAGAAGGCAAGGCTTTGCTTGCTACTCACCTACTGCTCACAGCTCATCTGTCCTGGTGGCTTTGTCCCTCCAAGGCCAGGGACCCAGTCTATGGCCTGGAGTTGGGAACCCCCGCTCTAGGTCACTGTGATGGAATTTCATATATATATATATTTTTTTGTTGCAGAGACCTTTCATCTCTGATTAAATTTATTCCTAGGCTATTTATTTCTTAATAGGTACTAGAGATGAGATTATTTTCTTGATTTATGTTTCAGATAATTTGCTATTGGTATATAGCAGTTCTACTGATGTTTGTATATTAATTTTGTATCCTGTAGCTCTGCTGAATTTAGTAGGTCTAATCACTTTTTGGTGGAGTCTTTGGGATTATATATATATATATATATATATATATGATCATGCCATTTGCAAACATTTGAGAGTTTAACTTTGTCTTTTTTTTTTTTTTTTAAATTTGAATGCCCTTTATCTTTTCCTCCTGCCTGATTCCTCTGGCTAGGACTTCTGTACTACCAAGAATAAAAGTCAGGCATTTTTGTCTTGATTCAGATAGGAAACAGAAAGCTTTTTAGCTTTCCTCCATTCAGTGTAGTATTAGCTATTATCTCATTATATGGGCTTTTTTGTGTTGAGTTCTTTGTATACCTGATTTGTTCAGTTTTTTTAATGATGAATTTTACCAAATCCTTTTTCTGCATCTATTAAGATGTCATTTGGTTTTTGTCTTCCAGTCTGTTGATGTGTTATTTCACATTTATAGATTTGAACGTGATGAACCATGCTCTTATCCTTTGGATGAGCCTCACTTGATTACAGTGAATGATCTTTCAAATGTACCATTGGATTAAGTTTGCTACTATTTGTAAAAGATTTTTGCATCTCTGTTTATTAAGGATATTGACCTGAAGCTTTGTTTTATTCCTTGTGTTCTTATCTGTTTTTTGGCGTCTGGGAAATGCTGACTGTTGTGGTTTGAATCTTTGAATGCCAAAAGTCTCATGTATTTGGATGTTGTGGACTGCCTATGAAACCATGTGCTGTTAGGAGATGGGAACCTGGTCTGGAGGGGTGGATTATGGGCGTGTGGTGTGTTACAGGTGTGTGGTGGAAGACAGGCGTGTGGTGGATTAGGGCCTTGAACCTGGAAGGAGAGGAACACTGAGGCTGGACCCAGAAGAGGTAGATCACAGGGACAACCTGGAAATATATATGCTAGTTCCTCCCTTCCTCCTGGACTTGGCTTCCAGTTTTCAGTGCTGTAAAGAGCTGCCTCTATCTCTGCCTCTGCTATGTACTTCCACTTTGCTAGTTGCCCACAAATGGACTGGATTGTGATCTTCTGAAACTGTGAGCCAAAATAAACTTTTCCTTCCTTAATTTGTGTATGTTGGGTGTTGAGTTACACCAACAAGAAAGTCACTAAGACACTGACTTTATAGAATTAGTTTGGAAGAATTCCCTCCTCTTATTATTATTTTTTTTTGAGACAGGGTCTCACTCTGTAGTTCAGGCTGATCCTGAGCTCCCTATATAGCCCAGGATGGTTTTGAATACACAGCAATCCTTGTGCCTCAGCCTCCTGTGTGCTGGAATTAAAAGCATGCACAATCACTTTTGGCTTATGTGGTGCTAAGGAATTGAACCTAGGGCCCTATGCTTGCTAGGATATCACTTTAAGTGCTGAGCTACACCCTCAGCCTTCCTCTTTGTTGTTTGAAATAGTTTAAGAATTGGCTTTTTAAATGAGCTCTAGTCCTGGGCTTTTCTTTGATTGGAGACTTTTTATTAACTTAGTCTTATTACTCATTATCAGTTTGTTCAGGTTTTCTATTTCTGATTATTTTTAGAACTCAATTTTAATGATACTGAATTAATCAAAATGGCATACATTTACTATCACACTGTAGGTTATGGAGTACTTTCAGCAAGGTACAGTCATTATAGCATGTCTCTCACTAGAATAGAGATTCCGGAAGGGCAGATTAGTTGACTACTCTTGCAGCCTTAGGACCTTACAGATGACTTCAGAGTAGATATCCAGTGAGTATTTATTAACTCAATGAATCTATAATAAGATATAAAAAAGTAAGCCCACAAGGTGAAAAAGCAGTTATCCTAAAAATAGAAATGAATGGTTTATATTTGTGATAAAAATAAATCAGCATTTTGAATGCAACCTATCATAGGATGGGTATGTGGCTCAATTATAGATGCTTGCCTAGTATATATGGGGCCCTGGATTCAATCCCCAGGACTGCAAAAGCAAACAAACATAAAACTGTTTCAAGAAAGTAGAGTATACTAACAGATGAAAAATGCATAGTATTACTTTGGCAAACTTTTAAGGTACTTGAATATGAAACTGACTTAACAGACAGTGGAAACATTGTACATAATTAATGGGTACATCCCTCCCCCCCATTTTATTGGTATGTATAAGTGCAAAACATAAAGTTTACATTGATCTTGAGTGTTTTGTGCATATACATATTGTGGCAAAGTTACAAATCCTTCCCTTCTCTCTTTCTACCCTTCCCCCATCCCCTCCAGTTCCCATTATTCCCCACAATAATTTCTATGAAATAATTGTGATCTGTGTTTCTCATATCAGAGAAACCATTCGATATTTCACCTTCTAATTCTTACTCACTTCACTAAACATGATGGTCTAAAGTTGAATCCATTTCCTACAAAAGCCTTCAACCTATCTGTCTATATTGATAAATAGTATTCCATTGTGTATAAATACCATAATTTATGTATCCATTGTTCTGTTGATGGGTATTTTGATGTCTTCTGCATTTCAGCTATTGTTCATTGTGCTATGAACATGGGTATTCATGTATCTCTGTTATGTGTTGTTTTTAACTCTTTTGGAAAATTCCTAGAATAGGTATCCCTGGATCAAAGGGGATATTTGTTACCAGTCTTTTGATAAATTTCCATACTGCTTTCCATAATGGTTGTACCAGTTTACATTCCCACCAGCAGTGTAGGAGGGTTCCATTTTCTCCACAATTTTGCCAGCACTGATTGCTGTTTGTATTCTTAATATACGCCATTGTCTCTGGAGTTAGACGGTATCAAAGTGATGTTTTGATTTGCATTTTTCTTAAGGCTAAGGATGCTGAACATCTTTTCATGTGTTTATTGGTCATTTGAACTTCATCTGAGAACTGCTTATTCATTTATTTTGCCCATTTTTCAATAGGGTCTTTGACTTTGAGGGGCTTCCTTTTCTTTAGTTCCCTGCATATTTTGGTTATGAATCTCCTATCTGAGGTATTGGTGGTGAATATTTTTTCTCATTTTGTCAGTTCTTTTTTTACACTGTCTATAATTTCCTTTGCCATTAAGAAACTTTTTAATTTGATGTAATCCCATTTGTTAATAGTGGGGCAACTTCTTTTGATTTTGGTGTCTAATTAAGAAAGTCTTTGCCTATACCTATGTCTTTTAGATATTTGCCTAATTTATCTTCCAGAAGGTTCAGTGTTTGAGTTTTAATATCTAGGGCTTTGATCCACTTTGATTTGATTTTAATGCATTGTGACAGGTGTGTGTGTGTGTGTGTGTGTGTGTGTGTGTGTGTGTATCTGTGTTCGTGTCTAGGTTCATTCTTCTGCTAGTGGATGCCCAGTTTTCCCAGCCATTTGTTAAAAAGGCTGTCCTTTTTCCAGTGTATGCTTTTGGCTCCTTCATCGAAGCTTAGGTAGCAGAGGGTATTTGCGTTTGTCTCTGCATCCTCAGTTCTGTTCAGCTGGTCTATCTGTCTGTTTTTGTGCCAGTACCATATAGTTTTTACAAGTATTGCTTTATAGGATAACTTGATGTGTGGTATTATTATGCCTTCTGCTTTAGTCTTGTTACTCAAGATTGTTTTGGCTACTCTAGGTCTCCTTTGGTTTCATAAGAATTTAAGGGTTATTTTTTCAAGTTCACCTCTCTTCCTTTTCTCCATCTCTTATGTCTAAACAAGTCCTATATTTAAAGCTTTCAGCTTATTTCTTGGACTACATCAAAGATTATGGCCATTTCAACTTTCATTGTTCCCTAAAGCCAAAATGTTCATGTGTATCTTTTAAGCCTTTACTCTACACTATGTTTGAATTATGATAACTCTCAGGAAGGAAAGGGAAAGAAGAAAGCCATTTCCTGGTGTTATTTATGACCTTGGAGGAGAAGAGGGTTATTTGTTCTTCTTTTCCCCTGGTTTTTGGGATGAACTCAGGGCCTCCCTCATGATAGGCAAGTACTCCTCTGTTGGACTGTATCTCCAGCCATTTTTATTTTATTTTGAGACAAGATCTCGCTAATTTTTTCAGGCTGGGCTCAGACTACTAATACTTCTGCCTCGACCTCCTGAGAAGCTGGGATTACAGGCATATGTCACCACATGTGTTTTCATTATTCTTTAGATACAGTTGGCCCATGTTATTTAAATAAAAACATGCAGTCTGTTGAGTATTGGTCATCTGTCAGTCTTTTGAAAGTAGAAAGAATTTATGATGCATTCTTTTGTGGTGCTGGGATTGTTTATCTCAAGACCCCTCACCGGATCTCTCCTGCCTGTCCTGGCTTCCCTCCTCTGAGTGTGGGGCTCTCTACCCTTGGAGCTGCTTCCACTACACCCAAGCCATTCAGGAAGTTGGAAGCTTCTCTCTCCTCTCCACAACTGTCTCTTGTGCCAGTTTCTTCCTAGGCACTGTTTAAGAGTGACTGCAAAAGCCCTGATGTGCTATTCTGAGCTTTCTTTTGCTCTGATCAGTTGAGTCTTGGGCTCTTTAAAAATATGACTTCTGCTTATATCATTGCCTGTTAAGGCTGCCAAGCACTGATTCTGATCTAGGCTCTAGGAGACCTTTTTAGGGGGAGCTCACATTGTGTTCGTAGTATGTACTACCCACAGGCTCTTCTTATTTTGGAGCCTGGGGCTACCAGCTGCTGTAAATTCCACTGTTCCTGGGACTGCACTTAGGTTGGTCTTTGGTTCTGGGTGTGCTATTCTCTGTCTGTGGATGCTGCAGGCTCCCAGCCATTTGCAGTTGGCTTTGGTCTGCTTCCTGAGTTTCTGTTTACCTTTGCCTCTTATGTGTTTGAAGACCTCCTTTCAGTTGTTGGGGTACTCCTCCCTGTCCTAGCTACATTGAACAGAAGGTTTTGGCTGTATTCTCAGCTTTTTAAGTGGGTACATGAAGAGACATTGTACAATGTTGTCACTTGGCCACCATCTTGACTGGAAGTTGGCCTAGAATACATTTTCTTAAGTGTAAATTCAAATAAGAATTGGGATATGCTGTACTTCTTTTAATTTATTTATTTTTACTTTTGATTATGGAAAAATTTCGGACATACACAAAGTTGAAAATAACATGATGAACCTCCATATTACTGTCACCTAGACTGAAAAATTACTAACTCAAAGCAATTTTATCTATATTTTCACTAACTCACTGGATTATCTTGAAGCACATTCCAGGCAGATATCATATTTCATCCATTTAATATTTCATATTGCAACTTTCAAAAATGAATATGATTACTTTTTATGACCACAATACCATTTATCACATCCAAAAGCTTAAAAAACAATTTATTTTTTTAGACAGGGTAGTCTAGGCCGGTCTTGAACTCATTATGTAGACTAGACTGGCCTAGAACTTACAATAATCCTCCTGGCTCAGACACTTAAGTGCTGGATGACAGGTGTGTGTCACCACACACAGGTATTATGTGGTGCTGGGGGATTGAACCTGGGGCCTTGGGCTTCTTAGACAAGCTCTCTAATCACTGAGATATGCTCTCAGCCACACAGTTTCTTATTTTGATTATCTAGTCAGAGATAAAATTTTCCTAATTCCTTAATATGTTGTTTGTACAGTTTGTTTGATTAGTTTATCTCAGTATTTTTTAATCTAAGTATTTCTTCTTAAGTTCATTTGAAATTTATTTATTGATGTAACTTATCCTGTAGAATTTTCTACCATATAATCATTGATTATATTACTATGATATTTAACAAGTTTTTTTGCACTTTTCATTAAATTAGACTTAGTTCCTTGATCAAATTTAGGCTAAATATTTTTTCCCAAATTCTTCACAGGTTTTGGTGTAAATTTCTGTCAGGAGACACATGAAATAAAGTTGCTTCTGTTTTTGTGTTTTTTAGCTGTTGTCTGTTTGGCTTCATTAGTTCAATAGAGGAACTATCCTCTAATAAATACAATAATAAAATAGTATTATTTTAATTTTATTCCTTTTTGATGCAGTTACTGGAATGCTTCCATAAAGAGAAATTTTCCCTTATAGACTAACTGGCTAAATTGAGATATAATTCTTAGAGGAAAGGTAGAAGAAATACTTAACTCTAATTTTATCAGATTTCGGAATACTCAGTTGGTTCACAGCATTCCTGAAGATGATGAATAAGTTTTTAAAGGTATTATTATGCTTTTTCTAATATAAGAAAACCAGATTCTGGCAAATTTATAGAACAAAATAGATGCAATACTGGGAGTCAGGGAGGAGGAGGGATGGACAAGGAGGGTCAAAAAGGGTGATAGATATATATGTACATAAAATTCTCAAACTTAATGTAACCATTGTATAATATATATATATATGTATATATATATATATATATGCCATTAAAATGGGGACAAAATAAAAGTATTATTATGAACATTTCATTCCTACTGTTTTTTTATTGATGCTAAAATTGTTTCAGCTTTTATCATTGAGACCCTCTTGAGGTTGACTACTGTTTTCTTTTGACATGATACCAAATAATCTTTGATAGTTTTTCTTGTTTCTGGTATCACAAAATGGTCCAGGATGATCTTGTATACTTTCTGCTTCTGACGCAGAATCAGTTAGTCGCTCTCCAGGGAACTCTGCTTCCTTGTATTGGCTGATAGTATTTAAGATCCCATTCAGGACACTAGAGGAGATCATTGCTCATAGAATGGTCTTCATATCTAGGGTAACGTTCAGTGGACAGAGCTAAAAATACATACATATATGCATATGCATGCATACACACACACACACACACACACACACACACACACACACACTTTTTTGATTTTCTCCCTAAATTATTAGGATGCATTTATTAGTATGCATTTCATTGGTATACATTTGTGATGTATAATAATTATATTCTACCAGGGAAGTGGTACATAATGCATCTTAATCATTTTTACTTCCCTTTCACATCTTCTCATCTCCTGTTTCCCATGTTCCTTTCTCTCTCCATACGATCTATCTGTTTTTTTTACGATCACTATTTTGTTTAGCTTTTTAAAAATATTTATTTATTCACTTATATTTTAGATTTTTCATATGAGAGAAACTATGTGGTATTTAGCCTATTTAACCTTCTGTGTCTGATTCATTTCCTTAAGCATAACCGTCTCAAGGTACCTACATTTTCCTACAAATGTCTCAAATTTATGTTTCTTTGTAGCAAAGTAATACTTCTTTGTGTATATATGCCACATTTTCTTTATCCATTCATGTGTAGATGTACATATTAGTTGATTCTGAGATTTGGCTGTTTTGACTTGTGCTTCTGTAAACATGGGTATGAATGTATCACTGCAATGTGATGTCTTTAAATTTTTTGGAAAGTCACCGAGAAAAGATATAGCTGAGACAAATGGAATATCTATTTTATTTTTTAAAAGAAATTTCCATAATGACTTACATAATGGTTGTGTCAGTTTATTCCCCACAGCCTTGTCAATATTTGTTTTTTCTTGAGTTCTTAATAATAGTCATTCTTCCCCCCATTGTTCTTTCTGTTAGTATGTATTTGTGATATGTAATAATCCAACTTGAGAAATCGGTACATACATATTTCACATCTTGGTCATTTTTGCTCCCTCACTTTCCCCTTTTTCTCTCTACAGAATCTCTCTTTTTTTACTATTGGTCTTTTATTTTGCTCTTATTTATACTTTGGTCTTCTCATACTAAAGAAATCATGCAATATTTAACTTGTGTCTGATTCATTTTGCTAAGGATAATGGGCTGATGATGTATCCATTTTCCTACAATTGACTCAAATTTGTCTTTATGGCAGAGTAGTATTCAATTGTGTATATATATATATGTGTGTGTGTGTGTGTGTGTGTGTGTGTGTGTGTGTGTGTGTGTGTATTACATTTCCTTTATACAATTATCTATACATGGACATATTGACTACTTTCAAAGTTTAGCTATTATGAGTTGGGATGCTATAAACATGGGTGTGCATGTATTAGTTTTATATGATGTCTTTAATGCTTTTTAAAGATACCCAGAAGAGGTACATATGGGTCAAATGAATATCTATTTTCATTTAAAAGGAATATTCATAATGGCTGTACAGTTGACCTTCCCACCAACAACACAGAAATATTCTTTTTCACTATATTCTCATCAGCACTTTTCATTTTTTGAATTCTTGGTAATAGCCATTTTTCATTTATCTGTTGACCATTTGTATTTTTTCTGAGAACTATCTATTCATTTTAGTTGCCCATTTTTAATTGGGTCTTTTATTTTGGGAGTCTGATTTTTTATTTCTTTGTATATTCTAGATATTATTGCTCTCTGTCCAAGTAATAGCTGGCAAAAATTTTCCCCATTCTGTCAGTTCTTTCCTCACTCTGTTGATTGTTTCCTCTGCTATATAGAAGCTTTCTTTGATGTAATCCCATTTGCTGATTCCTGGTGTTATTTCTTGATCAACAGCTGTTCAATTAAGAAAGACCTTGCTTATGACTATGCCTCCAAGGGTTTTTGTCTATGTTATCTTCCAATAAGTTGAATGTTTCCATTTTAATATATACATCTTTGTTCCATTTTGATTTGATTTGATTACAGGGTGAAAGATGTGTATTTAGATTCATTTTTCTGCATGTGGATCACCGTTTCTCCCAGCACCATTGTTAAAAAGGCTTTTTTCCAGCATATGTTTTTAGCCCCTTTTTTGAAGATCAGATGGCTGAAGGTGCCTGGGATTGTCTCTTCTTCCTCAAGTTGTTGGATGATCAAAGGGCACGTCTTTAGAGGGTATATTTCCTGATCTGGCTCTTCTTTGTCTCTCTCTGCTTCCTGGTATGGGCTAAGCAGCTTTCCTCTTTCCAGCCCTTTTGTCCAGCTACTTCTGCCTTGGAGCCAGCCAGCTAAGGTTTGATTCCTCTGAAACCATGAGCCAAATAAGCCTTTTCTCCTTTAAGTTTTAGGTGTTAGGTGCTTTATCCCAGCAAATCAAAAGCTGACAAGTACCAAAAATTAGTACTAGGGGGGTGAGGTCTTTGCTGACACTATACCTGACCATGTGCTTCAGAAGCTCTTGGAACTAGTCTGCAAGGGGGAGTTTAGAATGATTTGGATATGTGACTAGAAAGCCTGTAGAATGCTATAAGCAGAGATTAATAGGCAATTCTGGTCAGAGCTCTAATAACCAGAATTCTAGTAGGAAGCAAGATAATGAAGGTTAGGTTCATGAGGTTTCATATGGGAACAAGAACACTATTTATTGTAAATTGGACTGGGGCCGTTCATGCTACCCTTGCCTACATTTTTCCAATGTCTTAACACTTTGTATGAAGCTTAATTTAAACATGGCAGACAAATTACTCTGGTGGAGGAAATTTCAAGGAAGCTCAATATTTATGTAATAACATGGGTACTGATGGCTACTTTTAACCAGTTTTACAGTAAGAGTCAGGGAAAAAACAAAGGCTGAAAGATGTGAAAATTATGCAATTATGCAGCCCGAAAGAAAGAAAGTGCATTTAAAATTGAGGTCAACAAGACAGTTGAGACAAGCCACTAACAATTGTGGTTGCTGGAAAAATTAGCACCATTAAAAGTAAGCCAAATATTTTGTACTAGAACAATAAGAAAGATGGCTTGAAAGAATCTCAGGATTTGGCCACCCATCACAGGCTAAAGGAGATAAGAGTATAAACTCCTTAGAAAGACTTTGCTTGCTTTGACATTAGAGACATGGGACACACTGCTCTTTTAGGCCTGCACAGGGAACTGTATCCTAAAGTTCAGCCATTAGTCACTCAGAAACCATTACAACCATGGTCCAAGAGAGACTGGCTGCTTCTCCAGATGGAAGCAGACCTTGGTGTTATCTGTTTATGTTGATTTTGCAAGCATACATAATACGAGAGTTGTGGGGTCATGGAGGCATTCATCCACATTTCAGAGGTAGGCCTGGGAGGCCAGGCAATGTGGTATGTAGGGGTCACAGTTTATGCATTAGTCCCTAAGAGGGTGATGCTTTAAACTGTCAGAGGAAAGCCAAAGCTGTAATGGAGACTTGAGGAAGTTGGAGATGCCAGAAATATTGAACACCTATTGAGGAAAGTAAGACAGTGAGCAGAGCCAACCCAAGAGAGAGGCCGTGTGAGTTGCTACTGGCAAGGCTGCCAAAGCTCTTTAGAACTCATATTTTGCTACCATATGTTCCAGATGCTAGACATAGAGCTTTAGGACTTAACATTTGCTTTACTGGGTTTTGAGCTTGCTATTCCTCTCTTAACTCCATGTCCCTTCCTTTTGGAATAGGCATGTTTACACTTTGCCATTGTATACCAGAAGTATTTATGTTTATTTTTGATTTTTACAGACGCTTGCAGTTGCAGTTTGGTCTTGATTTGGGAGGAGATTTAGGACTTGGACTTTGAGCAATGTGGGAACTTCTAAGATTTTGTCATTCTTGGAGATAGAATAAATGTCTTGCATGAGATGGACATTAGTTTTTTTAGGAGACAGGGGATGAATGTTATAGTTTAAATTTACAATGACCCCTTGAAAAGAATCATATTTCCAGATATGAAACTTTCATAAAGTGACTGGATTGTAGGACAGATTTCTTGGAGAATTAATTCATTGATAAGTTCATAACTGGATATGCTGGTAGGTGGTAAGCCCTGGTTGGAGAAGGTGGATCACTGGGGATGTGCTTTTGCAGGGTATGTCTCTTTTTCTGGCTCTTCTCTCTCTCTCTCTCTCTCTCTCTCTCTCTCTCTGCTTCCTAGCTTCTCTGGGTTGAGCAACTTTCTTCCACCTGGCCTTTCCACCATACTGTTTCTGCCTGGAATCCAGTCAGCTCTGAAACCAAATAAACCTCTTCTCAAATTGCAGATGTGAAGTATTTTGTCCCAGTGACTGGAAGGCTGATGAATACAGATGTTTATATGTGACATGATTCTGATTGAGTCTTGGTGTTTTCCAAGGACTTCCTAGCCACGCAATTACTTTTAACAATATTTTTTTCAGACGAATGGATTAGAGGAGCTCTCAACAATAAGAGACTATAATTGTAAACGTATATATTCATTGTGCTTTACAGCTACCCAGTGCAAGAATGGCTGAACCAATAGGTTTCTTTTTTTGTGAAATATCTTTTATAGAGACATTAATTTCTAGAGATAAGACAGAGAGTCAAAGAAATAGATTTCTTTTAGTAACAGTTTTGCACTGAGAATGTGAAAATGTAATGAGAAGAAGTCACAATCAGGGTTTTTTTTTCTGTTAAAACATGTAGTATCTGTATTATAAATGTCACATATGTTCGTAACCTTTGACCCATTAATTTCATCTCTAAAACTAATAAAGTTCTTTTATGTAAGCTTCTTCATCATAACCTTGTCTAAAAGAGTAGGAAACAATCTGATTTTCCAACAGCTGGGAATGACACTTAAATTCTAGTTCATCTATGTAATGCACTCAATAAATTTATTCTTTAAGCAATATTTAAAGAATTAGAAAATGTTATGATAGAATGCTATGATAGAGTGCATAGCAAAAAGAGAATACTCGGGGAATCCTGGGCCCAAACATCCCCACTGGCCACAGCATGGAATCTCGGGCCAAACACTTCCCACTGGCCCACCACCTGCAATGCAGAGTTCTGGACACAGTCTCTTCTGGTGAGCCTGCCCACTGTAGCATGGAATTCTGGGCCCAGGCTTTTGTGCAGGCCCTAACATTTTCTGCAGGACCCAAACTTTTCCACTTTCCAGCAAGCCCACAGGCAGCATCATGGAATTCTGGGCCCAGTCTCTCCCACTGGCTGCAGCGTGGAATCCTGGGCCCCAAATTTCCCGCTGAGCACACTGGTTGTAATACAGATTCATAGGCACAGGCTCTCTCGCTGAGCCCAGGGGCCCTGGCATGAAATCCCAGGCCTAAGCTCACCCCAGGGGGCCCAAGATGTCTACCACCAGATTTTGGCCCATTACCTCATCAGCCACAGTGGATCTCTGACCTTAAGCCCTCCCTGGCTAACCCATCCATCTAGAGTTGACAAGGACCAGCTAGGAACGATGCACAGAAAAAGCAATAACTTCTATATTCAAAATCTGTAGGGGGTAAATGATTTTTTCAGTATTCTGTATTTTGTTAGTTTCTTTTGATTTAGTTTCTTACTTTTCCTGTAATTGATAATTTTCTTTTCTTTTTTCCACTATCCTTTATGATATACTTTTTCTTAGTCCCCATTCCTTTTTAATTTTTTTTCTTTTCTTTTATACCTTTCTATTTTCCTCTTGGATAAGTCACCTCATTTCATGTCCTTACACCTCCTTCTGCCTCTTTATTTGATAGATTCTGGACCCCACCCTCTCTTGATGAACCCCATAAGCCCTGTACCATAAATCTCTTGGCAGAGCTGGAAGCTACACTCTTTCCATGTCGCTCAAAAGTCTCCCTAACTCATCTGAATCCTACTTATAGTCCTCTTCTCTATCTACTACTCTGACTGGAGTAGAAGTACCGACAGGTTATTCACTAGCATATAAATACTCCTCTCCTTTCTATGTTATACCTTGTAATTTCTAACCATAGTTTGTTCTCCCTCTCTCCAATTTCCCTCATAGGTAGAACTGCTAAGTATCAGTATTTTACAATCATATATGTAGTCTAGTTGAGACATTATCTGTCTATGATTAGAAAGTAATAAGTTAGTAATGTAGATTTGTATATATAGTAATATCAGACCTGTGCAATTTCTCTGGGTGCCCACCACCCCTACAGTGTGCTCCCTATCCATGCCACCCCAAACCCCTCATGACCCACCTGATGGTAAGAGAATGCCAGAGCCAGCAGATTTATCCACAGTGGAAACACCTTTCTAACAAATGTTATGGTCTGAAAGTATGAAGTAGGTAAGCTGTGACAAGGAACCCACCTCAGCAACACAGCCAGCATATTGCATAGCCAAAGAACAACACTCTCCACTACCAGAACACAGAAATTGCATCAAGGGCTACCACAGCAAGTTAAAGGAACACTCAACAGCAAGATGAAGAAACACAGGAGACAAAATGTCTCAGAGAGTGCCTAGCTCACCAAGAGAGAACCAGATAGAACCAGAAGAAGAAACAAAATTCCTAAACAAACTCAGACAACAAACAACTCAAGATATTTAAAGAATTAAAAAAAAATTAGCCAAAGATATTAAGGAGGAAACAAATGCAAAACTGGCAGAGCTACAGAAGTCCATACAGGAAATGAATGACAAATTCAGTGAAGAATACAAAATAAGAAATGACAAAGGTGAGCATCAGGAGATAAAAAACATCCGTGGAAAGTTTAGAGGACAGAATGACATAAAATGAGGAGAGAACTTTTGATTTACAACACAAAAATAAAATAGTGGTTCAGACTATTAACAACCATCAAATGATTCAATGTGATTAGGGAAATGGAATACAACAGATTATAGAACGCTCAAAGAAACTTATCTCAGAATAGCAGGAATACAAGAAAAAAAGAGAAATCCATACTAAAGGACTAAGAAACCTATTTGCTGAAGTCATAAGGGAGAACTTCCCACACATAGAAAATGAAATAGACACCTAAGTGATGGAGGCATACCATATAACCACTATATATCACCAAAACAGAAGTTCCCCTACATATATTATAATAAAACTCACTGAGATACAATGTAAAGAGAGAATTCTAAAAGCTGTAAGAGAAAAAAAATAAGTTACATATGTCACGGCAGATCTTATCAGGGCAACAGCAGACTTCTCAACACAAATTCTAAGAAACAGAAGAGCCTGGAGTGAAGTCCTCAAAGCCCTAAAAGATAGTAACTGTCAACCAAGATTCCTGGACTCAGCAAAAATATCATTTATAATCAACAATGAAATAAAAACTTTCATGACAAAGAAACTTTGAAGAAATTTATGACAACCACAGTAGCACTACAAAAAATTCTCAAGGATCTGCTGGATAGGGAAACAGGGAACAGACACAACAGAGAACACAGTGGCATCTTTATCTTTAATAGAGAGAACATCTGAAAAATTAGTTAACAAAAGAATTCAATATTCATAGAATGGCCAAATGGCAGAACCTAAAACTCAGAAATTAATTATAACCTGAAATGTTTTTGAGGTCACCTCACCAATCAAAGACCCAGATTGGCTAACTGGATTGAAAAATACAATCCAACTATATGTTGTTTGCAAGAGACACATTCCAAACATGGAGATAAACATAGACTCAAAGTGAAAGGCTGGCTTTCTATGTTACGATCAGCTGGGGACAAAAACAAAAGAAAAACAAAAACAAAATGGGTAGTGATACTGTTTGCTGACAAAGTGGACTTTAAGCCAAAGCTAGTCAAAAAAAAAAAAAAAAAAAAAGACAAAGAAGGTCACGTCATTCTTGTAAAGGGAACAATCCAGCAAGAGGAACTGAAAAAGATAAATCTCTGTGACCCCAAAATAGTGCACCCAACTGCATAAACAAAAGCTGCTGGACTTCAAAAAACAGATAAAAGGTCTAGAATGGCACAATGGTTAAAACATTTGCCTAGCAAACACAAGGCCATGGGCTTGATTCACCAGCTGGGCATGGTAGCACATGCCTATAATCCCAGAATTCATGAGGCTGAGGCAGGAAGATTGCCATGAGGCAAAGGTTAGCCTGGGCTACAAAGTGAGTTTTGGACCAGCCTGGACTACACAGCAAGACCCTGTCTCAATAAAACCAAAACAAACACAAATTCCAACTCTATAAATAGTTGGGTACTTTAATACTCTTTTCTTGTCAGAAGACATATCAACTAGACACAAAATCAACAAAGACATAGAGGATCTGAGCTATACATACCATGGAAGAAATGAGTCTGACAGACATATATGGAGATTTTAATTCAACAACAGAATACACATTCTTCTTAGCTTCCCATGGAACATTCTCCAAAATAGATCATATTATAGGCCACAAAACAAGTTTAAACAGATACAAGAAAATTGATGTAATCACATGTACCCTGTCAGATCATAGTGGAATAAAAATAGAAATCAACTACAACACAAACAAAAGATACTACTCAAACAAATGGAGGCTGAATAGCACTCTTCTAAATAAACAGTGGGTTACAGAAGAAATTAAGGAAGAAATAAAAAAAGTTCATAGAGACAAATGGCAGTGTTAGCACATCAAATGCAAACTCTGAGACGCGATGAAGACAGCGTTAAGAGGGAAATTCATTTCCATCAATGTACACATAAAAGAAGTGAGCAATTTCAAAAAATAATCTAACCACACAACTCAGGGCCCTAGAAAAATAAGAATAAGCCCACACCAAAGGTAACAGAAGGAAAGGAATTATAAAGATCACAGCTGAATTTCATGAAATAGAAAATTAGAAAAAATACCAGAAATTAATGAAATAAAAATTTGCTTTTTTGAAAATATAACTCAGATAGGTAAACCTCTTCTGAAAGTCACACACATACACACACATACACACAAGACCAAAAGAGAAAACTTACTTCAACTGGGAATGAAAAAGGTGAAATTAGAACAGGTAACATGGAAATCCAAAGGATTTTAAGAAGTTATTTTGAAAATTTATATGCCAATAAATTAAAAAAATCTAAAAGAAATGGATGAATTCCTAAGCACATGTTAACCACCAAAATTGAAAGAAGAAGAAATTAAATGTCTGAATAGAGCAATATCCACCTGTGAAATCGAGGAGATAATAAAAACACTTCAAACCAAGAAGAGCCCAAGACTTGACAGATTTCCAGCAGGATTCTATAAAAAATTCAGTAAAGATTTAATGCTAATGTTCACCAAACTTTTTCAGTAGCCATTGTATCATCTTGTATCACCACAAGAGAAATTAATATAGTATAGTAAGACATATACAGAGAATAATATCACATTCACATAACTTTTATACAACATATTGTAGTTGTTCAGTTTTTGTTGTCAATCTCTTACTGTGCCTGATTTAGGCATTTAACTGTAACAGGTGTGTGCATTACTCACTTTACCATCACTGAAACAAAATACTATTCATGACTCCAGAAATCCCTTGGGGTGTCTCAATGGAACATATTGTCCATGGATTAGCAGACTGCTACATATATCAATAGCTACATGCATGAAAAAAGCTTGGGGAAACAATTACTTTGCATTTTTATTATGAATATTAATGATACAGAATAATATTAGTGACTCAAAATAATTGATTTAATTTTGGCATATTTATACTTGCATATAATAATCATTTTACCCTTTATTACTCTCTCTTAAATTCCCCATTCCTTTCCTCCAATCCCATTCCTCTTTAATAGTCTCCCTTCTTCTTACATGCCATCTTTTATTTCCTTAGTATTGTGGTTTGGATTTGAAATGTCTCCCCAAAACCTTGAGTATTTGGATGTGAGTTATCGGTACATTTGATGTGCTGTTAGGAGGTAGGCTTGGTCAGGAAGGATGAATCCTGTGTGTGTGTGGTAGATTATTGGGTGTGTGGCCTAGAGGAAATGAACTTGCCCCAGCTTCCTGTGAAGACCAAGATCCTTCCTTTTATAATGCCCTGAGCCGTTCTCCACTACATCCTTCCCACCATTGCCAGATGCCCATGAATGGATTGCGACCTCATGAAACTGTAAGATAAAATAAACCTTTTCTTTCTTAAGTTGTGGGTATTGGGTAATATGTCCCAATAATGAATAAACAACTAAGACACTTAGATTATCATATGACAGAAAACATGTCATAGCTTTTCTTTCTGAGCTTAGTTTATTTCGCTTAACATGAACATCTCCAGTTCCAATCAGTTTCTTGTGAAGGACATGATTTTGTTATTCATGGCAAAATAATACTCCACTGTGTATATTGTACTTTCTTTATGTGTTCATCAGTTAACAAACACCTAGGCTGATTCTTTACTTTGTCTACTGTGAATTGTGCCATGATAAGCCTGGGTAAATAGATATCCCTATGCTGATTTTAATTCCTTGGGTATGCATTGACATATAGTATAGGTATCTTTTCCTACCCAATGTGCTTGCTAGCATTTTTAAAATATTCATTTGAATATTAGTGTAGTTTTGATTTGCATTTCCTTAAAGACTAAAGATGGTGAACACATAATGAGTGCTAATTTGTGCTTCTTTTGAGAAGTATCTTTTCAGATTCGTTGCACATTTAGGTTATTTGTTTGTTTTTGGTACTACTTTTTAAGTTCTTCATGTATTTTGGATACTAATACTCTTTCAGAAAAGTAGTTGTCTTGGATTTCCCCCATTTTGTAGACTGTCTCTTTAGTCTATTCAATATTTCCTTCTTATTTTGATACAATACCATTTGTCGTGCTATCATTTTCTGAGCTGTTGGAGTCCTAATCAGTCATTCTTTGTGCCTATATCTAAGGTGTTTCTTCTGTGTGTGTGTGTTTTTTTTTTTTAGCAAGTTTAGTATTTCAGGTCTTACATTTAGGTCTTTGATCTACTTTGAGTTGATTTTTTATAAGAGGTAGGGATCTAGTTTCACCCTTCTAGTTTTGTGAGACATAGCTAATTTCAATCTTCTACATATGGATATCTAGTATTTCCAGGGCCTTTGTTAAAAAAGATGTCTTTCTCCAATGCATATTTTTAGCATTTTTGTCAATAATCAGATGTCTGTAGCTGTGTGGGTTTACTTCTGTTTTCTCAGTTTTAATCTTTTGGTTAATGTTTCTATTTTTATGCTGGTACCATGATGTTTTACTATGTCATTGTAGTATATTTTGAAAGTGAGTGTCTGATATTGTTGACATTGCTCTTTTTGGTTAAGTATACTGATATTGCTGACATTGTTGCTTTGTTCAATTGCTTTGGCTATTGTGGGTCTTTTGTGTTTTTATATGAATTTTAGGATTGCTTTTTCTAGTACTTTGAAGATTGACTGGTATTTTATGGAATTTTTATTGAATTTGTTAATCACTATTCATAATACAGTACTTTTAACAATATTAATTTTGCTGATCCATGAACATGAGGGGACTTTTCATCCTATTGTCTTCATTTACATTCTTCAGTGCTCTCTATAAGTTTTATTGTATAGGTAATTCACTTCCTTGGTTAGGTTTATTCCCAGATACTTTATTTTTTGGAGCTAATAAATATTATAAATGGAATAATTTTTATGTTTTTCTCAGTTATTCATGTATGGAAAAACTTGATTTTTTTTACTATTGATTTTTGTATGTTGATTTTTTTATCATGCCATTTTGCTGAATGTGCTTATTAGATCTGAAAGTTTGATGGATTTTTTAGGATGTTCTAAATATAGGTTCATTTCATCTGCTAACAAGGATCATTATTTATTTCTGTTTGTATGACTTTTATTTCTTTCTCTTGCCTTATTGCTTTGGGTCAAGTTTCAAGTGCTGTACTGAATAAGAGTGATGAGAATGGAAATCCTTGTCTCATTCCTGACTTTACTCTTTTATTTTTTGTGGTGCTGGGGATAGAATCCAGGGCCTTGCAGATGCTAGGGAAGCACTTTGTCACTGAGCTACAGAGTCAGCCCTTCATTACTAATTTTAGAAGAAATGCTTTCAGGTTTTCCACATTAAATATGATATTACTTCTGGATTTGTTGTATATAGTCTTTATTATGTTGAGATAAGATCCTTCTAAACCTCATTTCTTCAATGGTTTTTATCACAAAGTGATGAATTTTATCAAGGGCTTTTTATGTATCTATTGAGATGATCTTGTGATTTTTATCTTTGAATCTATTTATGTGATGTATTATGTTTTCAATTTATGTATGTTGAATCATCCATGCATTCCTGGAATGAAACTACTTGATCATGATGTGTGATCATTTTAGTGTGTTGTTTGCAATTATTTATTAAGGACTTTTATATCTATGTTTATCAAGCATACTGGTCTGCAAGGATTTTTTTTTCTGGTTTTGATATCAAGGTAATGCTGGCTTTGTAGAATGAGTTTGCTAGTATTCCCCTCCCTTTTCTTTCATAGAATAGTTTGAGGAGCATTGATATTCTTCTTTAAAGGTCTAGTAAAATTTGGGAGTGAATCTGTCCAGTCCTAGTCATTTCTCCACGATGCATCAATATTTAGTGCATACATTCACAATTGTATCTTCTTGGCAGATTGTTTCACTTATCAGTATGTAGTGACCTTCTTCATCTCTTCTGGCTAATGTTGGCTTGAACTCTATTTTATTAGATATGAGGATAGAGACTCCTGCTTACTTTTTAGATTTCACTTGATGGAATATGATTTTCCATTCTTTCACGTTCAGTCAGTGGGCTGTAGTATCCAAGATTCTCAGTCAGTACACTTGGGAAATATCGCAAGTGTCCACACTATAGTAAAATATAATCTAAATGCCTTTGAGCAAGGTACAGACTGTTGGGCCAATTGGATCTCTGGCCGTGTGGTCAACTGCAGGCACCAATCGAGACACAGCCTGTTTCTTTGTTCTGACCCCCACCTCATCCTCTGAATTCACACACAGCTGGTTTCTGTCCTTGCCATAAAGTTCAAACAGCTGACTTTCAAGTGGAAGCAACCTTTGCTTCCTCCACTTGGCAGACCATGTTTCTCCTGCCCTATTGACCATACTTCCCACTACCCAGATTTCTTAGCAGATCTATTAAAAAGTTACAGTCACTACTTTCCTGTGCCCACACTGATTCTCTTAGTAGATTCCTGGTGAGCCACCACAGATAAGTGGCCATTAGGTCTTAGAGATACAAAAAAATCCAGGGATATCTGGTCTCCTATACAGCTACCCTCAGCAACAAGAGGCTCCTCAGGAAGGCTAACCAACACCTTACTCCCTAAATCCACTGCGAAGCACAAGGAACCTCTTCTTTCATGCCAATTCACTATGTAAATCCAGATTGCTCATCTGTTCAACCTGTATAGTTGGCTGGTAACAGAGTATGCATCCCTAGAATACACTGAGATTCTTTGAGCCTGCTGAAGGGGAACTTCTTATACCCTGTGGAGCTGCCTTGTACATTAGATTCTGGGTACTTTATTTCTTTATTTCTCTTGTTAATATCAGTAGTTTTGGGTTTTATGCAGTCAATGACTCTCTCAAATTGAACTCAATTACTTCCCATACCTCTCCACCTCATACTGCAGCCAAATCTGTTGATTTGGTTCAATTTTGAAATAGCCTGAAGATTCTGAGTCCCTCTGGTTTGCCATCTTTCCTCACTTCTCAAGGTATTTGCTTGGCTTAGTGTCTTAGTTCCTTTTTCATTGCTGTGACTCAATACCCATCACCCACAAACTCAGGAAAGGAAAGGTTTATTTTAGCTCACAGTCTTGAAGGTCACAGTCCATTCAGGGGTGGCCGGCAGCAATCGAAGTACATGGCAGAGAGAGAGGTACAGGCAGCTTCCCCGGACAAACGGGAAGACAAGCTGAGGCTAGTTGAGACTAATCCCCCATCCTCCAGGAAGGCAGGTGCAGCTTTTGTATCCTTTCAGGTCTCCGCCCAGTAACCAGTCCCTCCTGCAGCCAGGTGTGGCCACTACACACCGTTAATCCTAACTTAACTGCAACCCCCCCCCCCTCCGGACCAGACCCCAATCCACCAACATCACATGGTTCCATTAAAATACATGAGACTTTTGGGGAACACTCCAGATCCTAACCACAACAGCTATCTTTTTTCATACGGAAAATGTGAGGACTCTTGTTCAAGGTTTACATGCATGAGAACCAAAAAAGAAGACTGAATAATCCTTTGAAACAGAATAAGAGAGATTAAGGTGATCAGGATGGAGGCCAGCAAAAGGCAGGTGGAGATGAAAGTTAGAGAGAAAGAGGAAGGAGCAGAGATCAGCCAGAAAATAGCTCTTCTTCTTACATATACTCTAATACTTTCTGTTTTTCTGTTTTGGTTTATTTCCTTTAAAATGTTGCTTTTGACATGCTAAATCAATGATAAAAATCAGTAAGGATTTTTTAATCTTCATGAAGTTCAAAAATGAGTTTGGGAGAACTCTTTATTATAAAATGATGAAGTCAAGAGAATATACTTGCTTATAGTTATACTCTAATTATTTGGAACTCGGCAGAATTTAGATGTACTGGTAATGTGCACATACTCAAAATATTTTTTAGGTGTGTAAGAGGAGAATGGAGGCCACTCAGGTATTCGATAAAGAGACTTAGAGCTTGAAAGTACTTTGCATAGGGCAACTGACACATGAGCATTAACATTAACAGGTGAAGTTGGGCTTCATAGCACAGGTGTAGAATCCTAGCATTTTGGGAGGCTGAGCCAGGTGGCTTGCAAGTTTATTTATTTATTTTTTCTTGAGGCAGGGTCTCACTCTATAGTCCAGACTGATTCTGAGCTCACTATGTAGCCCAGACTGGCCTCGAACTCATGGAAATCCTCCTGCTTCAGCCTCCTGAGTGCTAGGATTACAGGTGTGTGCTGCCATGCCGAGTTTATGTGGTTCCAGGAAATCAAACCCAGGGCCTTGTGCTTGCTAGGCAAGCTCTTTAACCACTGTACTATTCCTCCAGCTCTGGATTGCAAGTTTAAGCTCAGCCTGGGCAGCTTAGCAATTTAGGAATACCCTGTCTTAAAATAAAAAAAAAAAAAAATACGCTGGGGATGTAGCTTAGAGTGAAGGCCTTTGGCTCGATTTCCAGCACCACACACATACAAAAAAAAAAAAAAAAAAAAAAAAAAAAAAAAAAAAAAAAAAAAAAAAAAAAAAAAAAAAAAAAAAAAAAAAAAAAAAAAAAAAAAAAAAAAAGCAAGTGACAAAATCAAGGTCAAAAGAAACACCTGTAAAAAAAAAGCGCCTATAGAATTGCAGTGATTGGCAAGAACAAACCAGTGATAAAAGAAATCTCATAAAATGTTAGTGTTAGGACCTGTACATAAAAATAAGAGTTTTCCAAACCATTAACATTATGCACTTATGCTCTTTGTATAGGGTAAAGATTTCAATTAAAACATGATGGTGTGTATGTAAGGGAAATAGTATAGCAAGCACTACACATTGTTACATCACAGATTTTTTTTTTTGAGACAGGGTTTTTTTTCTGTAGTCCAAGCTGGTCCTGAACTCTCTATGTAGCCCAGGCAAGCCTTCAACTCATGGCAATCCTCTTGCCTCAGCCTCCCAAGCGCTAAGATTTCAGGCATGCACCGCCACACCTGGTTTATGCGGTACTGGGGAATTGAACCCATGGCCTCGTGCTTGCTAGGCAAATACTTTAACTGCTGAGCTATGCTGCCACCCATGAACTATAGATATTTTAGAAAGTGATATGTGGAATATTCTAGAGACTATTACGTATAGACTATTGTTTTATTCCTTTATTTTATGCACAAATAATTTGAGTTTCTGAAAAATTGTTTGTTTCTTTAGACTTCTGGAGTTACCATTCTACAATGCCTCATATGCTGATTACTCTAGTCAGTGCCAAAAAGTTAGTATAAGCTTCTCGATAGAAGACCTTTTTTGGAGGTTGGAGTGTTCTCATACCTTCCATACTTCAGGTACAGAAGAGGGATAATAGTCCCATTAGAAACTCCAAGCCACTTTTTCCTCCTGTATTTTGCAAACCCTTCCTCTGCTGAAGCTTATGAAAGTAGAGTATTCTTCTGTCCTTCGTGGTGCTGTCAGTATTAACCTCCTAGCTTCTGGTCCTCATTCATGCTGCTTTCTCAAACTCTTTTTTGTACTTATCATTCCTAATGCATCCAGTGACCATCTATTCTATCTCAATCTCTTGAGCGCTTCACTGCCATCCATATTAGCAACCCACTTCCAAAACCACAGTTGGTAACATTTTATCAAGCAAAGTCACCCATCTATCTTGATATCCCACATCCAAAGACTCACTTTTAACTACTTGATTACTTCTAGTTCACTTGCTTAATTCCCAAAATTACAGATGTTTCACCTCATATGGTCTCTCATCTGTTGACTCCACCAACTTTTTGGAGGTAAGAGATGCTGTCAAATTTTTCTTGACCTCAGATTGTAAAGACCTCTGCTTCAATTCAGATTCCATGGTTCATCACTATAATTATATTCTTGAAAAAACCTTTGATCACCTTATCTTTCTCTCCATAATCCATGTTTAACAAGTCTGAAACTTTGACTTCTTTTGTATGCCCAAAATGTGATGAGTTCAGCCGCACCCTGGGTATATTGATTCCATTTTCTATTAATAAGCACAAAGCTCAAAATTATACTTTGTGTTATCTTGGACTCTTACAACAAAATATCTTATACTAGTGGCTTAAACAGCAGACATCTATTGCTCAGTTCTGGAGGCTTAAAAGTTCCAGATCATAATAGTTGTGATCTGAGTCTCTCATATCAGAGAGACCATTCAATGTTTCGCCTTCTGCTTCCGACTCACTTTACTAAGCATGATGTTCTCAAGT
This sequence comes from Ctenodactylus gundi, assembly GCA_004027205.1. NCBI lineage: Eukaryota > Metazoa > Chordata > Mammalia > Rodentia > Ctenodactylidae > Ctenodactylus > Ctenodactylus gundi. Next base: position 380,994 of record PVKB01001342.1, on the reverse strand, counting down.
TTCTTCCATTTGCCTGTAAAAGCCTCCATGCTGTTGGACTTTATAGATGCATCGTATAAAAAATTTAAAAAGTCAAGATCAAGGTTGGCAGATTTGGTATATCTTGAGGGTCCACCATCTGGGCACCCTTCATGCTGTATTCTTACTTGGTGGGGAGGGTATCATATCTCTCCTATTGCTTACAAGATACAAATCCCATTTTTTTTTTTTTAGAGAGAGTGTCTCACTTTGTAGCCCAAGCTAGTCCTGAAGTCACTGGTGTATCCCAGGCTAGCCTTGGACTCAGATCAATTTTTCTGCTTCAGCTTTCCCACTGCTGGGATTATAGGCATGCACCACCATGCCCAGCTTTATGTGGTGCTGGGGAATCAAACTCAGGGCCTTGTGCCATTCCTCCAGCGACATGAATCCCATTTTGACAGCTTTGCCTTCATGATCTTGTGATTTCCTAGTGACCTACATTTCTAAATACTATCACACTGGCAATTAGGACTTATATGAATTTGGTGGGGATAGGAGGACTCAGACAGTCCATAGCAGTGTATATGGAAAATAACATTATATTTCAGTAGAGAGCTTGTTTTCTTATTCTTTGAGATGACTACTTTATATCTCTTTCTGCTTCCTTTCTCTCATACTGAACTGATAACCTTGCTGTAGATTATATTGAGAAAAGGAAAGAAATCATACATGAAATCCATTGCCATCATTATCAAATCTGTAAACTATCAACCTCTGCTCCTATTTTCTCTTCCTTCTCTCCCATAATAATTGGTGACATGTTCTCCCTAGTCCCTTCTATTTATTTATTTCTTTGAGAAAGGGTCTGACTAAATCGCTACATTGCTAAGGGCTGGGCTTCAACTGGTAACTCTTCTGCTTCAGTCTTTCAGAGCACAGGGATTATAAGGTATGTGCCACACCACACTTAGCTGGGGGGACTACTCTTTTATGTAAAATTTCTGCCTAAAGTTGATCTTGAAACTGGTTTCATGTTATGATTCTGGAGGGACTAACCCTTGAACAGTCCTTACTCATGATTGATGGGATCCTGGGATGCTTAGAGCTCATTCAGACCGCGTGGAAGTAATGAGCCAAACAAAAACGTATCCACATTAGTGCTTATTTTCTAGGTGTGGCAAGAGCCTTTGATTTCTATTCAATTCTGGGAAGACCTAGCAATTTCGAAGGAGTAATATTTATCAGGTTCAGACCCATGAACGATGAATGCTTCTATCTTTTAGAATTTGGCTCTGAAAGTCAGGTTTTTCTTGATGCTTTACGCTCAAGGAATTTAGCAAACCAGATCAAGATAAAACTGTTAAACTGTCCCTGTGCACTAAATCCCCACCTTCTTTTAAATCCTAATTTTAAATGGATATGGATTATTCTAGAATTTTTTCTGGAGACATTTGTCCCCACTTTCATCAAAGATGCTCCCATTTTAATTCCTGATTTTCATTCAGATTACACTGAGGAACCGAGCCCTGTTCTGTGTCCAAGGGTACTTAATTAGGGTCCTAATAATCTGCCTAGAGCTCACTCTTATCAGTATCCTTGTGACTTGTGACTGTAGACCTGTCTTCTATTTTCTTTAAATCCAGAAGTACTACCTGTCTTTAGAGCCAGAAAGACGTTCTATGCCAAATCCTATCATATTGAACCCCTTGACTATTAGTGGCTATCTGGATAGAGGCCTTTTTGGACTCTGAAAATTGGGATATACTGCCTAAACCTAATTTACCTTGCTTCTCTTGATGAACGGCTGCTGGAATCTAGCATGCCTTACAACTGTCCTGGATGAAACAGTATGCATCCTCTCTATATATTTAGCCTGTCCTGGTCTAAACTTGTAGAGTTAAGTTATTTTTCCTACATTAATATTACAACAACTTTTGACTGGAAAAACATCTCATGTGCTAGAACTCTGATGTGACAATGCCATTAGTAACAACAGAAAAAGATCAAAATGTATGTTTAATTTGAAAACATAGTCAAATTATGTTTATTGAAAACTATGTTTATTTTGTAGAGAAAATGGGGAAATAGAAATAGGAAAATATATAGCTTTATGTATAAATTTTTAAAAATTTCAAAGCATCATTAAGATATCATCTTACCCCATTGACAATGGCATATATCAAGAACTCAAGCAGCAGTCAATGGTGAGGCTTCAGGATAAAAGGAATCCTTTTTCATTGCTGGTGAGACTATGAACTGGTACAACGCCTTGTATAAGAGAAACAGTATAGGAGAGCAATAAGAAAAAGCAGTATGGAGATTTCTCAAAAGGCTGAAAATAAATATTCCATTCGATCCAGCATACCTCTTCTGGTTATCTTTCCAAAAGACTTAAAAGCGACATATAACAGAGGAGATACATGTATCCTCGTGTTTATAGCAGCACAATAAACAATAGCCAAATTGTGGAAGATGCTGAAATATCCACCAACAGACAGAGGATGCAAAAACTGTGTTACATATGCACAATAGAGTACTTTTCTTCCATAAAGACAGATAGATTTGAGGCAACTTGAGACCATCATGCAGTGAAGTGAGTCAATCACAGAGGTTAAATATTTCATGGTTTCTCTAATATGAGAAACCCAGAATACAGGCATTTTGTTTAATCAAATGGGGGTGATAGTGGGAGTCAGGGGGATGAGGCAAGGGAGAGGAGGGTTTAAAAGGGGAAGGGATTCAAATGTTGACATGATATATATGTGCATAAAATACTCAAGCTCGATGTAACCATTGTGTATTACATACATATACTAATAAAAATAGGAAAAATTTAGAGGAGCTTCTTTTTACTACTATCATTATTAATATTTGTATTAACATTGCAAAATACAAACATTGGAAATAATTATCTTAGTAGTTTTATAATTACACACACACAGATCTGCAGTATACTTTTGTTCACTGTTTTATTTTATGTTTTTGAGGTAGAGTCTCACTCTGTAATCTAGGCTTGTCCTGAACTCACTCTGCAGTCCAGGTTGCTTTGAACTCACAGCAGTCTTCTTATCTTAACCCCTTGAATGCTGGGATTACAGGCATGTGGCATCATACCCAGCTTACGTGGTGCTGGAGAATTAAATCCAGGGCCTTGTCCTTGCTAAACACTGAACTACTCGTCTAGCTCGCTGACATGTATTTAGTTTTAAATGGCTTGGCATATTGGCTGTGGAACTGTTAATCTTAATTTTGCTAAAGATGCTTTAATGATGGAAAATATTAGAAATTAATAAGAAAAATTAGTATTTATTTATTAGTATTTATTATTGATCTTGATGACCATAGGTAACATTCTTCTTTCATGTCTCAGAGGTATATTTATGTTTAAAATCAAGTCTTCAGATATATTTATTGAGTGCCTGTTATTTGTTCTACATGTTGGCAATACCGCAATGAATAAAACAGAGTCTGCTGTCATGTAATAGTTCCATGTGGAGGTTATTGTAGTATTAGGATGAGAGGGTTTAGCAAACTATGAACTAGGCATGACATAGTACATTCATTGTTATTTTCTTAGCCTGTGGCTTTGAGTGGATGCAGTACAATAAGAATGTGCTAGTTTTGGCTTCTGTAGATCCTGACATTATGCATTCAAATACAAGTAGTTTATCAGGAAGTGGGGGAAACATTGGTAGAGGAGTTGGGAACTAAGACAGGGAAGAGAAGGCAGCCAAAAAACCCCACAAGTGTTACTTATTGGCATATAATCTTGCCCCCCATTTTATTGCTATGTATATATGTGGTACATAATGTTTACATTGAACTTGGATATTTTTTGAAAATATGTCTTGCGCTAAAATTACAATCTCTTCCTCTCTCCCTTTTTTGACACGTCCATACCCTTCCCCCTACTAGTTCCCAATATTCCCTCAATTATTTCTGCAAAATGACTGTATTCTAGGTTTCTCATATTAGAGAAACCATGCGATATGTAACCTTCTATAAGTGACTAATTTCACTGAGCATGATGGTCTCAAGTTGTATCCATTTACCTAAAAAGCCTCAAAACTATCTGTCTTTATAGATGAATAGTACTCAATTGATTACATATACCACGATTTTTGTATCCATTGATCTGTTGATCGGTATTTTGATGTCTTCCACGTTTTAGCTATTGTTAGTTGTGCTGCAATAAACATGAGTATACATGGATTTATATTATATGATGCTTTTAACTCATGTGGAACTATTGGCATATAATCTTATGAAAAACTCTTAAATAGTAGGCATTTCTTACCAAGGAGTAAAGGAATGTTTATTCCTCAACTCCCTTCAGTCAATGAATGGTTACTTCTGGGAACAGAGTTGATGCTAAATCTGACTTGCTTGTGAACATCAAGGCGGGCTTTGATGGCCTGAGAAAGTCCTCAGCACAGGCACAGAGATTTTGGAAGTTGGAAACCAGACGACGTGATCTGGAGTCAACAAGGACTGAAGTGAGAGGATGTGCCTGGGCTGCATAGAGGTTGAGGGAGAATTAACTTTCCATAGTAAGAGCGCTTCTGCTTTTTCAAAGTTAGGACTTATGTATGCTGATAACAAGCAAAAATCATTCTAAGACTTCACCGAAGGTTTGGTAAGGTAAAAAGACTTGACACAGTAGATTAGCTTTAACAATAACATTTTCTTAAAAGGCTTAGTAAACATACTTGATAGGATATGGTGCCTTCCTGGGAAAACACTAGATGGTGCTATTCTCTAAGTAGAAGGTAATCTACACCTAGAGTCTTGTGCAGATCTATTATTACAGTTTAGCACACGATTTTAAAGTAGTTGGGCTTCAATCAATCCATCAGTATTTACTGAACTCTCGTTAAGTGTCAGAGTTGGGCCTGAAATAGAAAAGAAAATAGTATTAAGAAAAGAAAGACAGCAAAGCACAGAACCGAAGCAGCTACTTGCCAATTTAAATTGCCTGATTTTTTTCTTTTCTTAGAGAATCTATGTAGCAGAAGAATTTCCCATCACAAAAAAACTTTGTATTAATGTAACAATACCTATTATCAGTTTTGGCTATAATATTTTATGAATATTGTATATTCATGTACCAGTTAAGTACATGTGTTGTTTTATTTTATAATGAACCTAATATACTATTTGGTAATCCCACTATCTTTAATTGTTCCAAACTAGTATCACCCTAACTCAGAGGAGTCCTTACAGCCGTGCCTCTTTTCTTTCTTTCCTTTTTAATTTCTTTTTGTTTTTGAGACAGGATCTTGCTCTGTGGCCCAGGCGAGTCCTAAACTAACTATGTATCCCAGGCTGGCCCTAGACTCATGGCAATGCTCCTGCCTCAGTCTCCCAAGTGCTGGGATTACAGGCGTGTGCCATCACACCAGGCTTTATGTGGCACTGAGGAATTGAACTCAGTGCCCTGCACTTGCAAGGTAAGACCTTTAACAGCTGTGCCATTCCTTCATCCCCTGCAGCAGTGCTTCTTAAACTCTAGTGTGTGTAACAGGCACAAGAGGACATAGTAACAAACTAGATTCATTGGTGGGTCTGAAGCAGGGCCTAAGATTTTGCATTTCTAACAAGTTCCTAGATGCTATTGCTGTTGGTACTTCAAAGACCATCCTCTGTGTAGAGTTTTCCATGTAGATTTGGTAATCAAATGTTTTGCCATGGTTAGAAATGTGTATTAATTTTAGTTTCCTGTAGGAAAGTTACTCCTTTGTGACTTTTCATTCTTCTTCTTTAACCTCCTTTATCTGCATCTCTGTTATATTCTTGTGATTGACTGTGTATTGTATGCCATAGTCACTTGATAGATATAGATGGTAAGTGAGAGAGCAAATTGTTTCTTTGTTTCTCTATGAAACAGAAAGCATTGATAGTTTTCATTTGTCTTGTTCGAGTTATTCCCCTCTCATCTTCACCTTAATCTCTTTTCTGGGACCTGATCTATATAAGGCTCATCAAAGGGTTCTTTTTCTTCTGGCTTCCAGATTGGTCCTACTCATGAAGCTCATGGAGGCTCTGACAAAAGGTTTTGTGTGTGTGTGCATTAGAGAGAGAGAGAGAGAGAGAGAGAGAGAGAGAGAGAGAGAGAGACAGAGAGAGAGAGACAGAGAGACAGACAGAGACAGAGACAGAGACAGAGACAGACAGAGACAGAGACAGACAGAGACAGAGACAGAGACAGATAGGAAGAGGAGATGAGTATAGATACTTATTCCCTGACTTTGTCCTCTTAAGGCTGGTATGGAGAATTTCTGTCCCTGTCAAGGCAACCATCACATTGGTGGTGAGTTAATTCAATGTTTTACCAAATATAGAAGGATAATTCAAGTTTATAATTTTGTATGGCCTGCTAATGATGTAATAAATAACCAAATGGATCTTGGCAGAAAAAGTTTGTTCACCTGTGTCACCTTGGACTGGCTGAAAGCATTACCAAAGCTCTTCTCACGGTGTGTATGTTCCTACAACTCTCTGCTTTGGGGCTCTGGAAAGTGCTCCTTTCGCCCCTCCCTTTGGGCCTTGGAGTTGGTAATTGCTTCTTTATTATTAACCCTGTGCTACTAATGGTTTCTCTGCATCTTGCTCACACTCCTTTAAAGAGTACCTTTAGAAAACATATTCTTCTCAAGTTAGTCTAGTTTCAGTGTGCTAAGACTGAAATACTTGGTTACCATTGATTTCGGAACTGCAAATAGAAGAAATTTTCTTGAGCTCCAGAATGACATACTTCTCATTTTTTTGATGAGAACACTTAAAATCTATACTCTTAGCAGTTTCAAAGATATGATATATTTTTATTAACGAGTCATTGGACAATATATCTATTGAACTTCTGTTATGATGCACATCTTAATTAACTTGATGTAGCCATTTCACAATCTGGTGTACATGTTTTAAAACAACATGCTGTAAATGACAAATACATACAATTTTTGTTTATCAGATAAATAAGCCAGAAAATAGAAAAACTTGAGCCAGATAGAAAAGGTGCAATATTTAATTTCTTTACAATTCCAAATACATGTTAACTTTTCATGACATTATCAAGTATTTTAGGGCAATGACTGAAGTTTCTAGGTTTTCTCTTATCTCTGTGACATTTGAAATGTTCAGATATATTCTTCTGATTCTCTAGTCATTGTGGACCAAAGTCCAAGTCAGATGTAGCTGAGAAGAGCGTACTGGCCTGTTTGAGTATAATTTCCCAGGATAGTGGTACATATCCTCATTGTAATTGTTGATGACAGGCAACAGAAATAATAAATTTTACTTAGTTTGAAAAACAACAGTGGTCATTGTCTCTCCTTGACTCACTCTTTTATCTGAACAGATTTTTTGCTATTTTCTAATCTGTGTCCATTTCCATTTAATATTTGTGCACATATATGGAGGTATGAATGTACTTGATCCAAATTTTCACAATTAGAAAAAAGCTTTCTTATGGTCTTATGATTGCAAGAGATAGCACTTTGTATGAAATGTACCAATAATCCTACTCCATCTGTGCTGATTCAAATATCAAAAAATGATACATCTTGAGTACAACCTGGAATATTCCAGAGTGATGAAGTTTTTAGCCTTCTTTAATGTGGTAGGGATTTTCTTCTTGGCTATACTGACTTTTTCTCCATTAGACTCTTAGCACTTGAGGCTGTAAACTCATTCTCGTCCTAAACAAATGGTCATGGTGTTTATCAGAATTTTATTACTGTGGCAAAGACCTCATCACTGGGATTTTTTTCTTAATGGGGAAATTTCATGGCCTATTTTCAAGGTTATTACTCAGAGCAGCAGATATGTAACAAGGTTTTATTTTTCTTTTACAGTTATTGTCAGAATATATGACAACATAACAATTTCAGTTGCTCAAATAATCATAGCTAGCAGGAACTTTTTCATTTGAGACAATTAGGAAATCTTGTTGGAATGTTTAGAAAAATACCCAGTGCTGACTCACTAACCAGTCTGTTCATTGTTTTAGTCATTCATCCATTCATCATCTGCTGATTGAGAACAAGGGATAAGTCATAGATAGGAACAATAGATGTTGCCTTACAGAGCTCACATTCTTAGAAGAGTACCTCATGTACATAAATAAATTAAAATTAATTTAGACAACACTGAAGGTTGATCTCAGGGCCTTTTCATTGAGATACATTCCAAGCCCTTTTTATTTTATTTTTAGTTTAAAAAAATTGAGATGTGGTATCTCTAAGTCATTAAGTTCCCCAGGCTGGGCTGAAGCTTGCAATCTTCTCATTTCAACCACAGTAATTTAATATATAGAAAAATTACAATTTTTTTTTAGCAATGAGAAAAATATTAGGGCATCACAAACATATAATGTGACAACTCTGGGAAAATAAAGAAGAAAAGTATTGAGTATATTATATAGAGGAGGAGGGTCTAATTTAATTGTGGGGAGAGGGCTTGGTTGGGAAGGCTTCCTACAGGAATGACATCTGAGTGGGTTTTGAGGGTTGAATTAGAAGATGAGAGATAGCAAGTAATTATGAGACAAATTATAAAAGGTCTAATATCTTCTGTTAAGGAAGTTGGTTTTTATCCTATGAGCCAGAGACTCCCAATCTCCATTGGTGGGGTGGTGCACCATTATTGGTCTGTGACCTCGGAAGCTCCAGGGTGCCAGGACAAAGCAGGACGTGAGCTGTGGAGCAAAAGTTCCACTTTCTGTCAGCATGCTCCTACTAGGTTCTAGTGCTGCTGCTGGTTTGACAGGAGGTGGAGCTTCTCTACCTGATCTCTTCCTGTGGCTACTCCTAATTTCAAAGCTCCCCTTTGAAAACCTACTGCACAACAGGTACCCACTCCCTCCCTTGGGAGAATGGTCTTCAAATAAACAGGTCCCTGTTGTCAAAAAGGTTGGGAGAAGATGGTGGCCAGAGTAACAGAGTTACATAATGTCTCCTCATGGACTCACATAAAAAATTGAGATTGTACTTAAAAATGGCCTGTTCAACTTATCCAGGAGAGGAAGGAATGTCCCAACAATTGAGAGAAGGTCACAGGAAGATCAGAAATTCTGCAGAAACATCTGAAGTGGAGGAAAACAGCAGCCTAGGAAACAGCTCCAGGCTAAGAGTAGCCCAACCTGCCAGCATCTGCAGATGGAGGAAAGCCCAGAGCCTAGGACCTCTGACAGAGATAAGTGCGGATCCTGGAGGAGCAGAAATTGATAGCAGCTGGTAGCCACATACTCCAGAAATGAGCTGGTAGTGCAAACTGCAAATGCAATGTGATCTTCTCCGAGAAAAGGTCACATGGAAATTAGACCAGAAGCAGTGCTTGGCAGTCATAATAGGGAGTGACATAAGCAGAAGCCATCTAAAAAATAGAGCCTGAAACTGAACTATTTAGAGTAAAAACAGGCTCAGAAGAGTACATCATGGTTTTGGGGTTACCCATAAACAGTGTGTGGGAAGAAACTGGCACAAGAGACAGTGATGAAGAGAAGAGAAAGGCTGCCGGAGGGGTGGTAGTGGGAGCATCTTCAAGGGTGGAGATCCCCACACTCAGGGGAGGGAAAGCAGACACACAGGAGAGCTTTGCTGAGGGGGTTAGGTTTGAACATGACACCTCAGAGGCCATCAGGGTATTAGGACCTCCCTCACTGCCTATTTTCAGAACAGAACTCAGAGGAATTTCAGCTCCCCGCACACACCCTCATACTCATAGAAAGAAACTCTCAGCCAGGCCTATAAAGTGAAGCCCCTCAACAACAGAAACATGGGAAGAAGAAAAGCAACAGGACAAACACAGAAATGCTTGAGACCCCAGAAACTAATGTCACGGGCTCTGAAATAGTGAAACTCATAAGAAAGGAAGTCAAAAAGCAAATAAATGAGTTGAACAGTCAGTTCAAACAAGATGTCCTCAAAGAAATACAAGCAATGATCAGAGGCCTTAAAGAGGAACTTACTAAAGAAATAGTGGACCTAATGGAGACAGAGATTAATGAGCATGTACAAGCCACAAATAAAAAGTTGGTCAAGGTAAATAAGGAAAAGCAAAATATGAAGGAACATTTTAATAGAAAAGTAGAAATTTTGAAAAGAAATTTAGCTGACTTCAGGACATGAAAATTGCATTTGAATGTAGAGAAAGTTGACTCAAACATTTTGAGGGTAAATTTTCAGACCTTGAAGACAAGGCTAAAAAAACAAATGCTGTAACTACGCATGACTCCAAAATTAGAAATGAGCAAAGTAGCTAGATACAATTGTTGATGGATGATTCAAAGAGAACCAATTTCAGAATTATGGGTGTGGGAGGAAGAGCAGAAGACAGCACCAAAGGTGTAAAGAATGTATTCACTGAAATCATGCAAGAAAAATTCCCAAATCTAGGAAAAGAAATTAATTTTCAGATACAAGAAGCTTATAGAACACCAGATAACCTTAACCCGGAATGAGACTCGCCAGGGTATATCATAATCAGAACCTGAGATATACAACATAAAGAAGGAGAATATTAAAAGCAGGAAGAGAAAAGCAGACATTATTCTACCAAGGCAAACTCATTCAAATTACTTCAGATTTCTCAATGCAAACTTTAAAGGCCAGGAGAGCCTGGAGCAAAATCTTTCAAGCTTTAAAAGACAGCAAATATTAACCCTTGTTGGATCAAGCAAAATTATCCCTGAAAATAGAAGGGGAAGTAAAATTTTTTCATGGTCAAGAATCCCTAAAGAAATGTATGACCACCAGCCCAAAAATGCAGAAAATTTTTGAAGGAATCTTTGAGAGAGATGGAAAAACAAGCAGCACCAAAGAACATGGAGAAAAGGAAACGTTTAAAGAGGAAGTGTACCAAAAAATAGGTATCAGTCATTTAATAGATGTTCCACTAAAACTAGCAGCTTTTTCATAAAATCTATAAAACTTACCTCATTATTATTATTTTTATTAGTGTATTAGTTTTGAAAACATAACATATTCAACAGGGAGAACTGGTAGAAAATCATAAACTGTGAAACATTTTGATGTGTGTGATCTGTGTAGATATTTAGCTGGGGGTGGATTAGCAGAAGGGATTGATTTTGATTTGGTATATTATTAGTTTTAAGAACAGTAAAAGTTGGTAAATAAGTGGTTCTTGGGGTCTTTTCCCTGAAGCTGTCATTGGGTGGTAAAGATAAAAGGTTGCATAGCCTTTGTCCATAGGCTGAGAACTCAGTCAGCTATTAGTTTTACTTGTAACTCGAGAATTTTATGTCTCTGTTTCAGTCTTTAAGTAAATTTATAATAATAATCTTGTTCATTTCTTCATGCTTCTCTTTGGGATAAAAGCTCTTAAAAATTCTGAAATAAGTAAGTATGCCATTATATCTATTGCTTTGTGTGTGGTATACTTTTGTGATATAGACTTAAGTTCATTTAATATAGTGATCCATTTATTTGGTCTTTGATATAAGTTTAGCCTAAGAGATATGATTGGTGTAATGATAACCTGAATGTCTTTGGCCTAACAGTATAATTGATAGTAGCCAAATCTTGTAAGAAGCCAGTGTGTCTGATTAGAGATGACTGGATAAAGAAGGTGTGGTACATGTACACAGGGGAGTATTACCCTTCCATTAGGAATGACATGTTTGAGTCATTTTTAGGAAAATGGATGTACCTTGAGACCATGATGCTCAGCAAAATGAATCAGACTGAGAAAGTTAAATATTATGTGGTTTCTCTAATATGAGAAAACTGAATCATAGAAAATCTAAGAGAAGAGACATAGAAGAAAGTAAGAAGATGGACTTTGTGGAGAGAGAAGGAGAAAGTGTGTGAGCGGGGCAAGAAGGTGGAGAAGGAGAAAGAAATACGATATGTAAAAAGGAGGAACCAAGTGAGGATGATAGGGAAAGTTGTGGAAAAATCAAAAAGGGTGAGGGGAAGAGATTGTAATTTTGACATGATGTATATATGCACAAAATACTCAAGTTCGATGTAAACATTATTTATCACATATATTTTAATTTGTCTATCTGTCTGTCTGTCTATCTATCTATCTATCTGTCTATCTATCTATCTATCTAAAAAAAAGAAATCCAGAGCTGGTGGAATAACACAGCAGTTAGAGGGCTTGCCTAGCAAGTACAAATTGACTAGGAGCTATGAACAGAGCCCATGCCAGACCTGAAGATGGCTGGAATGTAGGTTATGCAAGTGAAAATGAAAAGAAAGAGGCAGACTCAGGAGATAATACGGAAGTAGAATTGGCAAAACTTGCTGTCTGAGAAATTATTGCTGTGATATGAAATATACAAAAGAGAATATGCTGGGAAAATAGATGAATAGAGAATAAATTTACATTTGTATGCTTTGAGTTGTAGGACCCCTGAAGGACTACTAGATTTCTGCCCTGGATTAGAAATTAAGAAAAGATATCTGGCATAGATACATGTGTTTGAAAATCAGGAAGTAGCTGAAACAGTAGATGGGCTGTTTGCAGAGATCTCCAACATGTTGTTCTGTCTTCATTCTTTCCATATGTGCAGCACTCTGATCTAATGATGCTCATTATAGATGATTTCCACCAGGATGAGGACGGGAAGAGGTTTTCATCAAGTCAGTTACCACTAGAAGCTGGACTGTGAAGTTCTTTATTATTTGAGGAAAAGAAGATAACATATCAGAGTCCGTGAAAGAAAGGGTTTTAAGAATACAAAATGTAATCAATCAATGAGATAGGATGTTTTAATATAAAGCTAGTGAAAACACAGCGAAAAGCTTCCTAACATTGGTCTTGGCAATGGTTTCTTGGATACAACACTAAAAGCGCATACAACAAAAACAAAAATAGACAAGTGAGATTACATCAAACTAAAAAGCTTCTGCAGAGCAGAGGGCACAATCATCAGGGTGAAATGGCAAGCTATAGAATGGAAGAAAAAAACTGAATTTCATCTGAAGTACAGTTAATATCTAAAATATATAAGAAATTCTACAATTCAATAACAAAAAAGCCAACACTCACTTAAAGTTGGGCAAAGGACTGAATGTTTCCAAAGAAGACATACAGATGGCCATCAGATACGAAAAATGCTGCTATATATCACTAGGGTAATGCAAATTAAAATCACAATGAATTATTGCCTCACACTAGTTAGGACAGCTATGATTAAAAAAGGTAATAAGAGTTTGCATAGGTGTGGAAAAACTGAAACTCTTATACAGTATTAATGGAATTTAAAATGATGCAGGCATTATGGAAAAATAGTAATTTCTTGGGGCTTCCTGAAAAATTAAAAACAGATGTACCATAGCATCTAGGAAAACCACTGCTGGGTATAGATCCAGAAGAATCGAAATGATTTGGAAGAAATTTATAGACTCCTTTGCTCATTGCAGCATTGCTAACAGTAGCCAACATTTGTAAACAACCTAAATGTACATCAGTGGATGAATACATAAAGAAAATATGGTAAGGAATGATATATGATGATGGAATATTATCCCTCTTTTAAAAGAAAGAAAATCATGTCATGTGTAACATGGATGAACTTTAAGTGAAATACACTAGTCACAGGATAAGAAGTGGATGGTTCTACTTATATGAAGTATCTAGAGTAGTTAAATTCATACAGACAGAAAATAGAATGGTTGCTAGGGACTGTTGAGGGAAGAAAATGAAAAGTTGTTGAAGTTGTATAAAGTTACAGTTGTGCAAGATGAGTCATTAAGTTCTAGAAATCTGTGCAACATTGTTAAAAATTCTGAACTGTATTTCATAGGACTTAATGTGGGAAATAATGGGAACTGGAGTGGTGGGGTAGGGAGAAGGTTTGGAAAGCAAGAAGGGAAGGTTTTGTAACTTTGCCATGATATGTGTGTGCACAAAATACTCAAGATCAATGTAAACTTTATGTTTTGCACTTATACATGTCAATAAAATGGGGAAAAATTCTGAACTGTGCATGTGATAAGAGGGTAGACCTCAAGTTGTGTTTTTATGAAACCCACACCATGTACGAACATGAGCAAACTCTTGGCTAAGATAAATATGTTGTTTACCTTTGAATAGCAATGGTTTTATGGGTTAATGCACATGTCTAAACTCAATCATTTATGTGCATTTTAATACATCATTATTCATCAATAAAGTTTTAAAAGATGGAGAACATTTTTAATTTTTAATTTAATTTAAACATGCGTAGCTATAATCATACTTAATCAGAGATCTAATTGTAGAACAGAACATAAAGGACTCTGAAGTCAGAAGTAATTGGGAAAGACCCCCCCAAGCATTTGAAATGGTTGTCATGAAATGCTTTGTTAAAAGCTTATGCCTTTGATGGGCTTATCTTCTCTTCACTTTGAACAAGCTCTGCTATTTTCAGTACCTGTAAGAAATACTTTGAATATGTCTTTAAATTTTTTTTTCAGAATTTGCCTAATCATTGTTTCTTTTATACTGAAAAATTTCTCTGATAAGTATAGGAGTGCAAAGCCTACTCTTCTAGAAATTGACTGACACACTGAAACTACTCAGAGTAGTATTAGAATTCAGGGTCCAAGTGCAGATAGGGTAGTAAAGTTCCTTCTGTCTACACCATGAGTAACATTTGGCAGATCTAATTTGCAAGAACCACTGCATGAAAGTCTGAGATTGCCACAGCCTAGCTCCCTGCTGTTTCTATCTTTGCCGATAATTCAGACTTACTGAATTCTCTAGCAATAGGGATGACAAGCCATGCTGTACATGGATCAATGGGAACAATAAAAGTAGTTAGGTCATCTCAGAAGAGCTTCACAGAAATATTATAGTGAATTCTTGGTAAATACATTGTTTTATATATTTATGTTTATGGGTGGTTCATTCCTTTAAAGTAAAGATTGGGAAAGCAAGGATGTTTCTCTAAGCTGTTTGAGGGGATTCTGGGATTCTGATCAGGAGTCTGTCACTGACTTGTGTATCTGGGGTAGATGATAAGGTTTATGAGAGTCTAATATTTTTTGAGACAGGGTCTCACTGTAGTCCAGTGTAGGCTGGTCCTGAACTCATTATGAAGGCCAGACTGGCCTTGAACTCAGGGAAATCCTCGTGCCTCAGTGTCCTGAGTGCTGAGATTATGGGTGTGAACCACCATGTATTTTTTTAACATGTAGCTGCGTTTTGTCTTTATTTCCCATTTGTTTAACCCCCCCCCCATTTTATTACAATATATATATGCAGTACATGTCTTCATTGAACTTGAGAATTTTGTATATATTATATCAAAATTATAATCCCTTCCCCTATCCTCTTTTGACCCTCCCACAATTCTCTCTTTATCCTTTCTCCTTCCCACCCTCTCAACCCACCTTTTCCCTTTCAACAAAGTTCATCTTCTTACTTTTTTCCATGTCTCTTGCAGTTTTTATGTTTTGGTTTTCTCATGTTAGAAAAACCATATAATATTCAAATTTCTGGGTCTTTCTCATTTCGCTGAGCATCATGGTCTCAAGGTACATTCATTTTCCTAAAAACGACTCAAACGTGTCATTTTTAATGTCAGAGTAATACTCCTCTGTGTATATATACAACATCCTCTTTATCCAGGCATCTGTACTTGGGCATATTGGCTTCTTCCAAGATTTGGCTATTATTAATTATACTGCTATACCAAAGACTTTCAGTTTATCATTACTTCAGTCATATTTCTTAGGCTAAACTTAAAGACTGAATAAATGGATCACTACATTAAATGAACTTAAGTCTGTATCTCAAAAGTATATCACACATAATGCAATATATGTAATGGCATGTTATTTCAGAATTTTTAAGAGCTTTTTTCCCAAAGAGAAGCAAGAAGAAATGAGTAAGATCATTATTACAAATTTAGTTAGAGCATGAAATTGAGACAAAATTCTTGAGTTACAAGTATAACTAATAGCTGACTGAGTTCTTAGCCAATGGACTAAGGTTATGTGGTCTCTTATTTTTACCACTCAATGACAGCTTCAGGGAAAAGACCCCCAGAACCACTTATTTACCAAGTCTTACTATTTTTAAAACTAATTATATCTCCATTAAAAATTTCTGCCTTCAGCCATCCACCCCATCTAAATATTTGTATACATTATACACATCAAAAAGTTTCACAGATCAAGATTTTATACCAATTCCCCAAGTAGAATATAATTATTATTTTTGCAAACTCATATACTAATAAAAATAATAATCATGGGGGGAATTTTCACAGATTTTATGAGAAAGCTAGTATTATTTTAGTGGGATACTAATCAAGAAATGGATGTCTATTTTTTGTTACACTCCAAATGTTTCCTTTTCTCCTTGTTCTTTGTGCCCCTTGTTTCTCCATCTCTCTCAAAGATTCCTTCAAGAATTTTCTGCATTTTTGGGCTAGTGGTCATACATTTCTTTAGGGATTTTTTTGTTCTTTGTATATTATAGATATTAGCCCTTTGTCCAAGTAGGTGGCAGTTTTTTCTTCCGTTTTGTTGGTTCTCTCTTCAGTCTGTTGATTGCTTCTTTTTCTTTTTTCCCCACCATTTTATTGATATGTGTACTTGCAAAGTTTAAGGTTGACAATGGAGTTGAGCCTTTTATGCACATATGTATCTTGTCGAGGTGACAAGGACTTTCCCACTCTCCTTTTGTCCCTCCCCTTCCCCTCCCCTACCACCCTCCTCCCCTACCGGACCTCCCTGTTTCACTTTGTTTTTCGTTTTAAGTTCATTGCTTCTTTTTCTATACAGAAGTTTTTTTTAACTTGATAGAATCCAAGTTGTTAATTCTTGGTGTGATTTTTGTGTGTGTGTGAAACAAGTTTCTATTGAAGAAGTTACTGCCCAGACCAGTGTCTTCAAGAGTTTTTATCTATTTTGTTTTCCAGCAGGTTCAGCGTTTTTGTTTTAATATTTTGATTTCTGACCCACTTTGATTTGATTTTAGGATAGAGTGAAAGGTGAGGATCTAGGTTTATTCTTTGGTTATTTTTTTCTCCGTGTATGCTCTTGGCCTGTTTGTGAAAGATCAGGTGGCTGAGGGTGCTTGAAGTTGTTTCTGGATCCTTGGTTCTGTTCCATTGGTCCACCTATCTGTTTTTGTGCCATACCATATGTTTTTTTTTTTTAAATCACTGTTGCTTTGTAATATAACTTGATGTCCAGAATTGTACTGCCACCTACTTTTGCTTGTTGCTCAAGATTGTTTTGGCTATTCTGGGTCTCTTCTAGTTCCATATAAATTTTCCCATAATTTTATTCTACTTCTTGATAAATGCTGTTGGTGTTTTGATAGGAATTGGTTTGAATCTATAAGTCAGTTTTTGTAGTATGGACATTTTGACTATATTGGTTCTGCCTATCCAAGAATGGGAGATATTGTTCCATTTTCTAATGTCCTCTTAAATTTCTTTTTCAGCATTAAATAATTTTCATTGTAGAGGTCCTTCACTTCTTTGGTTAGATTTATTCCAAGGTATTTTATTCTTTGGGGGAGCTACTGAAAATGACATTGCTTTTCTCATCTCTTTCTCAGTGAGTTTTTGTTAGTTTTCAGGAATGCTATTAATTTTTTGCGTTAATTTTATATCCTGCAAGTTGGCTGAATTTTTAATTATTTCTAAGGGTCTCTTGGTGATGTTTTTGGGATCTTCTATGTAAAGAATTATGTCACCTGCAAATAAAGATAGCTTAACTTCTTCCTTTTCAATTCCTATTTCCTTTATTTCATTCTGTTGCCTGATTGCTCTGGCTAGGGTTTTTGAGTACTATATTAAATAGGAGTTTTGATAATGGGCAGCCTGCCTTGTTTTGTTCCTCACTTAAGAGGAAATGCTTTTAATTTTTTCTCATGGAGTATACTGTTGCCAGTAGGTTTTGCATAAATGGCTATTGTCAGCTTGAGGTAAGGTCCTTCTATATCTATTTCCATCAGAGTTTCCTTTTTTTCCATCATGAATGGATATTGGATTTTGTCAAAGGCCTTTTCTGCATCTATTGAGATGATTATGTGATTTTTCTTCTTATTTTTGTTATGTAATGTATTGTAATGTACTAAATGAATTGATTTACATATGCCTAACCATTCTTGTATCCTTAGGATGAAGCCAACTTGATCATGGTATATGATCTTTTTAATGATTTGTTGCAGTCTATTCAGAAGTATCTTATTGAGAACTTTTACATCTGTGTTCATTAAGGACGTTGGCCTGTAGTTTTTATTTGTTAAGTCTTCACCTGGTTTTGGTTCAGGGGAAGGTTAGTTTCCCAAAAGTGGTTTGACAGTGCTCCTTCTCTGTCAATTTCATAAAAACATTTGAGAAGTATTGGTGTTAGCTCTTCCCTGAGGTTCTGGTACAGTTCTTCAGTGAATCTGTCAAGTGCTGAGCTTTTCTTGGTAGGTAGAGATTTTATTACTATTTCGATTTTGCTGCTTGTATTGATCTATCTATTCCAGGATTTTAAATTTCCCTCATTCAATTTTGGTATCTTACATGTGTTTAGGAATTTATTTCTTCAGGTTCTCGAATTGTGAAAGTTCAGGTTTTAAAAATAGTTCTTTATAATGCTCTAGATTTTAGCAGTGTCCATTGTGATTTCGTGGTTTTCATTTCTAATTGCGTTGATAATAATTTTTTTCTTTCCTTCTTCTCTTGGTTGGTTTAGCTAGAAGTTTATCAACCTTATTTATCCCTTTGAAGAACCAGCTTTTGGATTCATTAATCTTCTGTATTTTTTTGTTTTAATGTCACTAATTTCTGCTCTGATCCTTATAGTTTTTTTCTACAACTTTTGGATTTGAGTTGTTCTTGTTTCTCTAGAACCTTGAGGTACATCATTAAGTTATTTATTTGGAATTACACAGCACTTGTTTGGGTTTTGCGTTTAGTTCTCCCTCCTTGTCCTCGGAAGAGGCCAGTCCTTGGTCTTTCTGTGTTCCAGTCTGTGGTAGTGTACCACCCTACCTGTATGAGGCTGAGGGGAGCTTAAATCTTGCTGGGTTCTATGCTGGGAGTATGGGCTGCAACAGCTTGCATACACATGCTTACCTCTCAGCCTCCAAATATTGACCCCTACAGCTAAGGAACCATAAGGTCAGCTCTGAGGCTCTCACCATAGCCTCGGACTATCAGCCCCAACCCTTTGTGGCCTGAATCATTTCCTGTCTGGTGAGTGCACCTCACCTCTCCACAGCCTCTGGAAGTTCACTGCCCTTCCTGCCATCCTCACTTCAGGTCCTGAGACTCCACTGCTATCTCAAGCCAAACTATCCTCAGCTTCCTGATTGTGTCTATGAAGAGCTGCCTTCTGAGAGTTTCTACTTCACCACCATCCAAAATATTTCTGATAACCACAGTTGTTTTACTATCCAATACTTTGTTTTCTTTTTCTTTTTATTTATATGTATTTGTGATACATAATTACATTCAACTTGAGGAACTGGTGCATATATATATCACAACTTCATCATTTTTACTTGCTTCCCTCCCTTCCCATTCTCTTGCTTCCTTCCCTACATCCTCTTTCCTGCTGCACAAAATCTACCTTTTTGTTTTTCTATGATCACTTTGATATTTTGCTCTTTTACTTATTTATACTTTAGGTTTCTCATATTAGAGAAACCAAGGAATGTTTCACCTGTGTTTGATTCATTTCAGTTAGTATGATGGTCTCAAGATGTATGCATTTTTTAAACAAATGTCCAAAATTTATCTTTCTATATGGCAGAGCACTACTCCACTGTGTGTATTACCACATTTTCTTTATTCATTCATCTGCTGATCGACATATTAATTGCTTCTAGGACTTAATTTTTATGAGTTGTGCTGCTATACATATGGGTATGCATGTATCACTGTTATATGGTGTCTTTAACTCTTTGGGGAAGATACCTAGAAGAAGTATAGCTGGGGCAAGTGGAATATCTATTTTCAGGGTTTTTTTTTTTTTTAGATGCGTCTCGCTCTGTAGCCCAGGCTGGTCCTGAACTCAGGCTGGCCTTGGACTCATGGCAGTCCTCCTCCCTCAGCCTCCCAAGTGCTGGGATTACAGGTGTGTGCCACCATGCTCGGCTTAATGTGGTGCTGGGGAATGAAACTCAGGTACTTAGGACTTGATGTAGTGCTTGCTAAGCAAGCACTTTAACCACTGAACCATTCTTCCAGCCCCAGTTTTTTTTTTTTTTTTTTTTTGAGAAATCTCTATACTAATTTTCACATGGCTGATTCATTTTACATTCCTGCCAACTATGTAGAAGAGTTCCTTTTACTGAACAAACTCAACAGAATTTGTTGTTTTTCAGTTCTTGATAATAGCCTTTCTTACTGGAAAATGATGGAACCTCAGTGTTGTTTTGATGTGCATTTTTAATTGGTAAAGATACTGAACACTTTGTATGCATTTATTGTCCATTTGCACTTTTTTTCCCAAAACATTGTCCAATACTTTGGATTAAGGAAGTAATGGATCAGAGGGCCAACTCTTCCATCAACAAGCTATTTATTACCTAATCTCTCTTAGCCTCAGCTTCTGTGTCTATAGAAGAATAAAATAAATTTCATTGAGTAATTTGAGGCTTAGCCAATATAAAGCCCCTTGTCTAGTATATACCTGGTATTCCATTAGTGTGAGTTTTTATCACACACCTCTACCTACCTTTTCAAGTTTTCAATTTTGTCTTCATACAATTCCCTATTTCAGAGAAGTTGCTTTCTAAGACTGTAGCTTATCTCACAGTAGGTATATTTTAGACTTTATCTTAGGGAAACACTTAAGCCCCCTTATGAAATTTAGAAAAACCATTCTGTTTAATCTGCATGCATTGTCTTTGGACATTATTTTATAGATGGATTATCTATTGGAGAGGCATCTCCCCTTTATTTTATAGCCCTTTCAATTTCATTTTATTTTATATGCTAGATCTTATTAACTGTTATTTCAGAGGGGATATTTTCCTTCTTTAACCAATGTCTGGAGTATGTTTGTTGTGAGCCTTCTTCCTTGTATGTACTGACTACAACTGAATTTGAAAGAGGTCTCTAATAGTTCAGCAGATCAGACTTGACAAAAGAAGCAACATAGAGCCTCATGCTCTTAATGCACTTGGTAATTGCCCTTCACAGTTCTAGACATCATGGGAAAGTGAATGCACAATCAGCCTTGATTATTAGAAAATAGTTGTTGTCTCCATCAACTTTGCCCTGTACTTTTTTTTTTTTTACTTTCACCCGCTGATTAACCAGTTCACTGTTCAATAATAGTTTTTAGAGAAAAGGCCAAAGAATGAAAAGGTTGTTTCATTTTAATCAGTCTACTTACATTAAGAAAAATCATTCGTGTAAAATGGCTTCATGACAGTGGAAGAGATGGATAGGTTGAAAAGAAAAAACTACAGTGATGTTTTTTAGTGTATTATTGATTTGATATCATTAATCATTCCTTACCTCCATTGGTCATGAAAAATTGAGAACTATCACTACATTTATATATACATCTATTTAAAAATATTGTACAAAGGTTGGAGATGTAGCTTGGTGATGGAGTAATGGAATACTTGTTTAACATGCACAAGGCATTGGATTTGATTCCTAGTACTACAAAAAATTATATAGAATGATACTAATTTTACACACACAGACACACACAGAGGAAGAGAGAGAGAGAGAGGGAGAGAGAGAGAGGAGAAAATATATTAAAATTTAATTGTGGATTTCTCTGATGATAGAATTTTTATATTCTTTCAGTAGTTTTTCAAATTATCTACGATGAGATTCTTTTATAATAAGAATGAAAGATATTATGACTTTTTTAATTAAAGTGTACTTTGAAAGGTAAAGAACAAATGTGTACAATGATTTAATATGTTCTAAGTATATGTTAAGTACTATTTGAAGCTTTCATAAGATCAGTGGGCAATGTTCCTTTAAAAAAACATTAAATTGTGTGGTAGAGATACAAAAGAAACACTGAGGGACCAAGGTATGTGAGAATCTTTGGTAACTTAGTACCTCAGAAATGTTCTTTTAGATAAAATTTTGGCTAATAACCCTGAGGCCTTTGAACCTCAAGAGTTTTGAACCTTCACATACCCTTTGTAGGAAAGAGAATTTGGAGACTTTAGGGCTTATGTCTTTCTTTGCTTGGTTATTTACCATTTAGAGTCTCATACCTTTGGAATTGTGTCTCTTCTCTAGCTTAAGCTGTCTTCCCCTAGATACAGACCATGAGGCAAAAATTTCAATAAAAGAAGTTTGTTTGTAAGTTGATCCAAGAATAGATGGGAGGGTGGGAAGGGGGAGTGTTGAAAGAAGAGAGGGGAACGCCTTGTTACCTCAACAAGATATGTATGTGCACAAAATGTTCAAGATCAATGTCAACTTAAATTATGTACTTTTACATATCAATAAAATAGGAAAAAATATACTGGAAGACAAGTGGAAAAGTGAGTTAGAGAAGGATAGAGTATGTTACTAACTGGGAACACTGGGAATCAGTATAGATTATGTGTTTTGTAGCTATGCCACCCTGTTATTGGTTGAAGGACAATCCTGGGTACATCTTTTTGCCATTGCCAGGCAAAGTGGGCTCTGATATACACAGAAAATGCTTAGATGGAGAGCTGCAGGTTCTGGCATTTGGCTGTGGGCCAGGTGTTCATAACACACTGGTAAGGCTTCAGGTGATATGGCCAGACTCTGACATGTCTGGTACAGATTTTCTTTCATAGGACATTGTAATGTCACAGTACCTGTCTGCATGGGGAAAAAAAAAAAACTGGGGGTTTTCTTGGTTGGAAATATGGCTTCTGTTACAAAACACAGAGTTAAAAAAATAAATCCTAATAATGTTATATCTTTTAAAAGTTTTTATTTGAATATGTTTGCACTATAAACTTTTTGTGTGTTAATTACATATAGCTTGGCAAATTTGTGCCCAAACATATCACTTTTCCTTCTTCCATTTCTTTTCCCACTCCATTATCCCACTTCCACTCTCAATGTCTCTTCCCTTTTCCAAGCAGCCCATCCGTCACTTCTTAAGGGGTATACCTTCTGAGTTCAGTCCTACCCGGGACATCTGAGGAGTAATAGAAAACATGGTTCAGACTTATTCCACGCAGAAAGCAAAAAATCTGAGTTTTAAAAAATATCTTCAAATCCCATCATTACTGGCTGGGAGCTGCTCCTAGCGTAACTAATTCCCTGATACTTCCCATCTACCTGTCCTATAAGCTGAGAAAAAGCCTTCACGTCAAAAGGTGCAAATGTTGACAGTAGGAGATAGGCATGTCCAGAAGTGGAAGAGCTATAGATCCTAAAATCAAGGCACTGGCTTCTATTGGTTACATTTGATGTGCATGAACAGGTCTACTTGAGCAGCAGTTTTATTAGCTGTGACCTTTTTTTTGAGTAACAGGATCTAAAACATGAGCTTTAACGACATCCATAGGGCTGAACTTCCACGGAGACTGTGGCAGGAGATGAATGCAGAGTCCAAGTGGGGTAGCCCTTAAAAACAATTCATCCTTGAAGTGAGATTAGAGAGCCACAACATGTTATTATGGTTCACTTTTCCCCCCATTTTATTGATATGTATAAATGCAAAATTTAAAGTTTACATTGATCTTGAGCATTTTGTACATATACATATCATGACAATGTTACAGATCCTTCCCCTCTCTCCTTTTGACCCTCCCTCCCCCCCCCCCCCCCAAGTTCCCATTATTTCCCACATTAAGTTCCATGAGATAGTTGTGATCTGGGTTTCTCATATCAGAGAGACCATTCGATGTTTCACTTTCTGCTTCTGATTCACCTCATTAAGCATGGTGATCTCAAGTTGTCTCCATTTGCCTACAAAAGCCTCCAACCTATCTGTCTTTACAGATGAATAGTATTCCATTGTGTATAAATATCACAGCTTGTGTATTCATTGGTTTGCTGATGGGTACTTTGGTGTCTTCCACATTTTAGCTATTTTCAGCTGTGTTTCTGTGAACATGGGTATACATGTATCTCTGTTATGTGTTGTTTTTAACTCTTTTGGGAGTATTCCCAAAAGAGGTAATGCTGGATTGAAGAGGATATTTATTTTCAATCTTTTGTGAGAATTCCATAGTACTTTTCATAGTGGTTGTGCTAGTTTACATTTCCACCAGCAGTGCAGGAGGGTTCCTTTTTCCCCACAGCCTCGCCAGCGCAGATTGCTTTTTCTGTTCTTGATATATGCCCATCTCTCTGGAGTTAGATGGTATCTTAGCAATGGTTTGATTTGCATTTCTCTTATGGCTAAGGATGTTGAACATCTTTTCATGTATTTTTGGCCATTTGGACCTCTTTATATGTGATCTGCCTATTCATTTCTTTTACCCATTTTTCAACAGGGTCCTTGATTTTGAGGGACTTATTTTTCTTCAGTTCCTGTATGTTCTGGTTGTGAGCCTCCTATCTGAGGTATTGGTGGTGAATATTTTTTCCCAGTCTGTTGGTTCTCTTTTTACACTGTTGATAATTTCCTTTGCCGTGAAGAAACTTTTAATTTGACATAATCCTGTTTGTTAATAGTGGGGGCAATTCCTTTTGCTTTTGGTGTCTTATTAAGAAAGTCTTTCCCTACACCTATAACTTTTAGATATTTGCTTAATTTGTCTATTAAAAGGTTCAGTGTTTCAGTTTTAATATTTATGTCTTTGATACACTTTGATTTGATTTTGGTGCATGGTGACAAGTATGTGTCTAGATTCATTCTTCTGCATATGGATGTCCAGTTTTTCCAGCCCCATTTGTTGAAGAGTTTATCATTTTTCCAGTGTATGTTTTTGGCTCCTTTATCAAAGACTAGGTAGCTGAGGGTATTGGAGTTTGTCTCTGTATCCTGATTTCTTTTCCACTGGTCTGTTTGTTTTTGGCCAGGGCTAAATTATTTGTACCACTAATGCTTTATAGTATAGCTTCATGTCTGGTATTATAATACCTCCTGCTTCAGTCTTGTTACTCAAGATTGCTTTGGCTATTCTAGGTCTCCTTTGGTTTCATATGAATTTAAGGATTCTTTTTTCCAGTTCTTAGAAAAAGTTTGTTGGTATTTCCATAGGAATTACATTGAATCTCTATATCAGTTTCAGCAGTATACTAATTTTGACTATATTGATTCTGCGTATGCAAGAAAAGGGGATGTCTTTCCATTTTTTTTGATGTTGCCTACAATTTCTTTCTTTAGTGTACTTTTGTTTTCTTTTTTTATATAGGTCTTTCACTTCCTTGGTTTAATGTTTTTGGGAGGGCTAGTTGAGAATGAAATTGTTCTTCTGAGCTCTTTCTCAGTGCATTCATTGTTGGTGTATAGATAGTCTATTGATTTTTAGTATTGATTTTATAGCCTGCAATTTGGCTGAATTTGTTTATTATTTCCAATAGTTTTGTGGGATTAAATTGTTATTGTTTCTCTAGGTCCTGAAGGTGCATCATTGAAGTGTTTATTTTTGACTCTTCTATTCTTTCTCTGTGCATCTATGGCTATGAATTTCCCTCTAAGTACTGGTACTGCTTTCATTATGTCCTATAGATTCTGATATGATGTACTTCTGTGATCATTTAACTCTATGAAGATTTTGACTTCTTCTGTGATCCACTGTTTTGTAAGT
The DNA here is from genome assembly GCA_004027205.1 of Ctenodactylus gundi. Taxonomy (NCBI): domain Eukaryota; kingdom Metazoa; phylum Chordata; class Mammalia; order Rodentia; family Ctenodactylidae; genus Ctenodactylus; species Ctenodactylus gundi. The sequence continues at coordinate 355,401 of PVKB01001342.1, read as the reverse complement.
AGTAAGTTGTTTAGTCTCCATATATTTTATTTTCTTCTGTTTCTTTTGCTTTTAAGTTTCATTTTTATTCCACTATGATCTGAGAGTATACAAGGAATTATTTCTATTCCTTTGTATTTATTTAAGCATGAACATGCTCTACATTAGAAAATATTCCATGTGCTGCTGAGAAGAATGTTTATTCAGTTGATGTTGGATGGAATATGGTTTACTTTTTTGTCCAATACCTGTTATAATCTGGGAAATTCAGGTTCCAGCAGAGTTTTAGAGCTGAAAGGAACATAATGTATCAATCTTCACCATACTAGATTGCTGTGATTTGAATATGGTTTGAGTGTGTCCCTCAAGGATTTGTGTGTTGGAAGCTTGGTCCCTAGTGTGGTGATATTAAGGGATACTGAGGCCTTAAAAGATGATGCCGAGTGAAACGTAATTGCGTTATTTAGAGTGCTGCTCTTAGAAGGAACTAACTTAAGTTTTCATGGGATCCTGGTTAGTCCTCCCAAGGGGACGGTTATGAAAGCAAGCTTGATCCTTTAATGGTTTTCTAGCTTTCTGTGTTCTTACGTGATCTTGTCCTCTCCTATGTGCTCTCACTGTGATGGCATTCACATGGTGTTATTTAGCCATGGAAGATCTCACCGGAGAGTAGTTCAATGGGACTGCCTGATCTTGGATTTTTGGCCCCCCCCCATATGAATTAAATAAAGTCTTCTTTATAACATACCCAGCCAGAGATAATTTTTGCAGCAACATGAAATAGACTAATGCCAGAGTTTCTTCTTCATCTTCTGTGTGCACTGGAATTGCTTAATTCTGTCTATTCTGTTATTAGAAGTTGAATGGGACTTGGGTTGAGGGAAGGATTTTGGGTCATGTCAGAGCTAGTAAGATTTTCTGTATAGTAAAGCCTCTGCAAGACAATAAAACCTTCAGCATTGCCAAGATTCACTCCCTCTTCTGTTTCTACTCCATGCCAGTATGCCAAAAAAAGGCTTTTTCTCAGCCTCTCTAATATATTCTATTATCTTCTTCATATGCTTGTTAATTGATGCTACATGTTGCTTCATATACCTGCTTGGGACATCCACCCAGGGAAAATTAGTCATTACTATCATCAACTTGCATGTTGTGCTTTAATCTGAGGAATGAGGGTAAGTTGTAATATTATGTAATATGGAGGCAAACAGTGGGTGGGGATTTTTTTCTGTTCAGCTAGGCTATCGATGCAAGATAAATTATTGACTTCATGTGTATTTTTTTAAACTTGTATACAGTACTTTTTCAGGAAAACAATCATTTTATTTAAGGCAATTTAATTTTTTCTTTCATTTTGAAGTGTAATTTTATTTTGTCCATAGAATTTTTTTCCACAACTATTCAGAAGAATACAGGTATTATTTTATAATGGCAATTATAGTGTATTTCCTAAAAAACAATATAAACTTTGCTGGGAACCTTTTTGTTTCACTTATCAGTTAATTGATTAGTCCATTCTAGCAACACATGTATAGTGAGTTTTTACTACCTGCTCATCAGTAGTCATGATCCAAGTCCTCATGGAGTCCTCATGGAGAGGTGGGCTGGGAAGGTTAGCTGCAACACCCATGTAGTAAATGTTGCCCATGTAACTCCACAAGAAGTTGAAATGATGGAGAGGCAGCTGGTTGAGCTCTAAGTGTGGCTCTATTTTGTCAGTTCCTCATTTGCTTCTGGGCTACTTTGTCTTGTTTCCTGTTATCCCTTTGTCTGTCTGGAAGGGATTTTCTGGGCTGTCTCTTCCTTGCAATGGCTGGGTTCCCCTGGCGCTAGCTCTTGTCACATAGCCAGTTCTTGAAGGTTGTAGAGAGAATGTCATTTTTTTTCCCACTAAACTCTTATATATTTAGCAATCCAAGGTAATGTATAGCAGTGATTCATACTCTGTAGTCCTGAGATTGAATGAACCCAAGGAGCATAGAAGTGATAAATAGGCTTAACCCCTCAAATTCAAACGTATAGTTGCCTCAAGCATTTTGGAATTATGTATTCATATAGCGCTTTCTTTTTCTCACATTTTACTTGGTGTGTGAGCAGGTGGGTGAAAGCCTGGTAGGTGTCATGGGCTAGAAAATACTGTGAAGAATTTCTAACAGTTCCTGCCTGAATTTTCTGACAGTGAAGTTGATTTGCATCTGAGCCTGTGGTTTTGTGGCTGTGAGCTCTATTAAGTATGTGCTTACTTAATTGTCCTCTTTATACATGACTCCTTTTTATGTTTTAAATTGGGTCTGTTCCCTGTAGAACAGATTTGACTATTTTTAGCTGGTTTCCCTTTAAGTTTGTTGGTTGGTTAAATTAATTCAGAAAAGCAGTGAAGATAAACATTTTAAGATTTTAAAGGAGCGGCTAGGACTTGATGCGCTGTCTTTTTCAGGCTGTGTTAATGTAAATGAATTACTTGTAATCACATTCATGAGTTTTGTCTTTCTCATGTCAGGGTATTGCTAAGTTCAGTTGCTGCAAAAGGGATCACGCTTAGTAAAGTGAGTCAGAAGCAGAAGGTGAAACATTGAATATGATATGGGAGTCCCAGAGCACAGCTCCTATGGAACTTAAAACTAAAAACAAAGTGAAATGGGGATCGGGTAGGGGAGGAGGGAGGGATGGGAGGGTAGGGGAAGGGACAAAAGGAGAGTGGGAAAGCCCTTGTCACCTTGACAAGATACATATGTGCATAAAAGGCTCAACTCTATTGTAAACCTTAAATTTTGCACGTATACATATCAATAAAATGGGAAAAAAGGGAAGAATTTTTTCATTATTCGTTCTGAAGAGTAAGAGAAAATGTGTGTTTCACCACATAGAAGAAATTGAATTTAAGAATAAAATTGAGTGGAACCGCAGTGGAGGAAAAGAAAAACATTCACTAAATAGGCAGGTCATATACCCATAGTAGTAATTGATTTACTAGTATTTCATATTATTATTTTGGACTGATTAACCATGGCAAGAAATTTTAACACAGCACCGTTCAGAGTGCCTACTTATGGATAAAAAAGGAATCACATTTGTCAATTAAAGTGCTGCTTTAAATATTAATACTTTAAAAAAACAAGGACTTCTTTTCCATGGAGACCAAGAACCCAAATAAAATAAATATGAAATGGTGCACTCTGCTACCATACTCCTGGGTGGTTGGTATATCTGCTTCAAATTAAGGGTTTGATGTCAATGTCATGGAAACAGCTTGTTCTTTTGGAAAGCTGCTGCCACTCTGTGGAAAGGCAAAGGACCAGTATGTGTGAATGTGTATGTGTTTAACATTCCCTATAAGCCCTCAGCAAAACAAATACCCATTACTGCTGGAAAGTATGGAATTATATGTGAAGGCTAGACCTCACTTTTAATTTTAGCATGAGATTTTTAGAATAGAGTTCTATGAATCATCTGGAGAATAATGTGAGAATGATGATATTGATTCTGTAAGTCTCAGGTGGGGATGGAGCTCTCAGATGGCAATGAATTGGTTGGGATTATACTCAGAAAATCACTAATCTGGTGATTGGCTGAACATTAGTCCTACTGTCCTTTTTGTCTTGTGTGAATAAATAATTGGCAAAAAATCTTCATGGATTCTTAATTTTAAATTATTCCTTTTGCTTTAGATGCTTTTGTGTGTGTGTGTGTGTGTGTGTGTGTGTGTGTGTGTGTGTGTGTGTGTGTGAATTATAACTTTTCCATAGGGCTAAAATGTCTTGGCATTTAAAATAAGGTAAAAGCCACACAAGTATTGATTTTGCATTAGATATTGGTTGTAGGCTGTCAAATTACACTGGAGTTTGTATACCTAGAAGGAAAACAGTTTTTCGTTCATTGCCTTTACATGGAGTCAAGAAACTTTATAGGATATCAACCTAGTAAGAGCTGTGACACTTTTGCACCATGGCAAATTGAAAATGCCCACTAAAGTTAATTTAACAGTGTCTTTAAAAAAAGACTCCCCTCCCCCCAGAACCTCAGACTGCAACCCTATTTTGAACTAGGGTCTCTGTTCTGTGAGTAGTTAAAATGAGGTCATATTGGATTAGTGTGGACTTTAAGTCCAATAACTGATATTTCATAAGAAGGAGACTGAGGGGCGGAACTAGGATAATGATTTGAAGGATCATTTTGTCAATGACTCCACATGATTTAGCTGGAGAATAGAGAATTTGTAAAGAAATTTCCTCTACAGTACAGCTTAGGAAGGATCTGTTAGACCTGAATGGTGACAGCAGGACCAGAAGAAAAGCAGTGAAGATCACCAGCAGGTGAGTGCAAGCTCCAAGACAAGGAGAGGGCCTAGGGCAAGACCTGACAGGCAAGGCCTGGAGCCACAGAGGACCAGTTTGCTGAGCCAGCCTGCAGACTTCAAGCTGTATGTGGGAGGATTGTGGCAAGGGTAGTAAATTGGAAGGTTCTGGTCAATCTTGTGGCTCTGTGCTTGAACAGCAGCCCTTGGTGGCTGCATGTTGGAATGCCAAGTCACTTTAGTTGCACTGTGGAAGTAGGGAGAGACCCCATCTTTAAGGCCTCAAAGCTTTGGGACTGTGGACTGAAGGCCAGTCTGTGGAATAACAGTGATGGAGTCATGGTGCTGAAATCAGATCCAGTATCCACTGGCAGGCCCAAAGAGGAGAATTGGAAGTACATTATGAGCTTTGTTGAGGAGATAGATTTTCGAGAAATCACACTCCAAGGAAGCCAGGGACACTTTTTGATGTTCAGTAGGTAGGGAAGAGTGCTGGCAACAGGGGAGCAGGAAAGACTGTGCTCTTTCTGAAAGATCTGAGCCCAGTGAGACTAGGTCTCAGAAAGCAATGATTGCATCTCCCCATCTCAACCACACAGGTGTGAGAAGAACTAATTTACCCAAGTGGGATGTACACAGGGAACAGGGAGTGTAAGCACATTTGGATACAGGACTATCCTGCTCTCACTCAAGCCAACCTCATAGGAGTGGCAGGAAATACATCAGAGTGGAGCATCTTTATAGTCTGGGTCACAGGAAAAAGAGGGGGAACTGGTTACACCTTCCCATACAAACAACACAGGGGGATAATTTTTTTGTTTTGTTTTGGATTTCAGGCTCACTTTAATCGTGTTCTGTGGGTACATTGAACTTGTATTTTTTTTTCCTGATTTTTTTGTGTCCCCCCCCCCCCCTTTGTTTCCTTTTCCTTCTTTCTGTTTCTGTTATTAGTTCCTACATTGTTTCCCTCTCTCAAGTAGCATTTTCCAGCCTTTTTGAAAAGCCTTTCTGTAGATTCTGGGTTCATACTCTCTGTGTTTCACTCATAACTCTCCTTGTTTCTTCTTACTGTTGTTTCTATTGATTAAGTTTATCCACTTTCTTCTGGTCTGGTGTTGGAGATCTGTCTTGCTCTTCTCTATCCTATAAATACTCTTCTATTTTCTTTCACACTCCTAAAGCTAGCAATTTGTCTTAGTCGGCTCTCTTTCTACCCCCATCACTCTAATTAATAGTATGTTAAGAGTTGATAACTTACGGCTTGACACATTGAGAAACAATAATTGCCTACTATTTAGCTAGATGTAGATCATTAAGGTAGTTTTTTCTGTATTATAAACAATAATTTAATGTCACCTTTAACAAACTCTCCTAATATGTTACTAGAAAATTTGTATAAAAACCTTCATTAGTAGTATAGGTCACATTTCTAATGTTAAGAGTGGTCATATGAGTTGATATCTTTTTACCATATGACTATAGTTACTATGTTTTAAGTTTAACCACTGATGTATATATCCATCCTGCTGTTAAAGAGGGTATAGCGAGTAGAGCATATTAAGGTTGATAACTTCTGATTGTTAAATTTAGCCTAGGCAGACAATATAGAAGAATTTTATTAGTGATGGTAACATAGTACTGCTGTTAGTGGAACATTTCTGTAAATTAATGTTAGATATATTTAGATTAATACATTCATAATGTAGACTGTGCCATTTAATGTTAAGTGTAAAATAGTTGTAGTATTAAAGTGGTTACCATATTCTGCCAGTAATTTGTTAATATTACATTTTAACGTTGTTAATCTTTATTCACCTTATGGATGATGGCATAGACATTGATCTAGATTTTCAGTATGTGACAACAAATATCTTGTCCATTGTCTTAGTGGGTTTTTCATTGCTGTGACAAAATACCCAGCATGCACAACTCAAGGGAGGTTAAAATTCAGATTTCTTAGCTGAACACTGAAAAGTAAATGTGTATACATACAATAGTTATTCAAGTTATCATTGTATCAATAAATTTTCTTAGGCTAACCTTATATCAAAGAGCAAATAAATGAATCACTACATTAAATGAACTTAAGTCTATATCACAGAAGTGTTTCACACATTAAACCAATAGATATAATGGCATACTTAGTTATTTCAGAAAATTTAAAGAGTTCTTTTTCAAAGAGTGGCAGGAAGAAACAAGTGAGATCATTACTACAAATTCATTTACAGAGAATGAAATTAAAATGTAAAATTTAAGAGTCACATGTTGAACTAATAATCCAACTGAGTTCTTAGCCAATGAACTAAATTACATGATCTTTTATCCTTACCATTCAATGACAGCTTCAGGGAAAAAACCCCCAAAACCACTTACTTACAAAATTTTACTGTTTTTAGAACTAAAAATATCCCAAATCAAAACTACTGACTTCTGCCATTCCACCCCCAGCTAATTATCGGTACACAATATATACACACTGTACACATCAAAAAATGTTACAGATTATGATTTTGTGCCAGTTCCCCATGTTGAATATAATTATTATGTTTTGTTAGCTAATATGATAATAAAATAATAATTATGAGGGAAGTTTCACAGATTTAAAGAGAAAGCTGTTACTCTTTTAGTGGGACACCTATCAAATGATTTTTTTGTTACACTTTCTCTTGAGGTGTTTCTCTTTAGATGGGAGAAGGAGCAGATGTTCTTTGGTGCTGCTAGTCTCTCTGTCTCTCTGTAATGTTCCTTCAAGTATTTTCTGCAGTACTGGCTAGTGGTTGCAAATTTCTTTAAGGATTCTTGGCCATGACAAATTTTTACTTCTCCTTCAATTTGCAGGGATAATTTTGTGGGATACAACAACCTGGGTTGACATTTGCTGTCTTTTAAAGCTTGAAAGATTTTGCTCCAGGCTTTCCTGACCTCTAAAGTTGCATTGAGAAATCTGTGGTCATTCTAATGGGTTTGCCTCGGTAGAATAATGTCTGTTTTTCTCTTGCTGTTTTTAATATTCTGTCTTTATGTTCGATTTCTGAGGTTTTCATTATTCTATTTTGTGGTGAGTCTTGTTGCTGGCTGAGGTGATTTGGTATTCTATCAGCTTCTTGTACCTAAAAATTAATTTTTTCCTAGACTTGGGAAATTTTCTTGCGTGATTTCAGTGACTGAATTCTTTATACTTTTGTTGTTGTCTTCTGCTCTTTCTCTAACACCCATAATTTTTAGATTGGTTCTCTTTGAATCATTCATCATCTGTTGTATTCAGCTGCTTTGCTTATTTCTAATTTTGAAGTCATGCCTAATTATAGCATTTGTTTCCTCAGCCTTGTCTTCAAGGTCTGAAATTGTGTCCTGACAATGTTTAAGTCAACTTCCCCTCCTTTCAAATGTATTTTTCATATCCAGTTTTTCACCCAGATTTCTTTTCAAAATTTCCAGTTGTCTATCAAAATTTCCCTCATACCTTGCATTTCATTATTTACCATAGCCAACTTTTTATTTTTGCTTTTTATATGCTCAGTAAGCTTTGTAGCCGTTAGGAGCACTATTTGTTTAGCAAATCTCTCTTCAAATCCACTGATCATTGCTTGTGTTTCTTTGAGAATATATTGTTTGAACTGACTATTTGACTCATTTATTTGATTTTTATCTTTCTTCCTTGTGAATTCCACTATTTCAGGGCCTATGACATTAATTTCTGGGGTCTCAATCATTTTTATGCGTGTCATGTTGCCTTGTTTTCTTCCCATGTTTCTGTTGCTGAGGGACTTCACATTAAAGGCCTGGCTGAGAGATTTTTTTCTGTAATTATGGGGTTATGTGTGGGGAGCTGAAATTCCTCTGAGTTCTCTGTTGGAAGGAGGCAGTGAGGGAGGACCAAAAGTTTAGTGTCCTTTGATGTGTCTTGATCACACCCAGCACCCTCAGTAAAAGTCTTCTATACTGGCTTTTTTCCTCCAAGGGTGGGGCTTTCTACCCTTAGACGTGCTTCCATTACCACGCAAGCCATTCAGAGTGTCAGCGGCTTGTCTCTTTTCTCTGAATCTGTCTTTTTATGCCAGATTTCTTTCTAGGCACTGTTTAAGAGTAACTCAAAAACCTTTATGTGCTCTTCTGAGCCTTCTTTCACTCTAAACAGTTGAGGCTTGGGCTATTTATTTAAAATCACTTCTGCCTGAGTAGCTGTCTGTTATGGCTATTGAGCACTGCTACTTTTGAAGCTCACAGTGCATTTGCAGTTTGTGCTATGCACAGGCTTGCTTTTGGAGGCTTGGCCTACCACATGCTTTCCAATCCCGCTTCTCCCAGATTTGTGCTTACCTTTGTCTGAGGTTCTGGGCTCTGGGCTTTCCTCAGTCTGTGGATGATAGCAACTCAGGGCCACTCCTACTCAGCCTAGGGCTGTTTCCTGGGCTTCTGTTTTCTTCTGCTTCTGATATGTCTTCAGGATTGCTGACCTTCTTATGACCTCCTTTCTGTTGGTAGTGTGCTCCTTCCTCTCCTAACTAATTTGAAGAGGCTATTTTTAATTATAATCTCAACTGTTTAAGTGAGTCCACAAGGAAACATTGTACAGCTTTGTTACTTGGATGGCATGTTGCCCAGAAGTCTGGAAAATTTTTTTATGATAAATATTACTAAAGTATCATCTAACCCCAGAGAGAATGGCATATGTCAAGAATTTAAACAGCAGTCAGTGCTGGTGAGACTTCATGGAAAAAGGAACCCCCTTATACTGCTGGTATAAAAGTAAACTGATACAACCACTATGGAAAGCAATATGGAAGTTTTTCAAAAGATTGGAAATAAATATCTCTTTTGGTCTACCAATACCACTTCTGGGAATTTTCCAAAGAGTTAAAAGCATCATATAACAGATATACATGTATACCCATGTTTATAGCAGCACAACTAACAGTAGCTAAAATGTGGAAAACATAAAATTGTTCACCTAAAGTCCAAATGATACATAAATGATGTTATTTATACCCAATGAAATACTACTAACCTATTAAAAACAGGCAGGTTTAAGGCATTTGTAGGTAAATGGATGCTTAAATGTCAAATGGTTTCTGTAATATGACAAATCCAGATCACAGTCATTTCATAGAACTAAATGGGGAAATTATGTGTACACATGGTCGGGGGAGTCTGTGAGAGTTGGAAATATAGAAGAGAAAGATCTGTAATTTTTCCAGGATATATATAAAAATGGGAAAAAATAAGTGTCAAGCTGAAATAATTTTCACAAGGTGGACATACCCATGTCACCAGTACTCAGATCAATGAACAGGCAATTTTCAGTGCCAGTGAATCTCCTTTGCACTCCTCTCAGACATTACCCCCTAAGGGTAATCATGAACCCAACCTCTTGTATCATACATTAGTTTTGCCTAGTTTCGAACTTCATATAAATGGAATTCTGTGATATGTTCTGTCTCTTTTTGTTTTTTACTTTTTTCCTTCCTCCTTTTTTCCCACTGAAATTCTGTTGTATTATTTGAAAGTCATAATTTGAACAATATTGAGCATGGAGAAGGCAACAGTGACTTAAAAGCATACAAATCAAGAATTATACAATAATCAAAAATTTAGATAAATCTCAGAATTATTCTCTCAACATTCAGTTAGAAAAATATTCATGTAATTGTCTATATTTACAGTCTGATCATTTTTCACAATTATACACATTTTCATGAAGTGAATATACCACTGTAACTTTTAAAGTTTAGTATGGAGAGACATTTGGGTTCTTTCCAGTTTTGGGGTTTGAGGATATTAGGAATAGTGATATATCAACATTCTTGTAAATATTTTTTGGGGAACAGACACACACACACACACACACACACACACACACACACACACAGCTTTTGGATACATATCTAAAAGAGGAATTCCTGTATCATAGGGCATATAGATATTCAGTTTCAGTAGATACTGTTAAATGGCTTTCCAATGTGGTTGTACTAATTTACATTCCCACCAGCACTGTATGAGAGAATTTCAGGTCCTCCAAATCCTCTCCAAAATTTATTCTCATTTATCTTTTACACTTAGTTTTTTTAATGAGCATTTTGTGACAACACATACATACACATACAGAAATATATTTGTGAATATATGTAATTCAAAAGCACACATGTACCTATGTGTTTGAAAATCATATTATGAATTGGATATCTATGTCTTCCATGTACCTGTGAGCTCCCTGAAAGCAGAATCTATCTTTTCTGATTATTTTGTATGTTCTGATATCCAAATACAATGTGTTATACATAATGAACAATCATTATACTAAACTGTATAACCCAGAAGGGTATAGAATTAGTCTGACAATGCAAAATATAAAATAAATATGGATCACCTCTTATAATTTTTCTAGATTTTTAATTTGAGAAATTCTCAAGGACCTGTGACTTTTAGAAAACTCCTTAAATTATGTAACGATGAAAACAGTAATGAAAAATATTTGCATAAATCCTGTTTGCTTGAAAGACAAGGCAGAATCTCTCTAACAGTTAAGTGGATCTGTTTCCTGATAAAGTTGTGAGGTGAGCTATGTTGATTGATACTGTTTTCAGAATTCCTCCCACTTTGAAAAATCATCTTTTTTTTTCATTTTCTCCTGAACACAGCGGATGTCCTTTGATTTGAGTTTCCCAACTTCAGATCCAACCCTACTCTAATGAAAGCATCTGTCATAATTTAGTAATGTGCTTCAATGGTTAATACAGTCCCACACTGTCATACAATGTTAATGTTAGATATATCTTAGAATTCATCTAACCTGGGAGTTGTGGATCTAAGCTCCATAATCTTGATATCTATTTCTTCAGTGTACCCATGAGCTCCGTGGAAACAGAATCTGTCTTTTCTGATTTTCTGATTGTTTCTTACATTTTGATGTTCTAGTAAAATTTGTTGTACAGAATGAATAATCAATATGGTAGACTGCATAAATAAGCCCTTTGATATTAAATGCAAATTTTTCTCAAAACAGCTCATCTGGCCAGTGGCAGAGACTGGGACAGAACCTAGAACTCATTTCTAGATCATTGCTCTTTCTGCTATGGTTAATGTTTACTATGGCCTGATTAAAAGCGAAAAGTTTTTATTTTTTAATATTGTTAGGTTAAAAGTTTTCCAACCCTTCTGGTCACTGGACCAAGGAACTTTTCTGCCTATGGCTTTTCTGGGCAAGGACCATGCATACATTGAAGGTCACAACCCTCCTCGGCTCAGATGAGTCCCTTCTGTCATCATGGAGACAATCATAACAAAAGATGCCATTTATTGGAATAAAATAAAAAAGTCCTTTCAGTCATCCACAATTTATGTTAAAACTGGTAATCTACTGGTCACTGCAAAAATGAACTTAATATTGAACAGGGATGTAGTGAAAAAATAAATATCCAAAATATGACACCTTCTACTGATAAGGGCCAAAAGTAAAGTGTGGGTTTTAGTTAAAGCTCTCCTTAACGTTGCTTAACTAACATTTTCAAGCTTGTGATAATATGACAAGAGTGGGATTCACGAATGTGTTTGACATGTCTAGTTGTTACTCACTAAGGAAAATAATTATTAAGAAACCGTACTTACGTAAGTTTTTACTTCAAAGAGAGAGAATTTCTATTTAATTTCAAGCTTAATTGTAAGGCTGATTTAATTTATATCATAATCTCCGTTTCAAAGTTAAACCTATTGTTTTTTCATATCAGTAACTGAGCGTATTTTCTCTAAAGAGGCACAGAGATTTGTTTCGTGGAAATAGTTTCTAAACTAGAAAACCCTCACACTCTTTTTACTGATTATTAGGAGGCTTGTGAATGTTTTCACTGAGGGAGCCTATTTTTCTAGCAGCTGGTAGGAAATGAAAACTATTAGTCACATTGAACTTGGCTAAAACGCTATGGGAAATTTTTAGAAAGGAAGAGTTAATGAGAGGTGTAGAAATGAGGGAGGAGCTGAAGACAGAGCAATTTCCCTTCCTTACCACTGGGACCAAGCACACTGGTTTCCTTTTTTCTTTATCCTACACTCATCTGCTGATCCTCTTGGGACATTTTTGCTTTAACTCCGTCATGGGTATCTATCCAGTATTTTTCTAATGTTCTTTTTTCTGCATCTGATGTTCTAATATGTACATAAAAATCATTAGACGACACTGAAACTGAAAGAGAAACAAGTATGAAAAGTGCCTGGAGAGTATTCTATTGTAAATTAATTCTAAAGTAACAGTACCCTCAAGTCTCTTTTGACATGATTAGTCAGTAAAACCAAGACTGAATACTACAGTTTTAGATACATTTCAGATAACTTTTACTTTTAAATAAAAATATATCTATGATTTGGTTTTTAAAAAGTGTTGTAGGAACATTGTAGTTTGTTTCAGAGAGAAAAAGAAAAATTGAATTACAATAATGCTCAATAAATTGTTTGAACTTGAAGGATAAGGTAGTGGCAGTTATATTAGGCATCAAGGCAAAAATGACCCAAGAACAATTAATTTAAGCACTTAAACATCGTTTTCCTACTTGTTAAAGTTAACACTCTTAAAGACAGCAACCTAAAGTGCAGTGTATTAAATTTAGGAGCATAGCTGGTTTATTTTGGTTTATTGTGTATCATCAGTGTTTTTTTTTTTTTCCCCAGTACTGAGGATTGAGGACTGAACCCAGAATATTGGTCATGTTAAATAGGTGCTCTACCATTGAGTTACATCTCCACTTTTTTCTATTTTATTTTAAGACAGAGTCTTACTAAGTTGCACAGACTAGGATGAAACTTATGTTTCTCTTGCCTCAAGCTCCCAAGTAGATGGGTTCACAGGTGTGTGCACTGTGCCTCACTCCCTGTGGCAATTCTGAAAGTGTTATTCATTCTCACTATTAATGCTGCCTCGTATTTATGCTGGGGTGATATGAGCCTATAGTTAAGAGTATAGGGGCTGGAGGAATGACTCACTGTTTAAAGCATTTGCCTAGTAAGCACCTAGGTAAGTGCTAAGGACCTGAATTTGATTCCCCAGCACCACATAAGAGGGGTGTGGTGGTGCATGCTTGTAATCCCAGCACTCCAGAGGCTGAGATAAGAGGATTACTTTGAATCCAAGGCTAGCCTGGGATCCATAGTGAGTTCGTGACCAGTCTGAGGTATAGAATGAGACGCTGTCTCAAAAAATAAAAAAAGAGTATCGGCACTAGATGTAGATTTCTTAAGTTCAGATATCCACTATTTAAATATTAACAGAAGAAAGTTTAGAGGTTGAGTTGAATGTGTCATGGTTAAAAATAGAGCTTTGTAGAATCTTGGGGTTTTGATCACTGAATATATATATATATATATATATATATATATATATATATATATATATATATGTTGCTGAATTCAAGCAATAAAATACTTATTTCAGAGTGTATTACTTGGGTACTTTAGTTATTGAACTCTTAAAATACTTTTGGGTGTTCATTGGGCACAGCTAAACCATACTTTGATTATGTTTAATGGCATATGTTGTATTTAGTAACAATGAGAGAATGCATGATAAAAAGATAAGGGAGGCATTGATGTCATAGAACCACATGGAAAGTGTTCTTCAAAGAAGGTAATTACTACTGTAAAAAATTGTCAGGAAAACATGCTAAGAAAGCAAAAGTATAACTATCACTGTTTCTTCAAGTACTTCCATGTAGACTAAGCTGGAGGAGACTTTAGAGAGCTGACCCAGTGGATCACAACCCTTGCAGGATGTAAGAATCATCTGTGGAGCATTCAGAATGGTTTTGGCTTAAGATTCACCTCAGAGAGCATTGAAATTAAAAAAAAAAACAACCAACCATCCAAACAAACAAAAACCTTTCCAGGAATCCCAAGACACAGCCAGAATTGAAGGCCAATGACAAACCAACTGTAACATTTCTGAAATGCAGTAGTATTTAAACTGGCTTGTCGAAAGGTATGTAGCTAATAGGTTGTGGGGCTGGTTCCAGGCTATGTGCTTTTTCTAATATTCCATGATTCCTGCTTCATTAAATTGGAAAATCCTATCTTTTTCCACCTTCCCCATATATACAGTCCTACATTTTGACAGGAGAAGGTACACAGTCTTCTGGGAATAAAGTGATGTGATTTGGCTCCAAGAGGTAAATTACTTCTCATGGACAAACAGTTTTCCTTCAAGGGAAGCATATTCTGTTTACCATATTTTACAGCACTATGGTGGTCCCACAGAGATGTTAAGCAGCATGAATTCCTTGGGGGATATAGAAGGCATTGTATTGCAAGGACATGGCAGCTCTTAGGAAATACAAAGGGAAAAGAGTTTAGGAGTCTCCTCCATATTGCACATTTTAATGTGGAAATGGATTCTGAGGTCTTGGGGTTTTTCTAGAAAAATTAATTATTTCTAAGATACAGGTCTTTTAGCCAAAGTCCACTTTGCTGTTTATGTAGGCCTTTGTTGAAGTTTTAAGGAGCTGTATTACAGAAATATTTGTGAGGAAACAGTAAGGAAAGTGTAAAATAGTTTTCTACTAAATTTCTTTTCTTTTAAATATAATTAGTATTTCTCTACAGAGCAAGACTGTCTAAAATAATATTAATATTTTAAACATATAAAAATAGAAATGTGATATATATCTACTTATGACATATACTTATTGTGAAAAATTTTAAATAATGCCTCAAAGTAATTTATATAATATAATAAGTACTCATGTAGGTTTTATTTAGCTTTAGCAGTTATTGACATTTTGCCACTCTAATTTTCTTTTTTTCCTCCAAAATTATTGATATTCTTCTTCTTAGTATGCATTTGAGATCTATTATAATTGCATTCACTTTGGGGAATTATCACATCTCAATCATTCTGCTTCCCTTTCCTCTTCCTTGCCTACCTTCCACTTTTTCCAGATCTTCCCATCTTCATAGAGTCTACCTCCCCATTTCCTATTATCTCTTTTATTTTACTGTTTTATTTGAACATTTTGAGTTTCTCATATTAGAGAAACCATGAGATATTTAAACTTTTGTGTCTGATTTATTTAGCTTAGCATAATGATCTCAAGGTGCACACAGTTTTTTTAACAAATGACTCAACTTTATCTTTTTATGACAGAGTAGTACTCCATTGTGTTTGTATACCAGAATTTCTTTATACATTCATCTCATCTGTTGCTGGGCAGACAGCCTACTTCCAGTATTTAGCTATGATGAGATGTGCTGCTATAAACAAAGATGGGCATGTAACACTGTAATATGATGTCTTTAGATCTTTTGGAGAGATACCCAGAAAAGGTATAGCTGAGTCAAATGGAATTTCTGTTCTCAGTTTTCTGAGGGATCTCCTTACTGATTGTACTAGTTTACAGTACTGTCAGCAGTATAAAAAGGCTCCTTTTTCCTCACAACCTCACCAATATATATATTTTTTAGAGTTCTTGATAATAGCCATTATTATTGGGGTAATATGGAACCTTAGTGTTGTCTTGATTTACATTTTTCTAATCGCTAAAGTTGTTGAACATATTTTCATTTATTTATAGGCCATTTGTACTTGTTCTGAGAGCCGTCGATTTCAGATGCCCTTTTTTAGTTTGGGAATTTAACTTTCTGTGTGGTTTACTTCACTTAGTATAGTGTCTTTAAGCTTCACCCATGTTATAGCGTATCTCAGAATTTTATTCCTTTGTGAGGCCAATTAGTATTCCATTTTAAGCATATAATGTATCCCATTTATTAATCCAAAGATGGACATTTGAGTATTTTCCATCTGCATTGATCATTTCCAACTTGCTGAGACAACCACAGCTTAGAGGAGGAGGAACGTACTTGGCTCTTGGTTCCAGAGGGTTCGGTCCATGGTAGACTAGCTCTATAACAGGAGCGTCATGACATAAAGGCTTGGAAGAGGAATGCTGCTCAGTTCATGGTGGCTGGAAAGCAGAGTGTGGTGGAATGAGTACCAAAGAAATGGGGCCAGGGACCAGAGATAGACCTCAAAGTGATACCCTCTTTATCCACCAAGACATACTAAAAGTGTGCTTTACTAATACCCTCTGTGGTTTCCAGGAAAGTCACGTTGCTGATTAAACTTAAACATCCCTTTGTACACTTTGCCAAATTTAGACCGTGGACAGAATCCTCTGCCACTGTTAGCCAAATAAATCTCTTCTCCTTTAAATAGTTTGGATGTCAGGAAGTCAGATGACTGTATCTCTTGGCACATAGTTGACAGAACCATTGGATCCATGCTTGACACAGCTTGGCTTGATAATCTTTTGTTGCCCTACCAGATTTCCTGTCTTGGGAGTATGCACTAGAAAATAAGGCTGTTCGTAGTATCAGCAGCTGGAGACTGAAATATTGTATATGTAGTAGTCTCATGATTTTTATTTAAAGCCAGTGGCCAGGAGGCCTCATGAAAGGATAGATTCTGGGAAAGCAAAATCTTTCAGAGCTATAAAGTCATAAACAAAAGATTATGTAGTCTGTGAGAAAGAAGATAACAACCAATCCCCAGTTTTCCTTGGCTCCCAATGTTTTTCCTGTAAGATTTTTAGGAAATGTGTGAATCACTTCACTTTCTTAACATGGCTTATATTTTTTACAAGACCTCCAACATTAATAATAAAAAAGAAAGCATCAGAGAAAATATTTCCATTAAAGCCAAATCGTGGGAAAAATTCAAAACACTACATATTCTAGGTTAATTCACCCTTAAAAATAAGAAGCTGTCCTCTGTGGTATTTTTTGGGCCAAATAATTTGTAAATATGCTGTATAAGTTATTCTTTCCTTTACATTGACATGTCACAATGAGAAGGCTCTGAATAAAGTGATAGTAGATAATAGTAGATATATCTTAAATAGACTTTCTACAAGGAGAGTTACAACATATATTATCAAAGGAGACAGGCAGAAGCTCCTATAAAGGGAGGCAACTGCCTCCATTAGAGTATTAAAGACAGCCAGCAAAATAGGCCCTAAGTCAGTCAATTATTCTGTATTTGTTTTTACGAGTGGAAAACGGAAATGTGCTCAGAGCAGCCATATAAGACTGAGGGGGAGTGGTGAAAATGCCTAAAAAGCCTGTGCTATTGTTGTTATAAGAAGATTCTAAAATGAATGAGACACTAGAATCAGTCTGCCTATTTACATGCTGAGTCAAAAAAACCCTGGAAATTCCTTGAAGAGATTTGAGCACTCTAGTGGTTCTACTGGTTGAAAAATGGCAGGTGGTAAGTTCCTGTTGGGATAAGTGCATTTTGAGTCCATTGGTAGGCATCTCAGGTGCCCACATTTGAATCAAACTGAAGGACACAAGGGATTTTTTTTTGTCTTGCCTTATTACCAGAAATACAATTTGGTAAGTGACGTAGAGCAATGCTAATCAATATTTTTTCCAATTCATTTCCCTTTGAACATTCATTTCCCTTTGAACAAATATAAAAATATCTAGTCCTTCTTTAATATTATTTGAAATTCTAAAATAAACTAAAGTATGATTTAAATGAATCAATAAAATGGGAATTAAGGGCTACCTTATTTGAAAACTAAGAATTTATCCTTTTAAGTTCACTAAAGAATTTGAAAAAGTTAGTGTTTCTTTTTTGAGATAGGGTCTCACTCTGTAGCCCAGGCTGGTCTTCAGCTTACTATGTAGCCCAGGATAGCCGTGGACTCATGGCAATTCTCCTGCCTCAGCCTCCTGAGTCCTGAGATTACAGGTGTGTGCCACCATGCCCGGCTTTATGTAGTGCTAGGGGATTGAACTCAAGGCCTTGGAATTGTTAGGTAAGTGCTTTAACTGCTGTGGCATTCCTCCAGGCTCATTAAGTTTCAACTTAACATTCAAAGTCAAATTTATCAAGTTGCTCAAGTTTCTTGAATGACTTAGGCACATTCTTTAGCCTTTGTATTTATTCCTCTCACTTTCTGTTTATTTATTTTTGTCTCTATCCCTCTAGAAATATACAGCTATACATATGTGTGTGCGTGTGTGTTATCAATATTGATATAAACACTGTGGCCAGTTACGAATCAGCATGGAAATAGTTTATGTTAATGTATTTGTGGACAAAGCTCTCACATCTAACATTTAAGTTAGCTGTCATTACAGAGTTATGACTTTGCTGAGTCATAAGGAAGACAATATAAGTGAAAGATAAAAGGTATACATTAGGGTTCTCAGAGGAGAGAATCAATAGAATCTATTTATTTATTTATTTATTGCAACAGACTCAACACAATTATGATAGCTAAGTCCCACTGAAATAGGTACTTAAAAGCTGCTTTTTCTGAAAAGCACTGACTCTTTCTTTGGACCTGAAGATACCAAGTGAATAACTAAAAGCAGAATAAAGCTTGACATCTCTGCCTTCATTTTATGTATCTCTTTTGTTACCTTAAAACTTTGGGTCAGATCCCTGCCTAGCTCTGAATGTAGGCATGTTAATAACTTAAGAAGCTTCTGTCAAAAAATTAGTAATACAAAGTTGGTTAGCCTTAAGTAAACCTAACCTGTCTCACCCTCCTTCAAGAATGAGGACACAAAGAGAAAAATAAATTATTTTGAAGACTTGCAGACATTCAACTGCCAGTTTTTTTTTTTTTTAATAATGTCCAGTTCCAGAGCTCCTGCAGCAACGTCTAGAAGTCGCCAGTCATTGCTTTAAACCTGTGGTCACCTTGACTTCCAGGGACAGTAGAGCCCTGCAGATAGAATACCCTATAATGATATCACTCCAAAGTGGGAGCAATTACACCATGACGGAAACTGAAGCTTCCTCCACCCTAATCCCAAGAGGGGCAGTCATCTAATTGGGAACCAGATTGCCCCCTCAATTGATAAGGACTTCTTCATAGCCACCTCATGGCATTAGAATTGAGGTAATGATCAACCTTGCTTACCCAAGCAACTTGATAAGAGCTGGTCCTTATCCTTTGTTAATGGTCTATCCTTATCTTCATCAGTCTATGCTCTTGACAGCTCTTCTCCTCAAGCTGAAGCCCCTTCCCCATTTTCTCTTCCTTCTCAAACGCTTTGTTTGTGGTGTCATATTTCTTGTGCTGTTTTCCAGTCTCTGTGAACATGAAGCCAAAGGACCTCACAGGTATTATTGCGATGAATGGTTTGTCTGCAAACTAGAGAGGTCCAGGAAAGACAGTATCATTCTGAATGTGAAGGCCTGGGAGCTAGAGGAGATGCATAATAAGAAATCTAAGTCTGATGAGATACAATATCCCAGTTTAGGCAGTTCAGGTAGGAGAAAAGATTCAATTCTTCCTTCCTCTGCTTTTTGTTCTACTCAGGCCTTCGGTGGATTAGATGATACACAACCACATTGGCGAACACAATCCACTTTACTGAGTATATCAATTCAAATACTATTCTTATCCAGAAGCACCTCATAGGTATACTCAGAAATGATGTTTAGTTTGTGTACTTTGTGTCTCATTCAAATCGACACATAAAATTAACCTTCACAGTTTATGAACAAGTTCTCTTGGGAGGGAACAACACCTCCACATCCTTTCTGCCAGAAGGGACTTATTGGAGGGGGTAGAGGTTTTCTTGAGCGTTGGATATTGAGTAGAAATTAGTTTGCAAATATTTTATCTCATTCTGTAGTTTGGATTTTCACTCTGTTGATTGCTCTCTTTATTGTGAACACAGTTTTGAAATTTGATATTGTTTCATTTGTCTAGTTTTGCTTTTGCTGGCTATACTTTTGATATATTCCATAAAATCATTACCAGGACTAATACTGTGAAGTTTTTTGTCTATGTTTTCTTTTAGGAGTTTTATAATTTAGTAGCTTAGTTTAAAGTCTTTAAATAGATGTTTAGTGATTTTTAAAATGTATGGTGTATGCATTCCTCTGAATGTGAAGTGGATATTCTATATTATTTGTTGAAGATTCCATTCTCCAATTTCTTTCTTCCGTCTGTGAAACAGATATCTTGTACTTTTTGTCTTTCTTCACTGTGTAGTCTTGGCACCATTATTAAAGACAGTTGGCCATGTTTCGGTGGGTTTATTCTTTTAAATTATACTTCCTCCTGTCTTTACACTAGTGTCATATATTTTTTGATTTCTCTAGCTTTCTAATACATTTGGAAGTTAGGAAGTGTGTAGGATCCAGATTTTTTCCTCCTTTCTCAATATTCTTTTGGCTGCCAAGGATTCTTTGTAGTTTCATATTAATTTTAAAATGTTTTCCGTTTCTACAGAAAGTATCATTGTGATTTTTTAAGTGCTAGGGTTTGAACTACCAATGGGCTACACCCACAGTCCCACTTATTAGGATTTTAATAGGGTTCACACTGAATCTATAGATTGTTTTGAATAGTATGTAAATTTTTAAAATGTAAAGTCTTGTAATCATGAACAGAGAATGTCTTTCCATTTTGGGTGTGTTATTTAATTTCTTTTGTAAATGTTTTGTAGTTTTTAGTGTATAGATCTCTTATTTTCTTAGTTAAGCATATTAAATTAATTAGCATTTATTGTTGATGCTACTAGAAATGGGATTGTCTTATTTTTAGATAACTTGCTATTAGTGTACACAAATGCAACTGATTTTTGTGTGTTGGTTTTGTGTCCTGAAACTTTGCTGAATTTACTTGTTCTAAGCTTTTTGAGGGTACTAGAGTTTTCTAGATATACAATCATGTCATCTTCAAACAGAGGCAATTTTTATTTCCAAAATACATAAGGGATACTTGTAGAAAATCCAAGCAAATAAGAGACAACTAATAACCTCATTAAAATATTTTAAGAACTTGATTTGACATTTCTCCAATGTAGATGTGCAAATGGCCAAGGATATATAAAAAGATGCTCAATGTTGTCAATAAGTAGGGAAATGCAAATCAAAACCACAAGATATCACCCTACATCTGTCAAAATAATTATTTTAAAACTTGAAGAAATTAGAACCATTGTACAATGGTGCTGAGAATATAAAGCTATTCTTAGTGTTAGTTAGTATTATTGAAAAATTCATAGGATGACACATAATTGTTTTAGGTAGACTGAAAAGCAGCCATGAGATATTTAAAAGAATATGAAGAAACTTACAAAGTTGGTGTCCTGTCATCATCAAAGTCGATTGAGTCCATGGATGAAGAATTCATGAATATCAAGTACCTCTGTACCACCAGGTCTTTACTCATGCCAGAACTTCTGCTCTGAAAACCCTGTAATCAGCTGCTCTTATTCAGCCTTAAATAACCAACTCAATATGTTAGTATGTGAGCATTACTTCAAAGAGGAAACAAGTTAGGAAAAAAATAGCAGTCAGTCTGTGGATGAACTCTATTAAATAGTCTGAGTAGACTTTTGGTGGGGTGTTGAATTCTTGTCTTGCTTTTATATGGGGGACCCACTGCAGTGTTCCTTCTTAGATGGTTTGTAGTGTCTTTGTCTCACTGAAACATTAGGTCCTTAATATAGTGGATATTTTTTGAATCTCAGATAGTGTTTTTATATAATAATTGTCTAATATACCAAGAAAAGCTGAACAAGTTCAATTCAGTAGACAAAACTTGATACCAAGCAGATAGATTTAAGGACTCCTAGATTGAGTTTTCATAAGAAATAAAATAAAACAGGAAAAGAAAGAACTATTACCAAGGCTTAAGACTGGAATCTAGCTCAAGCTTCTTCTAGTGTGCCTGTTTACTGGGCTTTCTTTCCATACTGCCCTGGTTTCATTTTCTTCATCCATTCTGCATCCAGAGGCACATCTGGAGTGTTTTGAAGGCTCATAATATGCCCTGAGCCTCTTTTATCTTAAAATAATAGTATAGTACTTGTCACTTAGCATTGTTCCCTTGCATGATTATTCTCCTTTGAGCTGAGTCAAGTGTCCTTCAGGCCTGTTGGGCTTCGTTTCAACTTCCATTACTCTATGGAGATATCATTTGTCCTCTTTTGGTTTGAGGGATTCTAAAGTTGAAGGAACAAGAAGCCCTTTCAGATGTTTCTTTTCCACTTTATTTGCCTTCAATCTGATTTTGGCTACATATAAAATCATTCAGTATCATCAGTGTTAGCCTTATCTACTTTTCTCCCTCTTGTCCAATTTCTAGTTTTGAGACCATACAGAATTATGTCTTTCCATGCCAGTCCTTTTTGTGACTCCTCAATGGCAACAAGATAAAATTTATTATTTCTTTGTGTTGCTAGAAAGTTTTTAATATGTGGCTCTAGCATATTTTTATAAGCTACTGGGTTGGGTGTCTTGAATACATAGTATATAATTGTCCTTTTGTATCTATGGGGGTTGATTCCAGGATCTCTCACAAACACCAAAATCTGCAACTGTTTAAGTTCCTTATATAAAACCTTGAGATACTCGCCTATTACCTATATGCATCCACTTCTATAATAATTTCTATATTATGATAGCACCTAAAACAGTGTAATGTTATATAAAGAGTTGTAATGCTATTAGGGGGTAATAACAAGAAATTCCTTGTGTATTCAGTAGAGGTATCTTTTTTTCCTGAATATTTTCAGTTCATGAATGAAGAATTCATAGATATCAAGAGCCAAATTTATATATTTCTATAGCACCAGGTCTTTACTTACACCAGAATTTCTGCTCTGAAGAGCCTCTCATTAGCTACTCTTATTCAGCCTTATAGATCCAACTCAATGTTAACTATTCAACTTGTATCCCATCCCCAAACTAATTTCTTCTAAACAACTGTGTCAGTCAGGATGGACCAAATTATACTGCAGTATCAAATAGATTCTAAATCTCACCTACTTAAATTTATTTCTGATTTACCTTATGTGTGCAATTCAAGTCTGCTGTGTTTTGCCTCTGAATCATCTTTATACTGAGGGCCTTGCTGAAAGCACAGTCTTTATCTGAGATATTGCTGGTCTGTTAGCATACAGAAAAGAAAATATAGTGAAACTAAACAATGTTGTATATTAATTATGCTTATATTTCATTGGCCCTCAAGAAGTCATATGTCTTTAGTGGTGTAGGAAGTATAATACCCAGAGAAAAGCACCTGATATTTTGGATGTTGGTATTATAATCAACTCATCAATTTCCTACAACATATTGCCTGTGTTGCAGTTGTACTATTTTTTTTTAGACAGGGTCTCTCTCTCTCTCTTTAGTTCAGGCTGGCCCTGAACTCGTTATGTATCCTAGGCTGGTCTTAGACTCCTAGCAGTCTTCTTATCTCAGTCTACCAAGTGCTGGGATTACAGGCGTGTGCCACCATGCCCAGCTATTATATAGTGTTAGGAGTTCAAACCAAATCCAGGGGCTGAAGCTTCCTAGGTGTGCACTATAATCACTGAGCTATGCCCAAGCCCATAATTGTACTTGTTATATGCTGCTGTCATTTATCTACTTTGTCCCTTTGGGTTATGAATTCCTTATGGTTAAGAAATTCATTTTATTCAACTATTTATTTCTGTAGTTTATATTGTACCATCAAGGCATATAAGAACTGATTAACATTTTTTTTAATTCACCAACTGGGTGGATAAATAATTTTGGCCTGAGACATCCACAAAGCAAAAATGCTATGCTATTTAAGGTGCTTCAGTGTCTTTTATTTTGTGGCTGGAAATTTGACGCAGAGCTTTGGAATTATGCAGCCTAACAGAGAGATATATTTCCGAATCTTATGTATTTTTTAGTTTGAGAGGCGTCATACTAAGTTGCCCAGTCAGGTATTGAAATCATGATACTTGTGAGCTTTAGTCTCTGGAAAAAAAGTTTTTTTTTTTTTGTGAAACATCCTTATGATACATTTTAGACCTTATGCCTCTGAATTATTTTCACAAAGCAAAACATCTTGAGAGGCAGTTTACATCATTAGTCATTGGAGGTCATACATTAGACACTAGCAAAAACACAAGTATACCACATTTTTCCATAAAGAGAATGGAGCCATTCTAGGTGTAATGATTGAGATGAGATATTGTTTGCATAATTTAGCTCACTGGCACATAAATAAGGACAGGCAACATGGCAAAGTTCAAACCACCATGGTCTCTGAAATCAATCTCTGAGTCTAAATTCTTGACAGCTAATTATGGGTAGCTGTATGATCTAATGAACCACATCCAGTCTTTTTGGAACTTGGTTTTCTCAATTGTAAAAAAAAAAAAATCGATGATAGTACTTATCTTGCCAGATTATTAAGAAGATGACTAATGTAAAGTTTCTGGCACATAGAAGTTTCTCAGTTTTTATGGGTATTGGTATTAGCCAGGATGTTAAAAAGAGCATTCTTACATCATGTGAATATAAGATGATTAGGTTGGTTAGCTTTTAAGCCCCTGCAAACAAAAAGATTTCATTCCAAAAAGTATAATCACTATTCAAAAGTAAGTCAAGCAATGTCACTGAAAGTTGCAGAGTAGAGAATTCTAGGGCTTTGTCCCTCCAGAGATATAATATATTAGCTGGCAATAATGGTTAGAATCAACATTCAAAGGACTTCTCAATCAAAAAATAAGGCAGCCAGGGGAAATCTTTAGGAAAAAAGCTGCTGCAATACATACTGCACTGTGTCATTTTTTTTCCCAGTTGTCCCCCTTTCATACTGCCTGTGGCCATGAAGACAGCAGTTTATACTTATAGTGCAGGTTGCTAATACTAAAGAGAGCTATATTGGCTTATTACAAAAGAATCATTGTTTTTTTTCCCCCCGAAAGAATCATTGTTGTGGATTTTAAGCTGTCTGGTAAACCAGAGCAATGGCTTGTTTTGTTTTGTTTCATTTCATTGTTTTTCTTTCTCAGACTCTGGGGTGGCCGAACACATGCTTAGCACATGCCATCTGTCAATAGAATTTAAAGATGAAAGTATTAAATTTGGTTGTCTAGTGCAAAGAATAACAGTTCATGCAAAAAGCAGTCAGTAAAAAAAAAAAAACTGGGTAGAAAAAATTTTGAAAGGAGATAAACATAGGAATAAAATATTTAAACATTTGCACCTATGCCAAGGAATTTAGATGGCCATATATATGTCCATGTATACTCAGAGAAGACCAGAAAATACTTTAAGATCTAACCTTTGGCCAACCTCAGGATCCGTGCAAGATAAAAGTGTCTGTATAATTTTGGCTAACTATTAAAGGAATGTACCAACTCTGAATCAATCCAAAAATGTCTTGGAGATTTCCTTTTTTTTTTCCTTCAGTTTTGTTTAAGTTCCAGGCATCTAAGGAACTCACTGTCAAAACAAAAGCTAATCACTAAATTATAGAATACAAACCACAGTGGCTGCACATAACAAAGAATACAGAATGTATAAGAAAAAAAAGTCACTAACCAAATAATCCACAAGAAGAAAAACCATAAATACTGTGGAGGAAGAAGAATGTGATTTCTTCATTGGAAAAATGGTAACATTCAAAATATTCTGTTTTCAGTAAAATATATCATATCTGAAAAGAAATAAGAAATAAGGCTCATTCCCAAGAGCAACTAAGTAGAAATTCTTGAGGAAGCACAAGCCCTGGCTTTACTAGAGAAAAAAAATGTACATCAACTGCCGTTAACATGTTCAACAAGATAAAGGAAATAAGAAAAAAACCTCACAAATGGAGAGTATTAGAACTTTTAAAATAACCATGTAGAAATTATGAATGCAAAAATAAAATAAAGTGAGGATTCATCAGGAGGATTGAACAGCAGATTTGAGAAAAAAAGAGAAAGAATCAACAAACTTAAAGATAGTCCAACTGATACATTCTAGAGAAGCAGAAAGAGAATGAAATGAACAGAGCCTAGGAGACCAGTTAAATACAAAATATACTAATCATAGGAAAGGAAAAAGAAGAGTCAGAAAGAATATTTGAAGAAATTATGCCAAAGCATATAACAAATCTGATAAAACAATCAGTGTATCCAGGAAGCCCAACAAATTCCAAGAAGGGTAAGTCAGTGGTCCACACTGAGACATTATATATATGTATATATGTATATATATATATATATATATATATATATATATATATATATATATATATTCAGCAAACTGTCAAAAGACAGAGAGAATCTTGAAAGCAGGAAGGGAGAAGCAGAACCTCATATGCAAAGAATCCTTAATCAGACTGAGAACCATATGCAAAAAAAAAAAAAAACCCCCGAAAAAACAGAAACCTGAGATATTGAGTAGGACTAGTCCAGACAGTGACAACTTTGTCCAAATACTGATCTGTAACCCTGGGCAGAACTTAGCTTCTACACTGCCCGCAATAGTTTCTCCTACTTGCACAGAGACTGAGAGTGAGAATTCTGGGGGAAAAAAAAAGATTTTTGTATCTTTCCTTTTACCAGGTGGCATCTAAAAATAGAAGTCTAAGGGGAATAGTTATGTCTAGTAGAAATATCCCCATAAGGAGGAGTGTTAGACCTACTAGTGTGATTGTGTATTAGTTGTTGCTTTTGCTTCCTTAGCGTTCTACCTTATTTAGTCATGTTTTCCCACATCAAGGACTGTTTCATAGAGTTTTCTAACTATATTTCTGTTAGTTCATTAATTCAGTTCTATTTTCCTCTCCTTTCAGTCACTTTTTATTTATGTTCTCTTCTTTCCTTCCTTCTCTCGTATCTTCTCATATCTCTCCTCATTCCCCTCTTGTTTTTTTTGTATATGAATGTTATCATTAATGCCCTTTTTGTGTTACTGGGATTGAACATAAGGCATTCGCAGAGAGCTACATCCAGAGCCCTTTTATTATTTCTTACTTTGAGATAGGCTCTCTTAAGTCTCTTAAGTTCCCCAGGATCTGCTGGAAATTGCTGTTCTCTTGCCATCCTCTTGCCTCAGCCTCCCAAAGTGCTGGAGTTGTGGGCTTATAAAATCATATTCAGTTTTTCTGTAATTTTTAAATTTTTGTTTGTCCTAGTCTATCCTACATTTTTACTCTCCCTTTCTTTTCTGAGTTAGTGAAATAGCAGGGAGCTACTTACATAATATTTAAATAATATGTTGATATATATATTTTAGATGTTGATATTACTAATAGTTATTTTCTCTTTACAAAACAATGCTAGGGATTGAACTTAGTACTTTGTATATGTTGAGTGAGTGCTTTCGTGCTGAGACCTACCACCGGTTCAGAGCAATTCACAAAGAGAAAGTGACTTATTAAGAAGACCTATACACAGTAGTTATACAGATATCTATTTAAACTGATCTGCAGACTTCAACACAAAAACACAAGAAGAGTGAATAAACAAGGGAACAAGATACTTCCAAAAGCTGATAACTACTCAAAATTGGTTCCACAGATATTAGGGTGGATGAAATTCTAGACAAATAACTTAAGAAACTGATAGTTAAAAATGAATAATGAGATAAAATAAGACATAAATTAGAGTATATTAGTAATTAAAATGTTCAGTGATTACAAAGAAGATACAAATAAGCAGCTGAATAAATTAAGGAAAGCAATGCAGAGTATGAAAGACCACTTTAGAAAAGAAATAGAGATTCTGAAAAAGGACCAAACAGTAATCCTGGAAATAAACATTTCAATTAGTCAAAACAAACATACAGAACAACAAAAAATATTTGGAAGTCTCAGAAGTAGCCTACATGAATAAAAAGAAAGAATATTAAGGCTTGAAGTTAAGGCAAGATTTAGAACACTCATACATCAATCAAGAAAAAAGAATATGAATTAGTGAACAAAGTATTGGAGACCTTTCAGGTAACTCTAAAAGAACAAATTTAAGTATTATTGGCCTCAAGCAGGGAAAGGAAGCACATGATAATAGCATAGAAAAGCTATTCACTGAAATTACAGCAGAACATTTTTTCAAATATGGGGATGAATATAGATATTCCTATACTGCTGGCATTTAGAACCCCAAGTAAACATGACCGCAAGAGAATCTCATCATGAAATGTAGTCAAATTGCCAAATATTTACAACAAAAAGAATATTAAAAACTGTTAGGGAGAAATGCCAAATCAGTTACAATGGTAAAGCCACCAGAATAACAAATTTCTCAACAGAAACTTTATGGTTAGAAGTTTTTAGAATGATGTATTTAAAACCTTGAGAGAAAATAATTTCCAATCCAGAAAATTATACCCTAAAAGATTGCCCTTCAAAATTGAAAAAGAAATAAAACCTTCTAAGATAAGCATAAACAAAAAATTATGAAATGATGCCAGCATTGCAGGAAGTACTTAAGGGAATCCTAAACATAGAAGAAGACAATCACAGCCACTAGACCAAGGGGGAAGAATGAATATTATTGAGAGAATAGAAAATGAATGAGAGTCAGGAATGAATCAAAAATTAGAGAAATAACAAACAACAAACGACAGGAATTCGTATATAGCTTTCGATATTAACACTTAATGGAAATGGTTAATTACCAAATTAAGAGACATATACCAGTACATTGGGTAAAAAAACAAGGTTCAACTATATGTTACTTGTAACAGGAACACAGACATACAGACTGAAAAGAAAGGTTGGAAAATGATGCTATATGGAGAAAGAGCAGAGGTTATAATACAACCATACAAAGTAGACTTCAAACCACACCTGGTCAAAAGAAACAAAGAAAGCCACTACATTTTGGTAAAAGTAGTCA
Source organism: Ctenodactylus gundi (assembly GCA_004027205.1). Taxonomy (NCBI): domain Eukaryota; kingdom Metazoa; phylum Chordata; class Mammalia; order Rodentia; family Ctenodactylidae; genus Ctenodactylus; species Ctenodactylus gundi. Next base: position 326,519 of record PVKB01001342.1, on the reverse strand, counting down.
TTTACCAAAAGAGGTAATGGTTGTAAATGTATATGCACTAAATAGTGTCAACCAATTTCACAAAACAAACATTACTTGACATAAAAGGACATTCAGGGAAGATTTAATTATAATGCTCACCAAACTTTTTTTTTTTTTACCTTGGGAATGTTCTTTATTCATACAACAATCAATCTATCCAATTCATAACTCAAAGTATAATAAATCAATCAATTAATTAATTAAGCAGGAAAGCAAGCATTGTCCCAAACTTTTTTAAGAAGTTGAAAAGGAAGTGAACTTGCCAAAATCATTTTTAAAGCACGCATAACTTTAATTCCAAAACCAGTGACAGACCAAACATAAAAAGAAAACTACAGGACAATATCCCTAATGAATATAGATGCAAAAATACTCAATAAAATTCTTGCCAACATGATGCAGCAGGTCATAAAGAACATTATACCCTGTGACCAAGTGGTCTTCGTTCCAGAGATTCAGGGATGGTTCAACATACACTAATCAATAAATACTGTATACCACATTAACAGATAAAAAGATAAAAAGCATGATTTTTTGTATAGATACAGAAAAAGTACTTGAAAAAAGCCAACACCCATTTTTGATAAAGACTCTGAAGAAAATAGAAATAGAAAGATCCTATCTCAACATGATTCAAGCTGTTTACAACAACTCCTCAGCCAGTGTAACTCTGCATGTAGAAAGATTGAAAGTATTCACACTAAATTCAGGAACAAGACACAGATGCCCATTGTCATTCCTACTACTCAACATAGTGCTTGAAATTTTTTTAGGAGCCGTCAGGCAAGAACAAGGAATAAAGGAAGGGAAGAAGTCAAGATGTCCCTATTTGCAAATGGCATGATACTCTACATTGAAGACCCCAAAAATCCCACCCAAGAACTAATAAATCAACTCGGCAAAGTAGAAGGTTACAAAATCAACACCCACAAATCGGTAGCATTCTTATACATCAATAATGAATCCAATGAGAAAGAAATGAAGAAAACAACCCCTTTCATAATAGCAATAAAAAATACTTAGAAGTAAACCTCACCAGTGAAGTGAGAAACCTATACAAAGAAAACTACAACACCCTGAAGAAAAAGATTGAAGAGGACTTTAGAAAATGGAAAGACATCCCATGTTCCAGAATTTTTAAAGCAATTCTAAGGAACAAGGGTATAGCCAGAAGAATCACAATTCCAGACTTCAAAAAATACTACAGAGTAATAGTGATGAAATCTACATGGTACTGGTATAAGGACAGGAGGACCAGTGGAATGGATTTGAAGATACTGAAACAAACCCAAATACCCCTAGTCACCTGATTTTTGACACAGGGAGCAAAACAATCCATTGGAGAAAAGACAGCATCTTCCATAAAGGTAAATATTAGTTTCAGGGCAGGACCAACAATTAGGTTCTTCTTGGGAAAATGAAATGAGTTAATTAGAATGAAGAAAGAATATGAGTTGAGGCTAGAGTGAGGCTGAATCGTGGTGTTAGTGGTTTGTCATCTAAGCAAGTGTCTCCTGTAGGTGTTTGGCCTGCCATACCCTTCATTCTACCCTTATGTGTTACATAATATTTTCATTTTCCTGCCTTACTGAGTCTGATTTGATACTCCAATGACTTGGGACTATGGTTGTCAAATCTCCAGCTTCCTGAAGCTGGACATTTCGGTTGAGAGAATGAAGATGTTGCCAATGAAAAAGAAGGCAATTGCCCTATGAAAACTCAAATGAAATTCGAGATCACATTCTTAAGGTATTAATTGAGAACTAATGACAAACAATAAGGAACAATGACTTGAGGAAATTAGAAATCACTGCTGCTTAACAGACCACTGGTCCCAAAGACAGACTGTGATACCTGATGTTCTTTCTGATAAATTGCTTTGTACCTTTGAACACTCAGCGTTGCTTTATTGAATCATTCACAAAGCATAGCACTTTGTTAATACAGGCAGACTAACCTCAGTATCTCCTAAGGAGAAGACAAGTTGTGTGATGCCTTCCCCAATAAAGTCTTGTTTTATTGGAAAGTAAATGTGTACAGTATAAATTGATTAGGCTGCATCTTAGTGGAATGGTGACAAGTGCTTTTAGGATATTTGGTAGTCTTAAAATATCTTTTTCTCAAATGCTGTAATAATGTATTATGATTCACTTAATACCTCTGGAAAAACAAAGATTTCTCCTACAGTCTTGCCTCGTTATCCATTATTATCTATCTTATTATTCCTTAAAATATATCATACTTTCTCCCTTGCCTTTGGGCCTTGCCCCACCAGATCATGTCCTTCAAATTCTCCTATGATGGCCAAAAATTTAGCTCTTCAAAATGCCTTCAAGTTTAACTCCTTATCCTTTCAATCACTGCTGTACTCAGAGTTCTCTTAAGTCTCAAGTTTTTAGTTGATGGTGTATTATTCATAACAGGTTGTTTTAAAATTCATTAACTGTCTTTTCAATCACCCACTGTAGCAGTGTAATAGTAATTAAGAGTGTGGGCCTAGATCCTAACTGCCGAGAATCAAATCCTAGCTCTATCATTCGTCAAGTGTGTGACTTTGGGCAAATTGCTTCTTAGCACCTCAGTTTTCTCCTTTGTAAAATGAGGATATTAGTGACTGTATTATAGGGCTGTGAGGCAGTGTATGTCAAATGCTCAGAAAACATGCAACAAGTGTTAGTAAGAGAAGCTGTATTGGCAGAATTAGCATGTTTAGAGGAATTAGCATGGGTTACTTGAAGTCCAGATCTGCCACTTTGTGTTATAGTAATCTTGACATATGAAGCTTTCTGAGCTTTAGATTTTGTATATGTCAACGGAACAATAATAAGTAGACCAACTTCGGGAATAAACTGCTTGCGGCATGAGCACAGGGCTGATCTGTGGAGGTGCAACAAGTATTTGTTTCTTTCCTCCTTGATTTGTCAACAACACAACTGTTGCTTATTTTAATAACAGGTAATATCTTATTTTCTTATTACCTCCCCACCCCTGATAATCAGTTAATTCAATGGAATTTTTGTAAAGAAAAAATTAATTAACTTGTGTGTTCACTGTACTAGAGATTGAGCATAGTTGGTTAGTTTTTTCACTCTGCAGCCTGTCTTCACATTGCATATTACTGTGTAGCTTTGTTTATTTCTTCCTAGGGACCATCTACATTCCCAGATTTGCATCCACAGAATTTCCTGCTCTAAATGAAAGATAAATAAGTATATGGGAGTTGGAAGAAGCAAAGTTGGTAGTCAAAATTGACCAGAAGTTACTCCCTGGTGCTATAGTGTAACCTAAATGCGTGACTATGGAAAATGATTTTAGTTTTGTCCTTGTTTTCACATCCTACGTGGAAGTGAATACTGCGTCTAGATGCATTCCTAAGGCTCTCGTGACAGTGAGATCAAATATGATTTGCTTTGGCACTTGCTGCATATGAAAGAAAAAGGTGAGTAGTTTCTGTCTTGGTGTTGCTCCATATGTAGACCTTAAGTTTATGAAGAATCTCTTATAGTCTGGTTAGTGGGTTGGCAGCTTCAGCATTAATATGGAGCATATTAAAGATATACATTCTTAAGTCCTATGTTAGACCTACTGATTTACAATTCTTGGAAGCGAGGCCCACTTATCTGTGCCTTTATAGACCCTCCAGATGATTCTCTTGTCAAAGTCTGAGAAGACTATCTCTCTAGATCTTGTCAAATCTTGGGTAACTTGTAGTAAAATGTTTTAAAAACAGGCAGACTATTTTAGGTATAAAATGTTTAAAGAATGTTTGCTTAATTTCAATTTGTATTGTTTAATTCTTAAAATCTTGAATCACCTCAGGTCATATTATCACCTGAAGGTTGTCTTTCAGTGACCTTGAAGTATATTATGGATTAATAAAAAATAAATTCCTCAAGCAAAAATAAATTTTGACATAGTTAAAAAATGCTGTTCAGAGCAGGCTGTTCAGCTATTGGAAACTGGGTAAATAAATGGATGTCATTATTTTATAACACTGAGAATAACTGTCTTTGATAGTAACTAGATGAATTTTACTGTCACTAACTATACACATAGATATGACTTGTACTGTTGTTCCTTCTTTAAGCCAACACTCAACTGAAATTTGTAGAATTATGGACCTTCTTATAAAAATGTTTCCTCACACACTATAAATGACAAATAAGCCTGAGTGGGTCCAGATACACACACAGTATATTAGACACCTGTGGTGCCAGTCCTCCTTGAATTAGATTTCAGTCTTTGGTAGAATACATAATGTCAGGGCAGGCAGCTGTAATGCAGCAAAACAAGCCATCATCTGCCAAGCACACCTCTGTTTCAGAGGTGAATGATTTGGGCAGACTTCAGCATTTAATGAAGCCTGTTGTTTCCTATAAATTAATTGAATGCTATTAAATTTTGCTAATGGCAAATAACTATTCTGGCCATGAGCCACTCGATTTATCAAACTTGAGAGGCAAGTGAGGAATTGGAATGAAGCATACAAAAGAACATAAAAATTCCCCAAAGGAAGGAATCTTGTATAGCCTTTTATATCAACATAGTGGCTTCCATGTAGAGAGATACTGTCAGTGATCCACTCACTGCTCTAGAACGAGCCATTTGAGTTGCTTTTCCAGTCTGGGGCATAGAATTACTGGTGTAAATTATGGCTTGAACATTCACCACTAGCTGATTTAACTCCTTTTAGTGGAAACTATTTCAGAACCAAGGCCTATTACGCATTGTGGGCACTGGAGAAATTGCAATACTGGCCCGAAGCCACAGTAGGGGCTGGCTTTACCCTCCTTGTCAGTAAGATAGGTCTATGACTTATTTTACAGCTTCTTGTTCCTCAGTTACAGCATCTCTGATTAAATGTGACAACTGTAGGTCCTCCACTTTTTGTTTGAAAAATAACTGCAAGAATAAAAATGTCTAAAGTAGTACCATGTCTGCTGAGAGAAGAGAAACAGTAGGATGTTGCCTGCTCTGTTGATTGGGAATCTTGTCCTCCCTGCTACTGACAGTTAAACAGTAGAGATGGTAAGGAGTGTAGAATAGAGGACATCCACAAATGGAAGGGGTAATGCTTAGACAAAAAGTGCATTTGGTGGGTATCAAGGGCGTGCTCTTCTATCCTTGGTTATGGAGTAGAACATGGAGTAGAAAAGTCATTCCCTCGACAGTCCTTGAGTTTTTTTTTTCAGCCATTCTACTGGGAAGTTTAGTTCTTGCATGCTTGTGTTCCCCAAATCACCAGTATGTAAGATTGTCTTGTTTGCTGGATGTATCAATTATAGTCCTGTTGTGGCCATAGCTCCAGCTAAGTGACATTGTCTACCCTGTGACTCACTAGTGGCTAAAACTATACACTTTTAAAAGTGGCTCATTTTGTTGAAGAGGAAATAAATTTCTGAATTCAGGACATTCTGTGTCATGCCCTCACATATGTCTTCTCTTCTAAAAAACCTGGCACGGCTATGGTGCCAGGATATCAATGAAAAAGGATGAAACGTGGATGGTGGCTTCCTCTTCTAGAGAAATACTTGCTTCTCTGCAGTCTTTTAGTAACCAATCACAAGTATATTTCTGTATAGCTTTTCTTTCACCTTGAGACTTTTGATTCCATTCTACCAATTGCTTTTGGGGAACCAGATACTCTCTGGCTAGCATAAGAACTGCCTCTTCGACCTGAGTTTTTCAGGTAAATCCCAATCATTGTTCATAAATGTTAGTTCAGAGATTGATTTATGTCATTATTCTAGGTCTATGTTTTTCAATGGTCATTGATTTATATATAGAACAAAGATCAGTCAATGATATATTGCCCATTTTGCTCAATAACCTTTTGCCATTGTTCAGTGAGCTTCATAATTACCTGCCTGTAGCAGATCCTATCTTTATTGATAAAAAGCAGATGGGGTGCTGATTTACATCCTTGTCTGATTGAGCGTTATAACACACAAAGAATTTTGAAGGGAGCAAAATGAGTGGAAGTTTGATGGTACAAGGTCAGGGGAGTATGGTGGGTGTATTAACATATTCACCTAAGCTCCATTAATTTTTGATTGGTGATCATACTTGTATGCTGTTTTGTGTTGTTGTGTTGGAGCACAACTCCTTGACAAAGAATGGGCTCCGGGTGTTTCTGGATGATGAATTCATTCAAACTATCCAATTGTTGACAGTACACATTTGAAATGATTGTTTCGTTCCTTGGTAGAAGCTCAAAACACATAATACCTTTAAAATCCCACCACACTAAGATAACCTTTCCCTGATAAGTGTCTGTTTTTAATGACATTTGAAGTGAATCATCACGTAGGAACCAAGACCATTCATGCACTACAATGTTATAAACAATCCACGTCTAATCACCAGTGATTAGTCACTTCAAAAACAGATCATATTACTCATGTTTAATGGCCATATTGCAGATGTTTATATGTGCTTTCAAGTGAACTTCTTTGAGTTTATGAGGAACCCAAATATCAAGCTTGCTTATGTATCCCAGCTTCTTCAGGTAGGTCATGAATTATGGATATTCAGTGTTTCTGCAATCTTTTGTGTCATGTATTATGGGTTTGAGCCTATAAATTTTGTTGTCATCAAACACAGTGGGCATCCCTGACTGAGGAGTGTCATTGAGGTCAAAATGAGAAACATAGAATTTGATGACCTACTGTTTTTCTCATTTTATTAATATGTATATATGTAATGCATAATGTTTACATTGAGCTTGAGTATTTTATGCACGTGTATATTGCATCACAGTTACAAAACCTTCCCCTCTCCTTTTTTTGACCCTCCTTTACTCTTCCCTTTACTCCTAACTGCCACTATCCCCCCATTTAGTTCTATAAACTGACTATATGCCTTCTCTGTCTGACTCACTTCACTGAGCATGATAATCTCAAGTTGCATCCATTTATCTTCAAAAGCCTCAGAACTGTCTGTTTTTATAGATAGGTAGTACTCTACTCCTTTGTGCATGTATACCACAATTTTTTGTATTTATTGGTTTGTTGATGGGTATTTTGGTGTCTTGCACATTTTATCTATTATCAGTTGTCCTGCTGTGAACATAGGCATACATATATCTCTTTTATGTGATCCTTTTTTGAGGAATTTCCATACTGCCCTTCATAGCGGTGGTACCAGTTTACAGTCCCATAAGCAATGTAAGAGGGTTCCTTTTCCCCATAGAATCATCAGGATTGATTGATGTTTGAATTCTTAATATACACCATTCTCTCTGAGGTTAGATAATATCTTAGTGATGTTTTGCTTTGCATTTCTCTAATGGTTAAGAATGTTGACCGTCTTTTAATATATTTGCTGGCCATTTGAACTTCTTCATCTGAGAATTGCCTGTTCATTTCTGTTACCCATTTTTAAATTGAATCTTTGAATTTGAGGGGTCTGGGTTTTTTTTCAGTTTCTTGTATATTCTAGTTATGAGCCTCCTATCTGAGGTATAGATGATGAAAAGTTTTCCCCATTCTTTTGGTTCTTTTTTCACTCTGTTGGTAATTTTCTTTGCCATGCAGAAACTTTTTAATTTGATATAATCCCATGTATTGATTCTGTGAACTACTTCCTTTGCATTGAGTGTCTTACTGAGAATGTCCTTATTTATACCTAGACTCTCTAAATTTTTGCTTAATTTGTCTTCCAGAAGGGTCAGTGTTTCGGTTTTGATTTCTCGGTCTTTTATCCTCTTTGATTTGATTTTGATGCAAAGTGATAGGTGCGTGTCTAGATTAATTCTTCTGTATGTGAATATCCTATTTTCCCAGCACAATTTGTAGAAGGGGCTTTCCTTTTTCCAGTGTATTCTTTTGGCTCCTTTATCAAAGATCAGGTAACTCAGAGTACTTGAGTTTGCCTCTGCATCCTAAGTTCTATTCTATTGGTAAACCTATCTTTTTTTGTGCCAGTATCATATACTTTTTAAAATAGTTATTGCTTTATAATATTACTTGATGTCTGGAATTATAATGCTACCTGACTTTGTCTTGTTACTCAGGATTGATTTGACTATTCTAGGTATGCTTTAATTCCATATGAATTTAAGGATTTTTTTCAAGTATTCTGAAAAAGTTGTTGGTGTTTTGATAAGGATTGCAATGAGTCTGTATATCACTTTTGGGAGTGTAGTCATTTTGACGATATTAATACTGCCTATCCAAGAACAGGGAATGTCTTTCAATTTTCTGATGTCTTCTTCACTTTTCTTCTTCTGTGTAATGTGGTTTTCTTTCTAGAGGTCCTTCACTTCCTTAGTTACGTTACTACCAGCTATTTATTTTTTTTCATGGGCTATTGAGAATGGAATTATTCTTCTGAGCTCGTTCTCAGTAAGTATATCATTAGTGTAGAGGAATGCTATTGATTTTTTAGTATTGATTTTGTAGCTTGCAATTTAACTGAATTTGTTTATTATTTCTAAGAATTTTGTGGTGAAGTTTTGGGGTCTTCTATGTAGGTAATCATATCATCTGCAAATAAGGATATTTTGACTTCCTCCTTTCTAATACATATTCTGATACATATTCTCTTTATTTTACTTTCTTTCCTGATTTCTCTGGCAAGAGTTTAAAGGCCTATATGCAATACGAATGATGAAAGTGGACAGCCTTGTCATGTTTTTGATTTAAGAGGAAATACTTTCAATTTCTCTCCATTTACTATGATATTTGCAGTAGGTTTGACATATATGGTTTCTATCAGTTTGAGGTAAGGCCCTCCTATACCTCTTTTCCTCAGAGTTTTTTTTTTTATTGTGAATGGAGGTTGGATTTTTGTCAAAGGCCTTTTCTGCATCAATTGAGAGGATCATGTGTTTTTGTTTTACTTTTATTGATGTGGTATATTACATTAATTTATTTACATATTTTGAACAAACCTTGCATCCCAGTAATGAAGCCCACTTGATCATGGTGTATGATTTTTCTGATTACTTACTAGGTTCTGTTTGCCAGAATCTCATTGAGGATTTTTACATATATATCCTTTAAGAAGATGTTCTATAATTTTCTTTCCTGGTTAAGTCTTTGTCTGGTTTTGTTATTAGGGTGATGCTAGCCTCCAGAAATGAGTTTGGTAGTATTCTTTCTCTTTCAACTTCATGGAACAGTTTGAGAACCATTGAAGTTAGCTTTTCTCTGAAGTACTAAAAAAATTCTGTGAATCCATCCAGTCCTGAACTTTTTGCTGTGAGTAGAGACTTTACTTCCTCAATTTTCATTTGTGTTATGGTTCTATTCAAGAATTTATGCAGTATCCATTGTAATTTCACCCTTTTCATTTCTAACTGCATTTTTATGTATTTTTTCTTTACTAGTTTGGGTAAGTATAGCTAGAGGTTTATCAATCTTGTTTATTCATTTGAAGTACCAGATCTTTGATTTTTTGTATCTTTTTTAGTTTCAAGTCTTTATAATTTCTTTTCTTCTACTACCTTGTGATTTAAATTCTTGTTGTTTCTCTAGGACCTTAAGGTGCATCATTGAATTGTTTATTTGGAATTGCTCTGTTCTTTTGATGTGTGCATTTGTGGCTATGAATTTTCCTGCTTTCGTTTTGTTCTGTAGATTCTGATATTATGTGCTTCCTTCATTACTTCACTCTATGGAGGTTTTGATTTCTTTCCTGATTTCTTCTGTGACATGTGGTTTGTTCGGTAGTAGTTTATTTAGTCTAAATGTATTTGTATATATTCTTCCCCAGTCATAGAGTAAGATAGAGCAAGATTTAAATGAGTCAAGGAGAACTGTGAGTGAAGGGGAGAGAGTGTTGCTTCCAAATCTGTAGAAATATTTATGATACTATGCTTAGATAGTTAATCAAGATGGGGAGAGATTCAGGAACTACCAGATAAAGAGACAGAAGGAGGTGGAAAGAAAGGGGAGGAGAAGGGACATGAATACTAGGAGAAAAAGAAGAAAGAAAAAAGAAACAAAGAAAGAGTATACAAAGAAGTAGAGAAGAAAAAATTAAGGAAACCTGGTCAATTTCAGGAAAAGTAAGAACCTAAAACAAAGAAAGACGAAGAAATGCAAGAACAGACCAACAACAGAAACACTAAAACCTGACAGAACGCGTATCAAAACACAAAATATCAAAATAAAAAAATTAGTTGCCACTCTGTATTATTTGGATGTAAACATTTTAAGGTGCTGGTCTTGCAATCTGGTACATTCTAATCAGCTTGTATTCTGTATAGTCGCTGTACTGGGGTTTCCTCTTTGTCCTTGTATTGTTTACAGCTGGTCCCGGCAGCCTCTAGTTGGATAGGTGGGCCCAGTAGGGCTTCAGGCTGCAATCCAGCATGGCGTGTAATAGACCTGTGCCTGGCACAGCGCTGGAGGGACCTAGGTCTGGGTTGGTTTCCCGGTGGGTCTGTGCAAGCATCCAGGGCCTTGGAAGGTCTCAGGAAGCATCTGGCACAGCTCAGGACAGACATAGGCCTGGGATGGCTTCTGGGTGATTTGGTGGCAGTGCATGAGGGTCCACACTAGAATCCAGGACCTGGAAAAGACTGCGAGCATCTGGCTTTGTTTTCTGTGGGTTCTGCTATTTTAAGATCCCTGGTATCAGTTTGTGGGGTGTTAGGCCTTTTTGTAGGTGATTTGTTACCTCATTTCCCCATGGTTTGAGGAAGTTGAAGCTCAGGTATTACTGATGGTTTCTATTCCAGAGATTCTCTTATTAGACTGTTTATGCTTTAAGCATTACCTTGAGTTTATTCAGGTTATAGAATTTATGACTGTTTTCAATTTATTTAGCTATTGATTTTGAAGGTGTTCTCAATGTCCAGCCTTTTGTTGAGACCTTAATGTCCTCCACTCTTTGATGGAGGAACAGAATAAAGAACTGTATATGGTCCAGACAGAGAGTATTTCTTACTGTAACTTTAATATAAAGATCGGTATATTCATGGTTTGGATCTGGAGTGTCCCCCAAAAGTCTCATGTACCTGAGGGTACTGTGTACTGTTGGGGGTGATGCCTGGTTGGAGGGGGTGATGCTTGGGGCATATGGAGGGGCATATGTTGGTTCTACTCTTCCTCCAGGTCTTGTCTCTGTTCTGCCATGCTGTCAGGCTGTGTCCAGAATCACCATGTGATTCCACCATTTTCCAGCCACCCACGCACAAATGGACTGTGACTTTTTGAAACTATAAGCTAAAATAAATCTTTTCTCTCTAAGGTTGTAGATGTCAAGTATTGAGTCACAGTGACAAAAAAGTAACGGAAACAGTTACCAACGTCAGCACTTATATTTTGAATAAACATTTACATTTACATTACTATCTAATATTAACAACTTATTGGCAGAGCCTAGTAGCTAATTTTACATATAACTCTTCTACCCATAACATTAATACATGTAATATACATTTACTATATATCTAAATAAACCTACTATTCGCTAATTGAAGTGTACTATTGATATCAGTAATATAACACAGACTTAAAAATAATAGAGCTCTATATTGCTTGTCTAGGCTAACTCAGACCTCAGGAGGTTGCCTACTCTTGTTAGGTTCACCCACTATATCCTTTTAAGCAATATGACCAAATATGTGTATTTAATTTCTACTAGCTATATACTTATGCTAACCAAATTTTTTTACTTTTTAAATTTTTGTTGCTAAGAAGCATGCACTTGTGGCTAATGTTAGTGATGTAGAATTAAAAATAAAATTTCCTACCATCCCACTTTCCTCTCTTTTATTAATAAGTATATGTGATACATATGTTTACATTGATCTTCAGTATTTTGTGCACATACACTTGCATCAGAATTACAAATTCCTTTTCTTTCCCTTTTTTAACCTTCCCATCCCCTCCTTAGACCCCTCCACATTTAGTTCTATGAAATGACTGTATTCTGGGTTTCTCATATTAGAGAAAGCACTTGATATTTAACCTTCTGTATCTGATTCACTTCACTGAGCATGATGGTCTCAAGTTGCACCCATTTACCTACAAAAGCCTCAAAACTATTGATACATGCACCCACTGTCCACTTAGTCTTCTAGTTATGATCTAAACTACTAATGGTTTATGTACACATTGTGTGGTGGCCTATTAAGGGAATTTGTTCATGGCAACACTCTATTATTGATAGTGATATTTACACAAAGCTATGTCTTTAATTACTATCTAAATAGTATACATATAATACATCTCTACTAGTCTACCTATATAGTTGTGAGTTATTAATACTTAGCAGTTCTATTAATAGAGAAATTGGAGTGAGGGGAGAGCATACTAAGATTAAGACTTGGATTTAGTTATGAAATAGACAGTAAAGAAGTATTTATATGACTGAGAAAGGCCTAGAAACACTCCTCTCCAAGTCAGAGGATAATAGATAGAGAAACACACTCTAAGTAATATTCAGATGTGTTAAAAAGAGTTGTGGATGAAGTAGAGAGGGTATTATTTCAAAGGCTGCATAAAGATTTATGGAAAAGAGCTTAGAGAGTTTATCAAGAAAGTGAAAGATTGAGGAACAAGCTAATAAGGAGACTGAAAACAGTGGAAGGGTAGGGGAGGAAAAGGAGCAGAAAAAGGGAACAGAGAAAAATAAGAAAAAGAAATAATGAGATAGACTTAAAATAAGGGAACTTAATCAGTTGTATGGCAATTAAGAGACTATATGAGATAAAGAGAAAAAAGAAAGAAATAAAAAAGAGAGAAATGAAAGAAAAAAGGATAAAAATAGAGACCAAACCAATAAATGAAAGGCCAAAATACAAATTTATGAACAAAAATGAAAGCAAAAAGAGAAGAAAAAAGCCAGTTGCTCCCTAGTATTTCTTATGTGAAGCAGATGGTAGGCACCGGGATCTTTTAGTCTGACAGCATTCTATATAATCACTGTTCCTGGAAAAATTTCCAAATGGCCGTGCATTGTTCCCTGCTGGTCCCAATGGCTTCTAGTAGGTGTTCCTTCTGCAACATGCCTGTATCAACAGTCCCTTGGGCCAATAAAGTCCTCTGGTGTGAAGATCTTGGCTCCACCTTAGCCGGTACCCTGGGCCTGGGCAAAGTCACCTGGGAAACTCTGGGGCTCTCAGCAATGGATTCCCATTTGATACTAGCACCACGGGCTCGGCAGCAGTGGTGAGGGTCTCATGAACCATCATTGACACTGACATGAACCATCATTGTAGCTACTGAGACCAGAAAGGAAAAGCATCCTAAACCATCATAGAGCATTGTCACCATAAACTGTACATAACTTTTCACAAGATTGACATGTATTTTTTCCTGTATGGAAGTAAAAGTATAATATGGCAGAAATGCAATTTGGTCTTCCATCTTCAACTTGCAAAATCTCCAAAACTCAATAAGATCATTCATTTTTTAAAAATTGAAGCTAGAGCTGTCCAGTATCAAATAACATAGGAGTAATGTAGTTGTGAACGACTCTAGTACTTCCAAATATGAACTAGTACAACTGTTACAAAAATACATCATGGATTTTCTGACAACCCACCATATTAACTCTTTTGAAGAGTATTTAGCTGTACAAGTCACTGGAGCTATCTTGAGACCAAAAAGGAGAAACATCTTAAAGGTAAAATTGTCACATAGAAGAAAAAACCTGGTGTTTCTATTTTACATTGAATTGCTGAAACAGATCTACCCTGAAACCTGTATACCCTAACACTAGACTTTCAAATTATGAGGCTCTTATTGTTTAAGCTGTTTTGAGTTTGTTTTTCAATTACTTGCAACCTACTTCATTTTAATAATGCAGAGAATATTTGGGATTTGAGGGGAGAATAGATAATGAAGACAGATTTTCACCTTACTTCCAAATTAGCAGAGGAGATTCTTGGAGATGGTGCAGTTTAGAAATGGGTGGAAGATATTGCGGACACTAGCAGGGACATGCTTATTTTCACAGGGCTTCCAGTAGGCTGAGGGTTTTTTTTTTTTTTTTTGCCATTGGCTGCCTAATAAGGAGCAGGTCCTTAATGATTGTCAATATTATGCTACCAAGGAAGCATGTATTCCTCCTCCATTCACTTCTTTGTAAATTTGGTAGTGTTATAAAGTGGTCATATGTCCACAATCCATCAGGTCCTGTGTCCACAGTCCATCAGGTCCTGATACATTGGGCTTTTCAGTAAAGACTTAGATCTTTGGAATCATGACTTATGACCTTGTGCAGGACATTGGAAAATGACAGTGCTGTAGAGCAGAGGAAGGGCATGCAGCACAAATTAAGGCTTACTTTTACTTCACTTTCCCCTATAATGTTTTCACACTTTCTTGTCCCTTTTAGTTGCTTTCTAAGTGGAATCAAACTCTGTATCTTTCAGTGTCACTTTTTTGAGACAGGATCTTGCTCTGTAATCCAGGCTGGTCCTGAGCTTACTATGTAGCCAAGGCTGGCCTCCAATTCCTGGTTATCGTGCCAGTACGCCCAGTGTTTTTTTATGTGTTGCTAGGGAATCAAACCCAGGGCCTTGTGCATGCTAGGAGAGTGCTTTAACCATCAAGTTACACTCCCAGCCCTCAGTGACAGTTTCAGTGCATACTTAATATTCCAGAATGAGTGTATGTCCAGGAATTTTGACATTCTGCAAACCTAATCAAGAACAAATAACATGATTTTTACTTCTGTGGGAAGGTGATAGTCCATAACTTGCTTCCAATAAGGTGACTGAAGGGAGCCTGGGCTCACTGAGCACCAGTCAGGGCCACTTTGGAGGAGGCTGGTAGGATTCATGGACATTATTCTTGATGCCCCTCGCCTCAGGGACCAGGGGCTGGATCTGGGCTTGGCCAGCACCAGGCAGGGCCACTTTGGAGGAGGCAGGTAGGCCTCTCGGACATCTACCCCCGCCCCCCACCTCAGGGGTCGTGGCGGAGCCTGGGCTCAACTAGCACCAGGCAGGGCTGCTCCAGAGGAGCCAGGTAGGCCTCCCGGATATCTTCCTCACCACCCCTCGCCTCAGGGGCCTACAGCGCAACCTGGGCATGGGAAGCGCAGATCAGGGCCACTCTGCAGGGGGCTGGTAGGACTTCTGGACATCTTCCCCGCCACCCCTTGCAGCGGAGACCTACGGTGGATTCTGGGCTTGGCAGTAGGTCTCCTTGCCATCTTCCCCGCTGCCCTTCACAGCAGAGGACAGCATGGACACTGGGCTTTGTGAGCACTGGGCAGAGCCTCTCCAGAATAGACCAGTGGGACTCTCCACCACCTTCACTGCCACCCCTCTCAGTGGAGGCCCACAAGGAGACCAGGCTTTGCCAGTACTGGGTAGAGCCGCGTTAGACTAGACTGAGGGGGTTTGCTGCCATCACCCTCGCTCCTCTCAAAGGTCAGCATGGAGGCTGTGATCTCTCAGCCTTGGGCAAAGCCGTGCTGGGGTGAGTCCCTAGGGGAAACCCAGGGACACAAAAACAAAGACAACCAGAGACAGCAGAACCACGAGGAAATGTGGAAATAAATCTTCAAAAAGTCTTGACATACCAGAGGAGCATACTAGAAATCCTGAAAATGCAGAATCTAAAGATGAAAATGACAAAATTATGGTAATTTCTGGGCCCAGAAATACATCAAATTAAAGCAGGAATTAAAACAGGAATTAATGCAGGAAATGAAGCAGGAAATAAAAGTCATAGAGCAAGAGCAACACCAAGACCTAGCTAAGCTAAAAGCAAGCCTTGAGAAGCAAGTAGAGGAGATCAAAGAAGAAATGAACCAGAAGATAAAGAAGGTCATACAAGAAATGAGAGAAGAACACAACAGAGACATAAGAAAAATAAATGCAGAGATCCAGGAAGTGGAAAACACACAGATCACAATAAGCAATGATATCTAATGATTTCAAAATAAATTGTGAGCCCTAGAAGACAAAATGACAGAGCAGAAACAGAAAGACCATAAAGAACGCAAAGTAAAAAAAGAAGAAAGTGAATCATTGCAAAGACTGATAGATGATTCAAAGAAAACAACCTCAGAATTATGGGAGTCCAAGAGAAGACCGAGGATGAAACAAAAGGCTTAAAAGTCATATTCAAGGAAATTATGGAAGAAAATTTCCCAAATGTAACAAGAGAAATAAACATTGAGCTACTGCAGGCATATAGAACACCAAACAATATGGATCAGAAGAGAGCCTCATCACAACACATCACAATTAAAGTACTAGAAACCCAACACAAAGAGAGAATACTGAAAGCGGTAAGAGGAAAGCAGAAGGTGACCTCCAAGGGTAAGCCCATCAAGATAACTGCAGGTTTCTCAACTCAGACTCTAAAACCCAGGAGATCATGGAGCAATGTCATTCAAACACTAAAAGAGCATAAATTCCAACCAAGACTAATATATCCAGAAAAACTATCTTTTTTACTAGAGGGAAAAATTAAAATTTTCCATGATATAGAAAGCTTAAAGAAACTTGCAGCCACTAAGCCATCACTTCAGAGAATTTTCAAAGGAAACTTGGATAGCGAAAGAGAGGCCAATGACACAAGTGATCCCAGAGGGGGAAGAAAAAAGCTAGAGTAGAATGAGCTGAGAAAAAAGTAAAGCCAGTAAACAACATGGAAAAACTAAAACTGTGGCAGGACACACCAAACATACCTCAATAATTACACAAAACATGAATGACCTCAACTCACCTATCAAAAGACATAGACTAGCTGACTGGATCAAAAAACAGAAACCCACAATTTGCTTCCTACGAGAGACACACTTCACCCACAAGGAAACTCATAGACTGAAAATAAAAGGTTGGAATTCAGCATTTCATGCAACAGGACCCAGAAAACAAGCAGAGGTAGCTATATTAATCTCAGACTCATCAGATTTCGAAAGAAAACAGGTGAAGAGAGACAAAGATGGCCACTATATACTGGTTAAAGGAACATTAGAACAGGAAGAAATCACAATTATCAATATATATGCCCCCAATTCTAGAGCACCCAATTATGTAAACCAAAAATTACTAGATCTGAAAAGACACATAGGCCCCAATACAATTATAGTAGGGAACTTTAATACCCCAGTATCACAAATGGGTAGATCAACCAGACAAAAAATCCACAAAGATATACAACTGCTGAAAGACTCACTATAGAAAACTTGGACATAGCAGACGTTTACAGAGTTTTCCATCCAACATCAACTGATTACACATTCTTGTCAGTGGCACACGGAACATTTTCTAAAATAGACCATGCTCTAGGACATAAGTCATCCTTAAACAAGTACAAAGGGATAGAAATAATTCCCTTTGATATGGCTATTGCTTGATTTTATTTATATGTGCATCGAACAAAGATTATTGGATAGCCTATTGGACTAGAACACAGAATGGAATAGACACATATTGTGTCAATGTGTAGGTGAAGGTGAAGGACTGCCAAAATCTGACCTAGAGACATTTCTACCAGAATTTTAATTCCAGACTGAAGACACTTCAAATGTTCTAAGAAAGACAATAATGAAAGAAAATCAGAGGATATGAAGAGGTCAGCCTCCCCTAAGTTGGGTCCCAAAACCTAGTCAGTGGTGTCGCTCACTCACATAGGAACTGAGTAGTTACAGGTATAACTTCCCAAGTCAGGAACAGCATATGTTTTAGAGATTAGTCATTCACCCTTCAAACCTGAAAAACTAGCTAGATGTTGGGTGGATAAATACTATTAGAGCAAACTTATGTTTGTGAGAGACAATTGTTAATATTCAGGAAATTTTTAAGCAAGTTACTAAATTGTGAGTAGCTTGGAACAGGTTATGTCCCTTTTTCCTCAGACTGCCAGTTGATAAAGTTTATTAGCACATCACTAGATATGAAGTTTCAGAGATGAGCTATAATTGGAGCTCTTCTTGATTCTGAGAGTATATTCTGATTTTGCTCTAGTTTTCTGGCCTCTTAATCCTGTTCAAAATGACCTAGCTTCCTGACAATCTTCCCTTAGTGGTCTTGTTAAATTGGAGAGCTTAATTAATCCTTGGTTTACACGCCTGCAGTTCTGGATTAGGCCTTGAAGGTGGGGAGAGAGAGAGAGAGAGAGAGAGAGAGAGAGAGAGAGAGAGAGAGAGAGAGAGAGAGAGAATTAATAAGCAGTCCTCCCAGTACTCTGGAATCCTGAGGTAGAAAGAATGCAAATTCAGTCTCAGTTCCCAGGTTGGGCAATTTAGTAAGAGCCTGTTTCAAACAAAGAAGTAAAATAAGAGCTGGGGATGTAGCTTAATTTGAACGCTGTGGCCCTGGGTTCAATCCCCAGCAACACACACACACACACACACACACACACACACACACACACACACCTGCCCACCCACCCACCCACCCATTCTCATTCAACACCTGTGAGGACAGATGAAGTTAAATACCTGAGCTGCCTAATTCAACTCTCTGAAGCATGTTCTATAACCACTTCCAAGAAGTTGCCAGTGGGATTGTACTCCACAGAAGTAACCCTTAACACATCCCTGTTATTTTCCTTACATTACTAGTATTATTTTCCTTCTGCTCTCAGGGATCATCTCCTAAATAAATCACTTGCACACACATTTTATCCTGGAGTCTGATTATGGGGGAAAACTCAGCCTGAGACACTTGTTGCTCTCATCATGATATGAATAGCATATTACAAAGGCATTTAGGAACGAAATTCTTAAAAACTGCTAGAGTTATATCTGAAGAAGAAGAATCTTGGCTGGCTGATCATGCATGGAGCATCAGTTGCCAATACCTGTGAATCATAGTTAGTACTACTTCCAGGTCTTTGGGTTTCTGGATTCGTTTTTTTTTTTCCTCTAATTTTTTACAGTTCAAGGTCAAGTGAAAAATTAAGTTGTCCCCTTTTGTTAAAACCCTATGTATCTTTTAAAGAATAATTTAACATTTTAAAAAATCTTGTTTCCAAAATGAGATTAAAGATGACCTAGTACATCTTTATGTTTCTTAGAATTTAAAATGATGCTCCCCCCACACACAGAATAAAAAGTCTTCTGAAGAGGGGGCTATGAAAGTGAGGGACATATAGCATATAACCTTTGGTTCATCCCTGTATTTCTTGATTCATTTATATGTAGGCAAATATAACGGCCTAGGATTCTTTATTTGATGGTTTCTAGTTCATGGGACTCAGCATTCTTAATAGATTCAATGTTTATGTTTCTGCTTATGCTATGATGATATGACCTTATTGTATAGTCTTTTAGGGCTTCATCCTAATGAATGATTTTGAACTTGATCATTTCGGTGGCACGAGTCAAGGGAACTTTTAAAAAAACTTTTGTCAGTCAGTGGCACTCTTTACAGAAATGATTATATCGGGACTGTAGTTGAAATGAAGATTTCATGTCGGTGGGATTCTTAGTGAAACCCTCTGGGGAAATAGTACTTGATGTCAAGAGAGTAGGTTCAGGAAAATTTAGCTATGCCTTAGTATGAAAAATTTTGGTTTTCCTGCCCCTTGCTCTTTGCTCTTGCTATTTTTTAACCCCAAACTGTGATTTGTCTATTTTACCAAGTAAAATCATTGCCTCCCCACCTGTGATGATTTTTTTGAAAGTATAAAGTAAATTTATTGGGAGAAGTGTAAAGGGGAAAGTGAGGTGGAGAGTAGGAACTCCCCTGCAAGCGGGAGGAGGGGCAAGAGTGCCAATTATTTAGCAATTACAGTCATCTTTTATAGTTTTTCTATGGAACATGCTTGTGATGGTTTTGAATACAGAATATATCCTCTATTAATTTTCTAATTCTAAATGATTTTTCTTCTCTTTAAGAATATAAATATTGGTCCTCTCTTCCCAGTTTTTGACACAGGCTATTAGCATCTTCATCTCTTTAAAGGGCTGCTCATTTAAGTATGAAGCCCAAATAAGGGTTTGTCCAGTGAGGTGTAAAAAAATGCTTGTGTAAGATCAAACCCTGTTGTCATGATGATTTACTATCTGAAACATACAGTTCTTCATCTTGATTTAGTTTTAGCAGAGTTAAATATTTTATGAATTGCAATACTCACTAACTATGTAGAAGTTGGTGATAAAAAGAACGTAAGACCTACATCATTTATGCTATGTTTTAAAGTAAAAAAAAAAAAAAAGACCCTGGTTTTATCTTTATTGTGGAAGAAATGGTTAAAAGTGGGGAATAAAATATTAAAATATTATTACTTGTTGTCGAAACCTGATCCTGTTTAGTGGACGACTAGGTTGCCTGATGGACTCACTGGAGATTTATGGGAAGGAACAGTATTTGTCTTTCTTCCAACCTTACTATAGTTTTTATCAGTGCCCTTTTGTAGACAGCATCTTGAGTGTTGGCCTGTCTTCAAGGGAGAGGTTAACTAAGATGGAACCATATATTATAAAATATCTCCTGGAATCTGGAATGTGTACCTATTATTTTGCGACTATGATGTAAATGTAATCAAGTATATGTTGAAAAGTTAAAATGAACTCACTTTCTTTTCTTTTAGCCCTTATTTTCTGGGATATTTAGGGAAATGTCATTGCTTCAGAGTAATGCAAAACAGGCAGAAATCCAAGAGATTAAATTTAGCTTTTGTGGATGTTTTCTTACCATAAAATATTTCCAAGTTACCTCAATTAATTGAACATGCAATTGCGAAATGGAATGCCCCAAGGAACTGATAGTGTTAGCCTAGTGTGATATGCTTACTTTCTTAACCTGGATTTTTCATCTGCATTACAGGTTTGGCTTCTGAAAAAGAAGTCAACCTTGATTGCCTTTTGTTCCGTTTGTTGGAGAGTTACCGATGATGACAGAGTGTCCATCCAGAATTTTATCTTCTGGGTGCTTACACTTATACACACCCCCAAACTCTAGACAGTTTTTCGTGTGTGTGTGTGTGTGTGTGTGTGTGTGTGTGTGTGTGTGTGTGAGAGAGAGAGAGAGAGAGAGAGAGAGAGGACTGATTTCAGTTTCCATGGAAATGGGCTAAATAAGGACTTTGACAGGAGTATGAGTGCAACTTCTTTGCAATTCCCAGCTGCTGAGTTCTAGCTCAGTACTATTGAGACAAAATCTAAAATCATTCAATCCTTCATATTATGAGATCAATATTGTAATTTGGTATCTGTAACATGTAATTTTGAATTCAAACTTCCCTTGTGACAGTGATAATCACTCATCCAGTTAGCCCTGAGAAGTGAACTCAAAAAGAAAACCCACTCACCAGTCCTTAGAGTTGCTTTGGTACCCCTGTATATGCGCTGACTTGTTACTCCTTTCCTAGGGTTTCCTCCTCCATCTTCATACTGATTTTGATCTATAAGCTAATATACCCAGAATTGCCTTTTCTCACACCCTTAATGATTCCAGAAAAACAGAATTCTATAGAAAACAGATACTGAACTTTTTCTTAGGCCTTTAAATTAACTTTCCAAAAGCCCAGGCATGGAGATAAGTAGGGTGCTTTCTGCTATCATTTTATTGCCCCATTTGTGATCACTTAGTAAACTAGGGGCAGGAAATGGATTTTTCTTTTATTTCTGCAGGGACAGAGGTGTAACATTGTGGTCATTAAGCTAAAGTTGGCACCATATGCCTGCTTTTTATAAAAAATATCCGTTGTTGAAAAATCTCAAGCCTCACTTTGTAGGGTGTTGAGTCATGTATACATTTTGTTTTTGACTGCTCATCCGGAACACACAAAATAAGAACAAAAAAATGCCATACAAATTACTGTCAAAGAGCATTGAAATATATGGACATAAAAAAAGAAAGAAAAGGAAAAAATCCAGTTGGAGAGAGAGTGTGTCCTGGCCACTGCTATTGTACTCATTGTTGAGTGTCAATGAGATATGAAATATGCATAAAAAGTGAAAGCAGCAAAAGGGATAAGTATATAAATATGGATTTGACTTAATCATTTCTCAAATACATACATACACATATCAAAATACCACACTATCCCACAAGTATGTACAATTTCGCTTAAATTAAAATAAGTAGATTAAAAAAAGAAGAGGAAAGAGCCATGTTTTAAATCTTTATACTGGGAATTTGATGCCTGATGCCAAGATCAAAAACAGGATGCTTCGTTGGAAGGGGGCATTATTATCTGAAAAAATAGCCATTGAAGGGTTCGCTGTATTTGGCATGAGCTGTTTCCTGCCTGCTTGAAGGCTTCCACAGTCCATAAACTCCATGGCAAGCATGAAATGTTCTCTTGTTAAAACTGGTCAGATGGACAGGTACTGCAGGATGGCCAGTCACCAATGGAATGCTTTTCCCTGCTGATTTTGTTTTGTGTAGGTGTGGGTGATGTGAATATATATTGAACTATTAGAGAAGCTCCAGTAGTATAAAATAATGGTTCAGTTTTTTTTCTGAAAGAGTTATGTTTATTGTATTGATTTTCAACATCTTTAAGAGGGAAAAATCTGTAGGTATTTACTTCAAAAGTAACCAGGGTTTACCTTTATTTACATGGATTTAAAGAAATGCAGGGTCTGGTGCAGCATATATAACCTCTTTAGAACAACTAGTCCATACTAACTTCCTACTAGTTACTGCAAATCAGCAATATAAACATGTATGTTTGTTGTTGTGCAGAAAGGCCCTGCCATGATGAAGTGGAAGGGCACCAAAAAGAGGTGGTTATGTCTCTTGACTTTAGGTAAATATTGTAGCTTATTGCATTAATATTTTATGGGAAATTTTTCTGAGTAAGTTTTGGTTAAATTCCACCTGAGCAGATTCTGCCTGCCATAGGTAAAGGTGATGTGACTCATGCTTTACCCAACTCGGGGTACAGCTGCATTATTTTTCCCAGTAAGGTTTTATGCTTTTGTAGATGTCCTACTACTGACCAAGTTGAACTAATTGTAAACTCTATAGGATTTGGATTTTTTCTAGTTTAAAATAATTTATTATTACTAAAATCACCCATATGCCTGCTGTGTAGAAACCTAACTAGAACACTGAGAAATACAGCATACCTGTGGGGTGTCTTTGGAGAAACAGTTGTTTAGTGGCTACTCTGATTGACAAGATGTGGTCTTATGACCTGTTAATATGTCTATAATTTAAACGTTTGTTGTGATTTTTGCCTTGAACTTTATAATATGCAATTTCAAGAACTTCTTTCATTAGTGATGTCAATAAGAGTCACATATTAACATTTAAATTATTTTATGTTTAAGGTGAAGATCTTTTCCAGAATTACTAATAGGTGGTATAGATGCTTATGATTTTCAATTCATTAAAATTATAGCACTAAAGGAATATTTAACAATAAAGTTGAGGATTTTGTTAATACTTCCAGGCAGAGGTTACCATTGATATTATAAAACTGAACAATTTTTACATCTTTGAAGCATTTGTATTTAATGAAAGAGAGAAATTTGACCAAGGAATTGTTCAAACCAAGCTGACATGTTTGGCCCTGCTGCTCTGTAATGCTGCCCTGGGTGTTAAGCTGGCTTACAAACTGACAACAGATAGTAGGCAGTTAAACTTTAGGATCATAAACAGTAGGAAGAGAGCCTGGGTATATTCTGACCAAATTGCTGGGGAAGAATTACGGGCCAATAAATAGTTTAAAAATTACTCAAAGTATAAACTAAAAGAAAATGTGTGATTCTTTTACTTTATTTAAAAAGTACAGATTCTGGCTTGTATCTTTATTATGTAGTGAATCCTGGACAATTCCCTTATCTTTAGCTCTTCTAGTCAGTCATTTCCTACAGATTGGATTGGTTTCAGCATCCTACATGATTTTTTTTTTCTGTACATTTTATGCCTAAAATTTTAGATACTGCACTGGGGCTCCTCCTAATGTCTACTTTCCCACCTCTGTGTGTGCTAGTTCTAAGTTTCTGGTTTTGTATAGTTCTTCTGTTGTGTGACTTTTTTCTTCTTTTTCTTTTTGAATCAGCTACTTTATTTTTTGAAATTTTAATTATAGGTTTTATATACATGAACTAATGATGCAATATCACATCGGAAATATATGGCTTGGGCAGTCAATGACCATCGACACCACTTTTGGCCTCTTTTCCCCTCCCTCTTTCCCTTTCCCTACACCTTCCCCCTCCCACTCTAAAAAATTCATCCCTTTCCTAGCAGTCCATAGCCCCTCTTCCTACCCTGTCTCTCATCTTGGAGCCTTTTAATGCAATTATTTTTGTCAATTTCATAAGAGGGACACCACTCGAGAGTCGGTCTTTTGTGTTTGGTCCATTTCATGAGCATTATTGACTCAAGGTGGTCCCATTTTCTTTCAAATACTTCAAATCTGTGTATCTTCATAGCTGCATAGTATTTCATTGTGGATACCTACCACATCTTCTTTATCCATTCCTCTATTGATGGGCAAGTAGGTTGGTTGCAGGATTTAGCTATTATGAATTATACCATTATAAATATGGAGATGAATGTGTCTTTGTAGTATGCTGACTTTTTATTTCTTTGGGAACATGAGCAGTACAGCTGTAGCTGGATCAAGTGGGATTCCTATTTTAAGCTTTCTAAGGAATCTCCAAACTGCTTTTCCTAATGGTGGAGCCAGGTTGCTGAGTGTGACTTTCTTCTAAACTGATGTTTTCTATCATTAGGTTTCCCTAGATGACATCTCCTTTCCTTGAGTTGGATGAATGTACTGATTTTTCTCTCAAACTGATACTAGAGATAAGTGGAGGATGTTCATTCCTTGCTGTGGCTGGGAGTTGGCAAGATTGAATGACCACTGCAAGTGCCTTTCTTCCTTTCTCCTCACTCCTTTTGCTCTTTTCTGTGTCACTGAGGATCCACATAAGTATTTACAATTCTATTTTATGTTTTTGTTGAAGCAATGAGAACTGAACATAGGGCCTTTCACTAAGAAAGTACTTTATCGCTTAGCTACAGCCCCAGCCTTTTGGAAATGAGTCTCATTAGGTTGTGATTGAATTTGTAATCCTCCTGCCTCAGCCTCCAGAGTAGCTGGGATTATAGGTGTCGGCCACTGTGTCCAGCTAAATTTGCACAATTCCAGACTATGGGAAATATCTCTGTAGGTTTATGTATTTGTTTATCTTACTTATGACTGGGAAATTTCCATAAAATGTGATTTTTCCACCATGAAGTTAATAATAATTTGTAGATTATAAGGCACACTTACTTCCCCAGGTTTCTTTTCTTTAAAGAGAGATTAGTGGCTGCTCTCAGATATGTTCACATATAGGAAACAAATAGAAGAATTTCTAAGAGTTTGCAAAGCTCACTAACCCCCAAACCATTGGGCTGGACCCAGCAAAGAACTTTGATATGCCTCATGTGTATCATGTATGTTATAAAAGATAGCATGCGTGTATTTGTGTCTTTGTATATGTGCTCATGTGTGTGTATGTGTCATGAATGTTTGTGTGTATGTGTGTGAAGCAGAGCCAGTGGACCATTTCCAGTTTTGTCAAGTCATACATCGTTGTAGGAGGCATCATATAGCAACTGTTTTAGTGATCTTGGGGCAGCAGGCTAAGGCAATTTTTTCAGGATGTTAATTTGAAAAATAAGTATCTGAAAGTCTGAGCCAGACGAATTCAGGAGGTGATCCTCCAAAATCAAGGACATTGTTCTGACAGAATTTTATGGGTTTTCTCAAGGATGATTCTGGAGTACGTAATGTAAATGAGCCAAATCTTTGACATTTTGTAGAAATTAGTCAAAGCATTATAGTTTCTAATGAATAAAGCCCTCAAACCTCAAAAACAGATGCTACCAAGTGAGTCTAATGTTCTTCCATATCAACATATCCTTAACATTTGTTGGGCAGGGGGTGATGTAAGTGACGCTGATGAGTCCTTTTACTTCAGGGAGGGCTAATCAGTTATTCCCTCAGGCTTACCTTAAGTCAACATAAGTGGATTCCATTTGTTCCTCGAGTTATACAAGAAGAAACAGCCAACAAATGCAGGTAGAGTTATTTATTGTCTAGTGACCTCTGCCAGTCTTTACTGCATGTAGCTCTGACCACTCATCAAGAGAATGCTTTTTGCATATGTGACCAAGACACACCTGTCTTTAAATGTACCTGTCTTTCTTATTTGCCTGCTACCAATATTATCAAGAATGAGACTTATTCTTCCTTGTTTGTTGGAGAGTCATTTGCTACAAGTATATGCAAGTATGCCTGGTAGACCTTTCAGAATAGGGCTCACTTAGGAACAGCCCAAGGATGTGGTATGCTCTTCTAAAGAGCAAGTAGCTGTATTACTTGGAAATACACTGCCCTTTCCTTGGTTTCCTTCGTAGGCATGCTTCTCTGTGTTAGCTCTGCCAGCTTCCTACTCTGTATGTGTATGCAATTGTTCCTATAATTTTAAGGCTATATATATCAGTGTATATTCTTTTGTAACAGGGAGAATTTGTTAGCAGTCTGGTATTCTTCCTACCAAAAAGGGCACAATGCAGAAGGGTCTTTTCCTTGTTCTGCCCTGGGGGTCATTCTGTTTAGCTGGGCCTGGAGATAAACTGGCATTGAAAGTGCCTTTTCAGAAAAAAAAAACAATGAGTAAAAGAATGAATAATTAATAAACAGAAGTGTACACTGGGACTGGCATCAAGAACATGGTTGATTTCTTAAAGAAAAGATGCCTGGGAGGTTCTTGATTTCCCTTTAACCAAAATGAGGACACCAGAATCACACTCCCAATGAGGTCTTTATTAATTTATGACAGTGGTTCTTCATCCGTTTTGGGTCACAGACCTCGTTTGGAATCTGATGACAACTATTGAACCCTCTCTTTAGGAAAATGCACATATTGAACATATACACACACTTTTGCATATAATTTAATTTCAGAGAGCTCAGAGTTCCTCCCTCCCCAAACTCATTCATGACCCCCAGGTTAAGACCCCATAATTTAGGTACATAGAATTTGGCAGTAAAGTGGCAGAATGGAGAAAGAACAGAAGCTAGGAACTAACTTCAGTTACAGTCCTATATCTGCTTCTAGCTAGCCCACAGTATAATCTCACTTCTACAGATCTGAGTTTTCTTATGTGAAAAATGAGCGGGTAGGCTTACTTCTATCCAAAGATGCATCTGGTGTCAACATTCTGGAGGGAGAAGCAGCTGGCACATTCCATAGGAACCACATTCCTTTCCACCAAGGTTCCTCTGTGGATTGCTTCCTTGGTACACACTGCTTGTTTGTACTTTGGAAAGAAGCCCTCTTTCTCCACCAGGTAGGCTTCTCTAAACCTTGTGTGCTAATTTTACTCTAATTCAGAAGTCTGCATTAGCCAGAGCTCTTTGGTAATCTCACATCCTTTTCCATGTATGACATTCTCATAGATAATAAAGACGACTTTGAACACGTCACCTGGGCAGGAGGGAGAAGGGCAGAGGGGGGAGGCTGGGGAGTACATCCTGGCATTATCTTTTCAGGTGAACAGATTCTATCTCATTCACTTTCCTCCTTGCTTTTTTCCTGGACTGGCATGAAACAGAAATAAACAGTTGTAACCACCATAGGGAGGAACTCTGTATCGTGCTGGCTATACCCATTCTCAGTTCTTTGCTAGCTACGCCAGTATGGTACTAATTTAGTATTTCCCTTTGTAATACAACTGTACCACGCCTTAAAAAAATAGGAACTTTGTCTTCAGATACCTGGTGCCTTTTATTTAGCACAAACTTAAAAGCAAATTACCCAAAGGGAATGTTTAAATGTCTCCAGACAAGCCAAGCATAATTAATATTATCAGCACTGTTCCCTCCCCACCCCACCCTAAGTGCCTGTATCCCATTTTGCAAGATCAAAGTACAGCCCCAATATTTAGGGCTTGCACCTCCTTTACAGTTGCCCCACTAGGTGGTGATCCAGCATTATTTTCAATGTCTTAGAATGACCAGGAGTTAGCCACCTTCTATGGCAACCCAGTGTGTGTTTACACAGCCCTAATCTTATGCCACATCTACTTTACATTCTGAGTGCTAGTGCCACTGTGTGAGATTGACAAGTTAACAATGTCTTGAGTTCCTCCTGTTCTTTGCCAGGCCTGGCTTTCCAAATGTCATGTCACTTAATCCTCACAGCAAACTTGCAATGTCACTGAAATATAGACTCTAAGAAGGAGGATTATTTTTATGTGATTTTTTTTTCACTCTTGTGTCCCCAGACTCTAGAGAAGTATAAGGGCAAGATTAGTCACTCAATAAATATTTGTTGGATTGAAAGATGTTTACTGTTGTTATCCCCATTTTACAGATGAGAAAACAGATTTACAGAGATTAAACACCACTACAAGCTGCAGAGATACTTTAATAGGATCGAAAGGAATAATTCCATTATAAGGAAGATTCCATTTTTGTCCAGGAGCCTCTGCCTCATGCCACATCCCAAGGCAGCTCTCTCTCCTACCTGTTCTTGTGGAGGACACAGCTAAGCTCGGTTGCTGGAGTTCAAGGGAAAGTAGTGGCATGGTCACAGAATGCCACTTACAGTTTGGCGGTGGTGATTTAAAATAAAAGGGTTCTTAAGGGCTCTTTCAAAGGAGTATGCTGCATAAATAACCATGACCATAGAGGATGGCATTATCTCATCTTACTTCTAACTGAAAATTGAGGATTAAAAGTGGTAGGAAAGGAAGAAGCAAAACAAGCAAACACAAACAAAAACCCATTTAAAATACAACTTATGAGCTGGAACAGCAGAGAGGAGTTTTCATGAGGGTTTGTCTTAGATTTTCTGTGGAATACATTGTACTTCTTTTAGCTTGAGGAGCCCTCATGCTACTTGTTGGAACACTGCTTTAGGACTAAACAATAATGCCCAATTTCAAGTATCATTTTATTTCTTGCAAATCCCCAGTTTCTTCTGAATTTACACCTTCTGCTGAATTTCATTCAGTGAGAGAATATCATCATCCTTACCTTGGTTTTCTTATTTTCCTTGTACAGGCCAAGAAAGTCCAAGTATCACAGGTTTTTTTTTTTTTTTTTTTTTTTTTTTAGTTAACCAGGAGAAATATTTCTGATGAATGGAATATTTTCTTTGGTAAATGAGCAACAAACACCAACTCAAAACCAACCAAGTGAGTTTCTTTGGTAAAGTGGACATTAATGTCTTGGTTGGAATTAATTAAAAGGAAAAATAACTTCAAGTGTTTGCTGTGATCATTCCTTCCCTCTTTTTAGCAATTCAAAAAGAAAAACTTCATGACATACACACTTAAAATTTTATGAAGACATGATTTTGAGATACTTCTGAAGTGTCTTCTCCATGGTGGGGCTAAACCAATGCTGTCAGAGCAATAATCAGTATTAACAAATAAATATAATTATCTAACAATAAATAATAAATCTTTGCATGCATAATCCCCCCATAAAAAATTCATTTCACAGTCAGAATTTCACAAGCCTTGATTTCAAGTGCTGAAAAGAGAAGTTGACAAGTTTGAAAATGCCCTTCATTAAAAAATACAATATCCCAGGGTATACAGAGACTCAATCAACTTGGAAAACTACTATCTGTCACAAAACAGAGTTCCATAGTAAGTCATTCTGGCTGACCAAATTGCATGATTAAATTCTCAACAAAATTCATTTAATTGGTGTGTGTGTTGTGTCAGTTTCGTGGAGTCACTTTAAGCTGAGGTGGTCCATGTGGCTGACACTAAATCAATGGCTGATTTAGAACACACTGTTCAGAAAATGATTTAGCAAACATGATTTAAGAATAAAACTAATCCCCTCTTCAGTTGTGTTTTATAAATAATAGCCTAGTTACAGGCTCCTAGGAGAGAGAATTGATTAAAGATCTATTATGCAAACTTGCCCTTTTGTGAGGACTGTGGTTATCCTCGGATTAAAGCTCATTATCGTCTTTTTGAGTGTGTAACACATTGGTATGATCGCTTAGTGTGTCTGCAGAAGAGATTGAACAGGTGTGTAATGCACTAGCTATGATCGCTTGCACATGTATTCAGAACTGTGTGGAAAACAGTGCACGAAATAGGAGGCATAGGTTTGTACTTGGTGTGGTTATATTTGAATTATTTGGGCATTTTTGCTATTTATAAATACAATGGCAAACCTCAATCCCAAACATCTTTATCCTAGACATTAAAGAATGTCTTCCTGGTGGCCAATAAGGTCCTATACTCCTATATTAGGAATGTATTTCAAGGGAAGTAATATGTCTTATGCAAAAACTTAATATTCACCTGCCCTATCTTAAGCATGTAAAAATGATGGAAATTCTCTAGGGGTGTAACCTGGGTGAGTCACTGTACTCTTTTAGGTCTCAGTTTCCTCCTCTGTAGAAGATGGGCAAGTTGTACACTATGTCTGTTAAGGGGCAGAAAAGAAAGATGCCTCTGGGAAAATGCTTACCACTTAGATGTCTAAAGAAGCTTCATCTCTAAAAGGGGAAAATATTGTGGATTTTGCCTGAAATGTAACCAAGTTTTAGATTGATTTTTATAGACTTAAGAAATTCAGGGATCTGAAGCAGCATACACATCCTCTTCAGATCTTTGTTTTTAGATCTGTAAGCCATTTTTCTTATAGATATTCCAAGTCAATAGTATAAATACCTGGGCTTGTGGCTGTATAGAAGGGCCCTTGCAATGAAATAGAGGGGTACCAAAAAGATGTTTTGTGGGACCAGGAAGGTGAGGTATAACCAGTTCGGGGAATAGTTTCACTGCTGTCATTTATAGATTTGTATTGGTGATTTTTTTTACTAGTATTTTTCATCTATTCCTTTTGTCTCTTTATCTTCCTGCCTTTCTAGTTTTCCTGTGTCAGGATTTAGACTTCTATCAAAGATCTTCCCCCCCCCCCCCCCCCCCCCAAGTCGCTGAGAAGCCATGTCCTGTAGCAAAAGCAGACTGCTAAAACAAGTTGGAAGCTATGGCAAATAACTACTTCAGAACTTATTTTCCTATTCTCATCTACATATGGGAAGATGTTGTTTCTGGGCATCCATGCGAAAATGCATGTAGGCTGAAATCACAAACAGCTGTACTAGCTGGCTTTTGCTGTTGTTAAAATGGGGGCAGTGTCCTTAGGTTCAAGTGGACACCTGGATTTCCTCCATAATGGCAGGTATTTGAGTTGGCTGTGTGGTTTTGTGTCCCCACAGCCCCTTGCGAAAGACTGTAACTAATAAAGAAGACCCAGTTGGTGACAAGTGACAAGATATTCCAAAACAGAATTCCCCAATTTTCTAATATTGGTGCTATTATTTGCTTCTAGGTATATTTACCAAACTACACAAATGTTAAAAGTATATCAATGGGAGAATATGATAAATTCCTTCTAGACAATAAAACTGCCTCAACCAAGTGAATTTAGGGGTGACTCAATTTCAGTCCATAGTGATGGCCACTCTACCCTGTGTGTTTCCAGGCTTTGCCTTGCTTTTGCTTGTTTTTGCTGGTAGGAGTTTTTGCAAACATCTCTTTAGATGTTGGGGAGTTAGGTAAGCTAGCCAAGACCTCACGCCACAGACACTGACTGACTAGAGCTACTGCTCTGGGCAAGTTTTGGAAGCCTTGATGTTTGAATAATGCTTAAAGCAATTTCTGCCTTGGCAGCTGACCTTTCAATCAGTTGCTTTTATCACAATACCAGCAACATCTGCAGTGTGGATAAATTAGCGTCCTGCCTCCTAATAAGCTTTCTTATATTTGATCTTCAGAGACTATAAGTTTTCTAGGGTTCATGTATATGTATGTGTATGTGTGTGTTTGTGTGCCCGTGCATGCGTGTGCATGTATGTAAATTCTTTCTTCTAACAACCTTTTTGTTTTAAAGATTGAAAATATGCCAAGCCCATTACCCTCCCCGCCTTGCTCTTTACTTTTCTGTAATGACTATTTCTTATCCTTTTAAAAAGGAACAACTTCATAATCTCTTCCTCTTGATAAGACCTAGGGTGAAAATATACCAGATGGACACCATCACACAGTTGTAATTTGGTCAACCACTCGGGTACTATCGATATCCACCATTTCTACACACTCAATTTCTTCTCGGTTTTCAGGATTTTTCTTCTCTTTCCTTTTTTTCTTAGAGGGTGGCAGGAAAGTCAGTATCACAGGTAAAATGGCAAAGCAGTGAAAGAAGGTGACAAATGCTATTAAAAACAAGCACCTGAACAGTGTACAGGTCAGATTTGAAGGCACAGCTGCAAGAGGAATCAGACCAACAACGTAACAGAGGTAACTCTGTAAAATAGCTACCCCATGCACTTCTAGGGCATTTTTAACCCACTTAGTTCTTGTAAAATCCTTGCCCAGAACAAATGTAGATAACAGTGGAGCACAATTGTCAATTGTGTAGTTAATTCCATAAATTAAGCATAGCACAGAAATGCAGTCCAGTTCTACTTTCCATAAAGTCATGAAGCCTATCACTCCAAACTCCACAGATACAACAGTTAGCGTGATCCAGACATTAATCAGAGAATCTGCCACCAGGAATGCTGAAAAGAAGAGCAGGAACAAAGCACTGATGCAGGAATTGTGCAGGGGGGCTCCCAGAGAGGAGGCATATCGATCCATGTACACAAAAGATGGATTGAAGACGATGAACTTCACCTTGGAGGTGACAGAAAGTCTCCTCAGGGTCTCTAAGAGATCATAGAGTTCTTCTCTGTTTGTTTCCATGGTCTTGGCCACCAAAAACATTCTGGAAGCCACTACATCAACCTCATCATTGTATTTTTTAGAGAAGATGATGTCCTCTTGAAAATGTGAAAATTGGGGGGCTTTCAGAAAGGAATTCCTCAACATGTCTGTGAAATTTTTCTTAGACAAGCCAGTAGATACATTGAGTTTCCGAAGGTAATTTAAATAGCTTTCAAACCAGGATATCCGCACAAACCCCTTGGTATATTCTAGAACATCTTCTTGGACACTCGTATTCCAGTATTCTATGGACTCATAGATATAAAACCCAATCACAGGACTGTAGTTGCTAAAGTACTTTTGCTGGGCAGTAGTATAATCAATGGTTTGCGTCGCAGTTGCTACGATGTTACTAAGGTCTGACCCTTCACTGACCTGCAGATAGCCCATTAAGGCAAAGGAAATATAAATAAGGTAAAAGAGGACTACAAAAGGCTTGACATAGGTGTTGGTTATCCAGTCACAGTAATAGCGTTTGAGGAAACATACCAATAGGTGACTCTCGTAAGTGTTCGCTTCCTCGCCTTCGGTTGAGTCCTCACTGAATCTGGCTGTTAGGAGGAATCTGTACCATGCTGGTTTCTCCTGCAATACTTCAGGCTTTGGGACTTTTCTACAGAAGATACTATGCTGGTAATTGTTTTCAATATAGCCAGTGAACACCAGGCTGGAACCATAAAACGAGAGTACATAGAGGTAGTTGAAGAGGATTGCAATACAGGAATTACAGCAGAAAATCCTGGCTGCCTCAATGTTCGTGAAAGGGCTGGCCCCTATGCCAAAGGTGACCAGGTACATGGCAGTGGTGAGAGAAAAGGAGAGCATGGAGTCTGCATAGACTGCTGCAGTTCGCTCTTTAACATGTTGGTCTTCTCTAGTTTTCCTCCAGGAGGATAACATTTCGAAAGTCCCATATAATCCATGACCTGAGGAGGCAGAAAAAGACCAGAGCAAAAGTTTACAGAACTAATCTTTTTAAAGAAGGGAGTAAAATTGATCACAGGGACTACTGGGTCATGAGAAAGAAAACCAGCCCTAGTGATGACAGGTTTGTAATTGCCAATGATTTCTCTCCTTTGGAGAGACAGACAGACGTGTGTTTTGGCAAATCATAAGTTTAAACAGACAGTGAAAGGGAAGCTAGAGGAGCAAAGATATTCATGTTCCCTTCTGGCTTATGAAAGCTGGAGTACTGTCTATCTGTAGAAGGCTGTGTAAATTTGTGCCTGTGTTTATTTGCAACTGTATAGGACAGGGCTTTTGGCATTGGTTAGTTGGTGGAACATTGCAGAGAACAGGCCTGAGTGTTCAATCATTTTCCTTTCTATTTCTATTATGTCTGGTTGGGGGTCAGCATGGCATCAGGCAGCAGGAAGAGGGGTCTCAGTTAACAGCATGTCACTTCTTTTAAACTGGCCAAGTGAACGGTAGAAAGAGGTACTGTATTTAGTTTAAGTCTTGACAGGAAACGAAATCACAGCCTTTTTTGCCCCTTTTCCCTAATATTAGAACAGGAAGCAATAAATCCAAGAAAGGGGAAAAATAAATAGGAACAAGTCAGAATGAAGAAGAAAGAAGGGATAAAATACAGGAGACTGAAGAGCCATATGGACCTTCTTTGCTAGCGCTAAAAATTAGAATTCAGGTTGGAGTTTTATGACTTGCATTTTGTCTTCAGGGATTTGTTTGACCAATTTTGGCAGTTTACAGATGATTCATCAAATAGGCAATGACTCTGCTGGTTTCTCTTCACTGTTTGGCAGTGGCTTGTGTGGGACAGCGCTTAGTTGGTAACCTCTTTGAAATGCTCAGGGCCTATATCTTCCTGGTTAGTATCCCAGCAACCCCGGAGTAGCCAATATACAAGCAGTGCTCATGTTCTGACCTCGTTCTGCTTTCTGGGAGATCTAGCAAGACTTTTGCCACCTCAACTGATTGGAACCAAAACCAATACTTTCCTACTATGCCTTCATGAGTTCCCAGGGCTCAGTAACATTGGAAAGCCCACCAAAGTAACCCACTGGGGCATTTGATAACACCTGTCTTGGCATTGAGATCAGCATGTCTAATTTTCTGCCTCTATGCCTTGGCATATTGAATCCCATTATTAAGGATAATAAAATCTTTACCCAGTGGTACAATTGTCTTGTTTTTGAAAAGGATTTTAAAAATCTTCAGCCAAGCATAATGTGAGTGAAGTGAGTCCTTGTTATCTTATGTGTACAGTAACTGAGCATGTATCTTTCCATATGCTCAGGGTGGTATTTCCATCCTTATTTTGAAGGCCTACCCTCAAACCTAAATGCACATTTCAGAGTAATGACATGGAACCATTTCCTAGGAGGAATTTGGCTTTACAAGGGATGACCAAAATATGGGTGAATTATTAAATAAAAATTATTACTGTACCAGACACATTGCTACTAACGCCCTACAAAGTAGTCTCCCTCACTTTGAACACACTTACCCATTGTCATTACCATTTTCTTAAGCAGTTCTGGACATCTTCTTTCCTGTCTTTATGAGGTGTGATTAACAAAAAAATATGGCAGTGAACACTGATGCTATGTGCCACCCAGAAGAAAGGCAAGCTCTTAAAATCATGACAGCGTGCCCTTATCTACCTTATGCACCGGATCTGGAACTGTGTGACTTTTGGCTCGTTCCCAAAGTCAAAATGACCATGTAAGTTAAATGTTTTGAACTGATTCAGAATACTGAGGCTGCCATAATGGCACAACTAAAGACACTTATGAAAGAAGTCTTCCAGAGCTGCTTCCAAAAGGGCAAGAATGATGATTGTGTTCAAAGCAAGGGGGAGTTTCTTAAGCAGAATTGCAGCAATGTGTCTTTTACTGTAATGCCTTTACCAATTAGATTTTCACTGTATTTTTATCACATTTTGCATATTAATTTAGGATTTTCATTTTAAGATTTTGAGACAGGGGGTCACTAAATTGCTACATTGCCCAGACTGCTTGAATTTGAGATCCTCCTCTTTTAGCTTCCCAGAATGCTGGGATTACAGGCATGTACCACCATGCCTAGTTTGCATCTTACTTTTGTGGCATCATTTTATACCCACATTTAGAGGTCAGGTCAAGACTATTGATTTGATAACTAGCACTATGGCCTCTATTTAAAGGGAAATACCTAAATTCCCCAAACACAAAGTAAAAAGTACACTTGTTGACTTATATCCTGTTGTTAACTTATGTTTGAGGTAATTAATATCTAGTCTCAGGGGAAAAGTATTAAATATGTTTCCACTGTGTTCCCAGGACCAACCAACTGATCTTTGATTTAAAATAAACCATCCCTTGACAATGAGGGTAAAAAGATTAATATCTCTGAGATATTAGCTCTTAGGGGAAACAATATTGACCATTTTATCTTGGGCCACACAGAACAAGCAAGCAAGCAAGCTTTGGAAGGAAAAACACACTTCAAGAGATTACTGAAAATGGCATAATGTTATGTGTTTACCAAAAAAATATTGAAAGAAGGCTTCAGTATTGAGTCATTAACTATAGTAAGAAATAAGAGACCCAGACCACAACTATCTCATGGAACTTTAAACAAAAGACAAAGTGAAAGAGAGGTACAGGTTGGGGGGGTGAAGGGAGGGAAGGGGCGGTAGGGGGAGGAACAAAAGGAGGGGGGGGGAGCCCTTGTCACTTTGACAAGAAATGTATGTGCACAAAATGCTCAACTCCATTGTAAACCTTAAATTCTGCACGTGTACATATCAATAAAATGGGGAAAAAAATCAGGGTGCAAAGAGCAGAATTAGAATTAATAGTATAGTTGAATTTGAATCAAATCTCTTTTGCAATCCTTTTTAAAAACCAGTGTGGTATGTTATAATGACATTATATGACCCTGACTCTTGTAGGAAAGTATAGTAAGAATCCATTTCTTGCCTTACTGTTGAATAATCTTAGAAGTTAATTGAGAAAATGAATTGGAATTAATAATTATTAGGTGACAAGAGTAAGGCTTGAGGGCCTAGAAAGAAAATAATGAAAGTCAAGGAAAGATGGAAATAGACTGTTATCATCTCTCTTGAGTCTGTTGCTGCATTTTCAAGTGCCTATCTTCTTGTAGTTTGATATTTTTTAGTTGAGTCCTGCCTTTTTTGGAATGTTTTTGGTTCTTGGGGAAGCTTCAGAGGGAATTTTAATTTTATTCTTATGGGCTTTTGGGAATAATGCCTTTCCTCATTCCTTCTGCTAGGTGTGTTTGTGTGTGTGCAAATGCTCACAGAAGCCAGGGCAGTCCCTGAGAAACAATATCTTATGCCTGGTCATTCAACATTTGTTGTTAGTCATTGCTGGCCTTACCACCAAAGGCCCCGTCCACACCTCTGACAGCACAGATTGTTTCTCAAGGCACACATTTCTGCCAGGTGCCTACACCCTAAATATCAAACTAGAGTTGTATAGTGTCTTAGAAGAGCCTTCGGTTTCTGGGACAATTGCTGATGCCATAACTCAGCCTCCTTCCTGTAGCTCAGTTGGTCAAGGCAAGGATGGTGCCAACAGAACTGTGGGCATCTCTAAGGGATTAACAGCCTGAAGTGCCTGGTTGGCACCAGACCCCGCTCACAGCTGGGTGTTTATGCTGAAGAGGTTGGTCTGTTACCCAAAGGAAAAACCTAACTGTGGGGACTTCGTTTCCTGGCCCAGACTCAAGGAAAGACACATATCAAAAGCCCTAGAATGTGAGGAACACCCTGCCCCTCCCTCAGCATCTGCCCTGCCTCGAATTACAGATGAATTCCTTTTGGTTGGGGCCTTCAAATACATCGTTTTAAATGCAGACTCCTCTGCAACAGTAGTCTATTGAAGTGTTTTTTCTTAGGTCTGGAAAATGGGACAGAGAATGGGGATGAGGAAGGAGTGAAGAGGACATGTTGGATAAGAGAATTTCACAGAGTAACTTCCTCAGTTTTCCGTTAGGCTAACACCTGCAATGTTAGCTTTTACAGCCACTATAGAAATTGGGCGATTTTAACATCTAGGAAAGGCAGAGAAGAAAACTTAAGGTAGGTTCTGTTTCTTTTCACTGTCCTCTTTCAGACAGTGCGTCTGTTCTTTAGCGTCACCATCATCATCTACAGCCCTCTTAGCTTTGGAGCTAGAATCCAGCAGGCAGGACTCCTCTGAGGCCAGAATTTATACATATAGCCAAACATGCTACATGTAGACCGAAAATACTTTTTGGAGACTTGACTACTGTTTCCTTCGTTTTTAAATGGTACTTTAAAAGCAAATGTATTGCTGTTTTTTTTTTTTTTTTGAATCTAGTTTAAGAAGTTCTTTATGAAGAGGAGTTCAATAAGGTTCTTTGTTAAATTTAAGGGGCCTATGTCATTGGCACTAATTGTCACTTGGAGTATCTGTTTCAGGCCTGTTTATAAGGAGTCTCGGGCAGCAGAGCTCTTGGGGTTGGGCTTGGGGATACTACTTAGACACAAAGTTCCAGAGTTTGAACTTTAAGACCAGGGACTCTATAGTGGTCAAGACACAGCCTAAGACCAAGAGGTAAAAGTCTATTGTGTATCATGATGAGGATGTCAGAACTCATCAACATCCCATGGTACTTTCTTACAGTCACAGTATAAGGTTGAGGAGTTGCCAAAGGGAACTGTTAAACAACATATACTTATTCTACCAAAATTTGAAGATAGAGGCTTTTAAAGCATGTCCTTATTTTTTAAAAGCACATTCAAGATGTTTGTTTCTATTTTGTTAAACTGCATGTCCATATTATTACATGCATAGGAACACATAGGTATCAGTATGTGTCAAGGCACACACACACAGATCCAAGTTCTAATTATTCATGAATGACTGCTTTAAGGAAACACGGGCTTTCAGCCAGATCTTGGCGAAGGATTAGAGAGTTCTTCACCAGTGTTCAGATACAACTTGTACCACAAGTGTGTTTTTTAAAAGAAACTGCCTTTATTAATTTTATTAGCAGTGTGCTTTGGGATTGTCATCTAGTAAAATCAAATACTAAAGGATTTAGACCAATAATTTTATTTCCCAAAGACTTTTTTGTATTGGTATGTACAGCTAATGCTCAGATTTCAATGCTAATGAAGAGAAAAGCAGCACAGATGATGAATAGCACTAATGGTGAAAAAAAAAAAAAAAAAAAAAAAAACCTCGACTAGCTAATTCTCCAGTTACTTAGGATGGCTCTCAGGCACATTCACAGATTAAATCTGACTCTTACCCAGAGTTTTTACTGGCATCTGTCCAAAACCTTCAGGGTTGTTTATAATCTCCTAAGTCAGGAATCCACTAATAAATCGCTGAGAGTTAACCCAACTTTGCCCAACAGATATGCTTGTGCAAACTTGTTCCTATGGTGAATGATGTTTTAAATTTATGAACGGTTCTGCTGTTGGAGACAGTCTGGATGATTTGGTTTTGTTGATGAATAGAGATAACCAAACTGTTCTACTTTGTACATCAAAATTTTGGTAACTGTGGTATTTCTTCAGGTACAGATTTTCCCACCTTCCTGCATCCACACAGATATAACAGAAGCTCAATGTTGCTTTTATATGCTCCTCACATTTTGATCCCTTCCCCACTAGCAAGGTCTCCTCAGGTTGAGTGTCCCAAAGTGAGGAAAATTAATGTAGAATAAGATAGCTGCTGACAGATGATCTTTCAGTTTCAGTCTGAAAAGAGTTAATATTGTAAGACAATGAGGCCATTTGTAGCATGCCTCAGCAGGGCCAAATTTCAAATATGGAAATAAAATGACTACTTAATTCTTGAAAATACGTAGAACAAAATGCATGAACAAACTCTGCTTAAAACATATTTTATTTTTAGATGAGCTTCACTAAGAAGCTCATGTTTATAAAATTCTTTTATTTCAATGACATTACATAAGTTTTTGATTTTTGTTTCTTCTAGAAGAAATTTAAAGTGTGTATATGTTCGGATTGAGTAATGTCTATTTTAGGGAGAAGTTCATTAATTGGGTTACATTTACACTTTGCCGGTTATAAACATTTACTTTATAAGTGGAATTGTTTGGTTTACCACAGTCTGTTTTGTCTCACAGTTAAGAGCAAGAGTAAAGGTGTACTCTGCTTAAATATAAACAGATGCTCACATCAGGGTGAATATACACATCTTATTCTTTCTACTGGAAACTTGACACATGGCATTGGGTTTGAATCTAAGAAGTGATTTTCCTTTACTAGACAAATGCAAATGAGAGTCCAGGAAACAAATTTGCTAATAGTCTTTCCTTGTTTAAAGATAAAAATATTTAGCTATCGTGTGTATATGCATGATAAAAAGCCAATGTGTGTAAACATGGCTATAATATAGTTACTGTGTAATAACTTTTCATATGAAAGACATATAATATGTAAGTATATGTCAGTGTGTATAAACACACATACATGTGTAGCATATCCTATTCAAACATAATTTGTATATTTACATATAAAATGTTTGAATGTATGCCGCATAATATATACAGAGAAATATAGGGTATTTATATTTAAACATCCAAACAATATATGTTGCATAATATGTAGTATAAACATATTCTATATCTATAAATTCATTGATATGTAACAGGTACATATTATAGGATATCCAATGTAGCTAATATGATATATATACTATATATTATGTGTAAAGATTACACACACAAGATGAATAATAGGCTGACATGAAATCTGTTTTGTTGACGAGGCAGCAAAAGCTAGTGCTGCTATACAAAATTAATATAGAAAAAGGGCTAGAATCCCTCACTTGGACTTCATCTGGCTACTTTCTGGTTCTTGGCTAGTTAAATTGTGAAGCCTAGGTGAAATGCAGAATTTCCTTGACAATGACTAAGAATCTGTTTGGGATGTGAGCTCCTGCAGATCCATCTGGTCAGTGTTGCCCAGATGTGACTTTTTGAAATTCTGGCCAAAGACAAAGCGCCCCCTTGCATTCTTTGCTTGAGTTCTGCCTTCTTGAACCTGCATTCCCTTGGTTTGGTCTTTGTTAGAAACACAACCTTGTTTTGTTCTTTCTCCTCAAACCTCTTCCCTTCCACCCTCTCCTCACTGTGGATCATAAGAATATGACTGGTGGATCATAAAAATAGAGAGTGAAAACTAATCATAAACTAGATCACACCATCTCCTTGCAAATTAGTACGGTACAACCAAGGTCCATTACAAAATAGGAAACAAACCTTGAAAATACTGTATGGAATTACTCTTAGTATAAACCAAATGTTTTGAAAATGTCAACTTAACCCTTCTAGAAACTACTGAGTGCATCACTTACTTACATCTAAACTGAATATTTGCATAGCAATCAAATATATTTCTCTTCTATCATGCAGATTGTCCTACTGTTGCAAATAACACACTTCCACAGTAATGTATTAGACTGAAGCATATGAAACTACTGTCTGCAGTTCAAAAATGGTTGGATGTTGTTTTCAGTTTTCTTGATAAAACTGTTTGGACACTGGCAATTTCATATAGCTTGAACTTTATTATTTTCTGGTAATCCCCCTCACCTACAATGTTTCTCATGATTTTAGGAATATATCAGAATACAGAAAATCTTACAGGTTTGCTTAAGTTTGAGTAAAAATAATTAGGCATTCCAGTTTTTCAATCTTAGTGAAAGTTCTTGGACAAGAACTTCTGCCTCACCTCTTTTTATAAGTTCCATAAACTGCATATTTCAAGTGGCATCATATCCGAACAAATTCTTGGAGAATTAAACCCAATCTGGTTTCTGCTAAAAATACAGATAATCTTAGAATATGTAGCTGGAAGAAGCCAAACTTCTATACTTTTATTCTCCTCCTAGCATGCAATCCACATCCTTTCTTTATTTCATGTCCTTGAATCTGAGTGACCTGATTGGATAATTCAAAAGGGAGGGACACCTTAGTTTTAACATTTGACTTTTTCAAAATCTCCAAACATTGGAAATAGGGCTTTAATAGTATTTTTTGTCTCATCTAACCTCCAGAGCTCTTGTATCTGACTAAAGAAAGTTTCTCTTACAAGTTAGATTGCCGCATAGAAACTATTATCCAAATTATCTTTCACCATGACTTCCATTTGCCCCTTTTGCAACACAGAATGAATATGAAGCAACAAACTTCCTGTATGTACAAAGAAGAAAGCCGTCCTTCCATATTCTCCAATGGGTAGGGTTAGAATTATAGTTAGGATTTCAGCTATAAATGAACTGATCTGACTCATCTGGACAGAGGTTTTGGCAGAAGAGGGATTGTCTAATATGTACAGCACTGATTAAAAACATTCTAAATTATAATGTATTTATGCTTACATCATTGCCAAAATGATTCATCTGTGTAGGATGTATTCTTATTGCCAGAGATGTCACGTATCGTCTTGGCTAGAAACACACAATCACATCCCATTATGGTGAGCTCTCAGAGTTTTTCCACATTCATTCCTCTTCTAGAATTTTGTCAGGTTAATACTACTTGACACACGTGGTCTTAAAAATTTTCCATTCTAAATCTATTGCCATTTTGGCATTGGCAGTATCTGCCCCTATGTGACCGGCATCACATTGAGAATGTTCAGTTTGCTGAAATTTAAATCTATAATGTTTATCATATTATAGACCTATTGACAGTCAAGGAAACGTCTGCATTTGGGACCTATTTTCTCAGATATTTTCCCTTCCAAATGAGGCTATGTGTATTTTTATTTAATTTGATATTTTGTTTATGTAACAAACTAAATTAAGTTTTGCTTAAATTTTCTTAGGTTAAGCATAGTCATTTTATGTTTCAGGCATGCAGGTTTAAGCACTGACTTATAGTGCAAAACCTTAGTACTTCTTGGTCACTGGAAAAATTTATTGGCATTTTAGGACTGGTCATCAAAAAGGAACTAAACATTAGCCTTGTACAATATTTACAAACTTGTTCTTGCATATATATTGTTTTCTAATCATACTCTAAGAATTCAGAATTTATCTGAGAAATCCATAAGGACAGCCATCCCAAATCCTGATATGCTTTATGAGCATATTAAGCACCTGTTACATTGTTCAAAGTGTTTACTGCAAATGGGCCTTAGCTACTAAAATGTGTAGCTTCCTTTCATGTTGTGACTAAGTAATTTGAGAATGCTTTGGGCTGAAAATGTACAGAAAGGTTGCACACTGGTTGCCAGCAGGGAAAACTGCCATCAAATCAATGCATGTAACATTCCTCACAAATTGCAAACAAGGGAGTATTGGGCACCTGCAGTGTTTGTTCTCTTCTACTGCAAATGGCTGATTTTTCTGAATTGAACTCTGACATAAAGTTCAGTGGTACTCGGAGTCTGTGGAGTTGTGGCATTACTGTTTCTGGACTTGTTTTAAAGCTTATCTCTAGTAACAGCATCCTTCCATCCCACCAACTCTTACATCCTTCCCTGCACTAATGCTATTGGATAGACAGAGCAACTGATACTATGACCAGTTTGCTTATGCTTCGACCATTATTTCTGCCAGGGAATTCCTGCAGCTCCCAAGAATCAATACACGGGAAGCAGATTATTATTATACTTGATATGTTCATCTGAGTTCATAGCAAGAACAAAAGAACATACCTTTCTACTGATGCCTCACAAATTCATATTCCTTTTACTTGCATTATTTAAAACTTCTTTGAAAAAGTGCAAATAGAAATTTTTGTTAATTTATTTTATTTAGTTAAATTAACTTTAAATTTTGAATAGTTTAATTTCATTTTACTTGCTGAACTTACATTTTGAATATTGCTTTTTATTTTACTTAAAATTAATTCTAAAAAGCTTTAAATAGTTTTTAATTAGCACAATTCATTTTTAAGAAACTTTAAATATGATACGTGCATTAGGCTTACAGGTGATGTCATAAAGCCAGCACCAGCAGTCCTTTTTTTTCTAGCTCTCACAGCCTTTTTCCTTCACCTTAAAACCTTACTGTCTCCCTTTAGTTCCCTACCCTTTTCTTATTCCTGTTTATCTTCCTCCTGCAAAAGCAACAAAGGCTGCTATTTTAAAATGAAAAGCTAAAAAAAACCCTTCCGAATCACCCCTCAAATATGCATGCATGTGACTAATATGTGCAAAACATTTTAATTTAAACCCTGACTCAAGTCTCCAAAGAAGCTACTAATATTCAATCCTACTCACACTTCAAGAGAACTGCCCCAAATTCCACAACTGACCTACACAGTCTTGGGGCTATTTTAAAGAAACAAGTTATGCTGCTTTCCTAACAGACTGAACTCAGGGAGAAGTGTAGCAGTTTCCTTCTCTGTTTTTAGCAGTGGTAAGTAAATGGATTCAGCAGATTCTCAGACTGCCTGGTCTCCCCACAGTGCCCCACTTTTCACAAAAGCTACTGGTATACAT
Organism: Ctenodactylus gundi; assembly: GCA_004027205.1. Taxonomy (NCBI): domain Eukaryota; kingdom Metazoa; phylum Chordata; class Mammalia; order Rodentia; family Ctenodactylidae; genus Ctenodactylus; species Ctenodactylus gundi. The sequence continues at coordinate 282,447 of PVKB01001342.1, read as the reverse complement.
TTATTGACTAAGTCTCAGTTCCTGCAGGCTGCAAAGCATCAAGGGCATCACATAACGCTGTGGCCTTGCAGCTTAGGCAGATCTGTTTATCATTTAACTGTAATGCAGCTGATATTTCTGGGGGAAATTCTTTTCTACTACTCTAAAACAGGACATAAAGTATACCAATGAACTCAACCATGATTATTTTCTAGTCAACAAAAACTGCCACTTCATTTGTAATGTTAGTATCTGATTCCAAATAACATTTTAATTTTGCTAAAGGAATTGATGAGAAGTTGCCACACAAAAGGGGCAAAGTTAACTACTTGAATCCTTGGTCTGCAGGAACTCTGTCATAAGGCTTGCTTGACATGTCCTTTTCAAAACCAGGTAGACAGAGAAACTAATGTTATAACCACTGTGGCTTTGTTTTGGCCATTATCTCTCTCAAGAAATTTCTGCAGCTCCCAAGAGTCAATACACTGAAAGCATACCATCATTATCAGTTTAAAATGTTCTCCTGAGATCACAGCAAGAACAGGAAAAAGAGAACCCTTCCTACTGATGGCTTTCACAGTTCATGTACATTTATCATGTTCTTTTGTGTGATGCTCACATTCACCCTATCTAATATTTCTAAGGTAGGAAAAACTGAGGGTAGCACACTGTCAGTGCCTAACTTACATGTCTACCACCATTCTTGAGCTCACTGAAGGCTCCTTACCACAAGGTCAGCTAAGGGTTTTCTCTGGATACAGGAATGAGTTCAGTATTTCTTGGAGGTATTGAGGAAGTAACTCCCTTGGGGAATAGCTTTCAATGAACCACACACAGGGCTTATGGGTAAATAGCCCAGCTCTACCACCTCTCTAGGAGGACCTCTCTGAGGTACATTTTATCAAATGTCTCTACTGGGGCTGAGCCACAAGTACCCAGAGCAGCAATACGATCATCAACATACTCTGAACCATCTGCCTTCCTGACTTCCATTCTGGTGCTTCCCGCATTCACTTCCCAAAGAAACTATTTTTGTCTGAATCCTTGTGCCATGATCCACTGCTGGGGAAGCCCAACCTAAGACAACAAGGTATAGAGAAGATTAATACCTGCTAAATACACATAGCTACTTAATGGAGAACCAGGGCTACAACCCACGTCTTTGGATTTCTGGCATATTTACCGGATTAGGTTGCTTCTTGCCAATGACCAGCACTTTGTAGAACTGGTCCCAGGACTTTTGTGTAAAATGAAGACACTACAAATGAAACAAAGTTGTTAAGGTTGCTATTCCTGGCCTTTTAGGAGCCCAGTTACCAACAACAACAGGAGAAAACAAACAAATGAAAGGCAGTAATTACCTAGCATGACGAAAGGGACTCCTAGGAAGGTGGAATTGTATTTCCCACCAGTAAGATTGATGATCCCAGCTGCTGTGAGAGTGGCTAGGCTTATGGTTACCAACCCGAGCAGGCCTAGCCAAGGTTTGCTGCGGACGCAGTCCTGCATAGAGCAGCAGAGGATGGCCATGGTGACCACCAGAATCAGGCTGGTGACCAGGTAACGTTCTGACACACGGCTGGTCTTCTGGAAATCTTCCCTCAGTGACGAGGATGTGTAAGGGTACATTTTGACTTTGCTGTTGGACTCCTGAAACAGTCTGACAGTGTCACAGAAGCTGGACTCCCACCTCTCAGCCACCATGTCATTGAGACTGTTGATTGACTGCAGGTAATAGGTGAGCTGAATGGCCTCTGCAGATTTCACCCGGTCCTTGCTGTGCACAGTCACGCCACCAAGCTGGTGCCCATTGTATACGGCCCTCCCGTCCTTTAAGTGAGTGATTGGGTATGTGATAGCAAAATTGGTCCGATTGGTGGCCCGAGCATTCTTTAGCTCTTCCAGGACATGTACTATGTCATCCACGATGCAAGTCTTATCATTATTCAGGATACATATGTGGGCAAACGTGTAATTAAAACCAGGCCTTGGAACCTGGATCTTGGTCACAGCTGCATGCAACTATGGGGAAAAAAATGACAGTCAGTGTTTGTTAACAAAAATTTACACATTAATGAATGACATTAGGTCTATGTGTTCAAATTAACCCCTCCCCCCCTTCTCTCTCTGTCTGAGTCATTCATTCCATCTCTAAGCCAGAGTTCAATGAAATGTTATAACCTTAGATCAGAAATAGGTAATAGGGATGTAAAACACACATTTGACCAGTGGTTTTTACGTTATGAACCCTGAAGAAGCAGTTATCAACACAGTCTCAGAGCTTGTCACCTGTATGTAAATCAGAATCTCAGAGGCGGAGCCTAGGAATCTGAGCTTTCACAGCCCTGCAGGGAATTCTGATGCAGCTCAAGTTGGAGTCATGCTGCATTAAAGCAGCAACATGGGTTCTACATTTTCTTTGTTTGTGACCCAATTCTTCCCTAAGTTTGAAAATCTTATATGTGCCCCTTATTCTATCTTCCTCTTGAAAGCATGATGTAAAAAGTGAAATAAGGTGCAATTCAGAATGCAGAGATCCTCTGCAGACCAGTCCCTTGCTGCCAGTTTGCAGGGCATCTTGATAACGTCCTCATCCAATCACTGTGTACAATAAAAAGAGATTCACTTTGAGAGCCATTGTATTACCTAGCATATTTTGCCCACATATATGGGAAGGAAGCTGTGTTGTAGATCCTGGCTTGGATACATAGGAATCCTGCTCAAAGAGCATAATGAGATTTAGTTTACACAACCTGCCACGAATCCAATTGCTGTGGCTGGATACTGTGTTCTTGCCATCAAAGTGCACATGAGAATATCAGCATTAATTTGACAGTCTCTACCATATAGGCACAATTCTGGGTCCTTTGTAATGATTAGATTGTTTAGTCTTCCTTACAACAAATTGTAAAGTAGGTGTGACTACTAGCCTCATTTTAGAGATGAGAAAATTATGTCACCAAGAAACCAAGTCATTTGCCCAAGGTCATACATAGTAAGACAAAGAGGTCGGCTACACTGGGTAACCTCGTTTGAAAACCTGTGCTCTTAGCTCCTTCATCAGTACACATCTAGGTTGGTAATGCCAGCATCTGAATGAGGATTACTACCAGCAACTAATTCTTGAAATTGTGTTTATTGCTCTGTCCCTAAAAACATAAGTGTTCGAGTTCAGGTATGTAAGAGTATGTATAATCTACTAAAATGAGAAATTTAGGCAGTGGTGGGGAAGTAAGGGACTTAAACGAAGTCCTACCACATGTTAAGACATTAAATCCTTTCAGCAATTTATTTTACAGATGAGAAAACTGAGGCTTGTGGAGGCTGCCTGCCCTAGAGCTGCCTGCAGTCTTTTAACCTGGCATCATGTTACTGTTTCTGTTACACTGGTCCCTAATTTAAGTGTTTCAACCTGCCAACCAGTTATTCTTAACATAGCAGTTTTGCCTTGTGTATGTAAATTGTGTCCAGTTTGCAAAATGAGGCCAGTGGCAGACATGTTCTTACGTGATAATCAAGCACATCTAGGATTGTGCCTAGCAACAGCTAGACTGTCCCATGAGTTACCCGAATATGCTTTCTCTCAAATGTATTCTAGATGGATTATTTGTTAAGACATTTTGCTGTGCATGTGTCTGGGTGAGTGGGATACTATGCTTTTTGAAAATTTGTGAGGGGTGCCAGCTGTCAAAGTCCTGTAGTTAGCAGAGAATGAGTTGTTAATCCTAATTCTCAGTGGCCCTTCCCCCATTTCTCTTCCTGAGTGCCAACTCAGAGGTTCATAAAATACTTCATTGCATATGTTTGGCTGAAATATTTTTCTTACACACACACACACACACACACACACACACACACACACACACGCGGTCTCCTGGAGATACCGAGGAGGCTATTTTCACTTCCCTAACCATATGCCAAATTTCTGTTATGGTGTTTTGGGATTCATGATCAGCAAAACCTATTTGAATGGTTTTAAGCTGTGCAAGTGTGCTTTCATCCACTCTTCTCCAAGCATGGCCTGGTAAATTTTAATTAAAAGAATTACTAACTACAAAAATTTTCTGAATGTAAAAGGTTATTTGGAAGAAGGAAAAATGAAGAGGAGTTTAAAGCCAAGACAGTTTTGATAAGTCAGAAGAAAGATTTTGGGACAAGATTCAGAAAAGACTAGAAAAGGAGTGGTATTGAAAGCATGCATGTGTATAAGAGCTGATGCATTGTTTGTTCCCCTGAGTAGGGCAATAAATCTCCCTTATAGTGATTACTAAATATGTCATGAGGGAAAGATTGCCAAATGGGATGGGGGGAAGCCATAGGACTGAACCCAAGTATAGCAAGGGGATATTTTCCACCCATGCTCTAAGGTGACCATGCCTTGCTGGGGGCCAGGGGGAGCTGTAAGTAAACAGTGATCTGCAAATCTAATGAGTGACCCCTGGGACCATACGCTGCAGAAAACAGACACCGTGTTCACCCCTATACACTTGACAATAGGAGTGGGTTTGGGGAAATGAAAGCCTTACTGAAGTTTGAGATAGACGGTTTCTTAACACCAGAGCTGCTGTGAGATGCAGCTGCCTTGAATTTCCAATGGGACTGGTGGGTAGAACATGTGCCACTCTTACTGCTGAGTGGGAAGACAAAGCAGCCAAAGAGTGGGTGTTGGCTGTGGCCATCCAACTGGCAGGGGGAGTCTGTGGGAGTCCACCATAGGACAGGACATGAGAGGATAATGGAGCATGGGAAATGAGTTAAAAATCCTTTCTATGACATCTGAAATAACTCCATTTTGATCTTTGAGTCTCATGATTAAATATCAGGTATATACGCAATCTACATGTGTCTATCTACATAGCCATGGATGCACTGCATATGCTACCTGGGCTTCTATCTATCTGTACATGGTTTTAGAATGCTCTGATTTACTTTCCTCATGGAACGCCAAACACGACAGTGGAAACACTCATGAGTAGACACTTGAAACTGTGGTACCAGATATATTCACAGGGGAAAGAGGAGGCCAAAGTTTGAAGCTATGCTTCAGCTAATCCACAGAATATATAACTACAATCCAAACAAACTTATTATTAAATCAGATAAGAGACTCAGACAAGAAGTTAAAATGACACAAATAGTCCTGACCCTTAACATAGTCCAAATCTGCCATGTGAATCAACATATAATCCTTTCTATATAACTATGTATAGGTTCTAGATTATTCACTCATTACACATTCAACAGGTACTCATAATACCTACAGTACTGTCAGTAGGATACTATCCTTGCATTTAGTGTGTTTGTACTCATGCATAGAAAATCATGAGATACGATGTCCAAAAAAAATAGAATATTCTAACAGTTAGCCAAATACTTTGTACTAGTAAAGCCCAATTCGATGTTGCCTGACCACAATGTTTTTGATTATACAGACTGCCAAAGAGCTCAAAATTGAATGTTAAATTGAGTTTCATTCTAAGCTCTGAACAGAAAGTTTAAATTCTTAGCTTCTTTGTTCTCATCACGTTTCAAGTTAAGAATGATAACAGCAATAGCAACTAGTCTGCTAACTTCTTTCTGTACAATTTTAAAAGCTTATTATTTCAGTAAAAAGGCTCTGTAGAAGTGGTTAAATTATTACCTTCATTTTAAATTTGGAGGAGGTAAGGCTTAAAAAGTTTTAATAACTCACCTAAGATGACCCAGTAAGTAAAGGTCAAGTGCAGAATTCTAAATCAGACCTTATGGCACAGTTGAACACTTAGCCCTAGACCAACAAGAATTCAGCAGTGAGATGAAGAGAATTAGGGAAGAAAGAATTATTGGCTCACTTGGTTCAAAGATTAGTAGTGAAAATGCATTTGAGCTGGGGGACAGTCATAAATAGAGATTTGGGGTATGATAACACAGATCAAAAACAATCCAAACAGTTAAACCTGTCTTCATACAGCAACATTATATGACAACATTAACAGATAATGAAGGGAATGAGTTTTGAATTTAGAGACTTTTCTTATTCTCCCTTTAGTCTCTGAAGTTGTCAAATAAAACTTCTCAAAGACAGGCTTATTAATCAAAAGGTCCTGGGACACAACAGAATCCAGCAAGTAGTTCTGGCTTCCACTATGGCTTCTGCTGCTTACCTTCAGTGTGTTGGAGACACCTGGAATGTCATTCTGCTTCTTCACATGTGAGACTTTAGGTTTCAGATTTATCAGTTAAAAAAGGAGGAGTGGCTATGTAATCCTTAAGCATAGATCATTGTAGTTCTAACACTACATAAATCTAAGATGAGTAACATCCACACACTATACAGTCACATACTAGATGACAGAATGTTAACTTTGTAAGTACCAAATTGAGACTTACTACAGCTGCTTGAGGTATGCTTTTCTGGTACATTTAAACTCTTTTTAGGGCAGTAAAGTATCTGATAGTAGATGATATCCAGAAAGAAAACAGGGTAAAGTAGGTTTACTTTTAAAAAATTCCATTTTTTGAATGATTTTCCATTCTGGGGAGGTACTGGCTCTTATAATCCCCTTCTGCCAGAGCCTGGGACAAAGCCAAAATGGGCTGCTGGTCACGACAGGCCAGAGTCTAATTTCCTCTCTGCCTCTCCTTGGCACACTCAGATCTTCCTCAGAAGACAGCAGGGGCACCTTGTAGAGGAGAGTACAGAAGGGATCTGGGAGGAAGGAAGTGTCTGCTCCTGAGTGGTGATTAACATAGGAAAAATACCTGTAAATGTAGATAATCTTACACAATCTATTTCAGCTTTCTTTTATATGTTTCTTCTTTAAAAGGGAAGCTGGAAAACAGTAAGGGCACTCAGCCCATGCAAGGTAATTAGTATGGTCTGGAGGTATCCTCAAGCAGTCCCCCACCAATCTCCACTGTCAGCAAAGATTCAGAGGAGGTATGGGTTCCATAGGCCCCAGCATGATGGACCTTCACTCATCCCCTAGTGGGAGTTAGTCTGATGACACCCTTTTTTGCCAGCTGCTTTCCTTTCCCTTCTCATGTTCCCACCCCACCTTCTGCTGCTACTCCCAAATAAGCTACATACACTTGAAAAATATAAAGACAGAGAATGTTGGGTTATCTTCTTCACGTGTATCACTAGCACCCAAATATTACCTTCCAAATGACATGAAATCAGAAGTGCTTAACAAAATGCTTTCAAGGAAATTCTGGTTTTCACCCCCAAATTAAATGTTTTCTTCACTAAATCCATCCAAATTTCAGGTCATCCTCTGGGTCTATATTCTACAGTGGCAAATGGGGTGGGCACTGAGTGGCAAGGTAGCTTCACCCAGGGCAAAAGAAAACACCGTGAAGTGGATGGATCTGGTCTCAGCAGTTCATACATTACGCGGGCTCCCTTGGTGTTATGTTCTGTCTTTGCATGATCTCACTCTCACCCACTCTCTTTCCTCTTCTTTTAATAGAAATACATTACATCAGAACACCAGAAGTCGCAAGTTGGGGATTGTTACCGTGATTCATTTGTAGTGCAGCCAAAAGCAAGTTAGTCATCCCTTAATAACTGAACAGAAATAATCATTCTGCCTTTGAACCATTGCATTTTCAGAGGACACCAAATTTAAGCTGTGGATGAAGCCACACAAGTGACTATTTAGTCCCATGCTTCCTTCACATGCGTGTGACTGGAGGCATGCATGCCAAACTGTTATCTCTGTTCATACTGTGATGCCAGCGCAGGTCTGGGAGAGTAAAAATCCTGATTTACAGGAGGCCAAATGCTGTTACTGTGGTTGCTGACAGTGAGAAGCAGCCACCTTGTAATTCCCTAAAGAAGCCAAGTTTGACTTTGCAGCCTTGTCTGGAAAAACAAAGCAGCTCTAGATTTGAAGGAAATAAATCTGAAACCTAAAAACCGAAAAATTGTAATGGTGAACGAAAAAACAACTGCAGCATCTCATTGTAGCTTTTGCCTGATTACAAACTGGTCTGGATAAACCATAGACTCAACAATCTTATTTCTATAATGTGGAAGAAAATTTCACTTGGTCAATTAAAAAATCCTTGATATGATGAAGATGCTCCAAAATCAGTAAAGTTAAACTTTTTTTATTACAGCAGTTATTTTAAGATTTCCTATATCCTCACTTGATTCTTATTGTCAAGCTTAAACTGTAGTTGAGCAAGTCTGTGGGTGATGCCTTGTTAAATACCTGTAAGAGAATTGTGTGCTCACAGAAACAGGAGAATGTTAAAACTGACCAGCCAAATGGCAAAGGAGCCAAATGTTTGGGAAACAGTCAACAGCTGTTTCAGGATTTGATCAGGAGATCACAAACCATGCAAAGAACAAGAAAAGCAGGATGCCAAGGACATTCAAATTTAGATAATGAAGTGAATCTGAGTGCAAAAAGTAGGGTTTTTTTTAGATAGGGTCTCTCTGTGTAGCCCAGGCTAGCCTTGGAGTCACAGCAATCCTCCTGCCCGAGTCTCCCGAGTGCTGGGATTATAGGTGTATGCCACCATTCCCAGCTTTTCAAAAAGTATTTTATTAAGAGTAAGAAGGCTTCAATTTTGGGCCAGGTTCTAGATTTGACTAGCCATCTAACTTAAGAAAGAATCGAAAAATGAAACATGCCACTTCTCTGCTCAAAATTCTTCAGTGGCTTGCCACCATGTTCAGAGCAAAACCTGTAGTACTGACTGTGGCCAACTATATGGGACACTGTCTCTGCTGCTGTCTCCAGACTCACATGTCACTATACTTAACTACACAGGACACTGCCTCTGCTGTTCTCTTCACTCCCATGTCACCATGTTTCTACTGCAATGCTCATCTAGCTCTTTCTTGCCCTGAAACATCCCTCCTACAGAACCTATTCAGCTGTGTGCTCACTTCCTTCACCTGCCTGCTTAAATGCAATAATTTTCCCTGACACTGCATGCCCAATTAAAGAAAAAAAAAGAAGCTCATGCCATCACCATCATCTTTTCTTGTCTTAGTTCTCACAGCACTGATCATGTTCTGACATTCCATTATGCCACTCTTTCTTTCTTTTTTTCGGCTTCCCTGTTGGAATGAGTTCTACCACACTGATGAGTGTCTACTTGGCCCACATCTACATTCCTTATCTAGATCAGTATCAGGAACACTCTATAGTTTTTTGGAGTAAATACATGAATATAATAATTTCAGGAGTGAATGACCTGACCTATGGGCATGAGGAGGGCCAAATGAGGTGATGGATGTGCATGCATCCTGTAAACTGTAGAGGGCTACACAATATAATTGCTAATATTTTATAGGAAGAAGCATGGACAGTGTCCTCTGCTTTCTGACTTTATAGCCCTCAGACAGAGTCTAGAGTTGATGCTCAATTTTCCTTAAGCCTGTATGCAATCTTTTCCAATTCAACAGCATGTTATATATTCAGGTGAAGGACATGGGTTATGAGTTCAAAATGCCCCAAGGTTACCTTTTGCCTTTCTTAGGACTAACTGTTGCGATGCAGCAGATACCCTTTCTACTCTGACGTACAATAGTCTACTTCAAGCCGCATTTGGAAGTTAACATACTGTTCCGTCCCAAACAGCCTAGACTGTGACAAAGGGCAGTTTGTATAAAAAGAGCTCACATGTCCCCGCAGGTGGTATAACCCTGCAGCATGTGTTTCCCACTGTTTCTGTGAGTTTCCCGTCAGAATTGGGCTCCAGCTGCCCACGGGCCCTTCATAACTGATTACTTCCCTTCCCTGCCACAGGCTGCCATTCTCTTCCCAGTACTCCCTGGGACTGTCTTTCAAATATACTACTTGCCTGGAGTCTTTAACACCAGATAAGCTTCTGGGGAAAGCAAGCTACAACAATGCCTTCAAGCATTTAATTCAGTTTCATTATCTGTAAAATGAAGATAATCCTTATCTTACAGGGTCATTATGATAACGTATAAAAGGTGTCTAATCTGACATTTAGTTTTAGGTTAAACCATATGAAACTGCCCTTTCTGCAGCTTCAAAAGTGGTTCAGCAGTAGAATTTTATGGGCTTCACCTAACTGACTTTTAGTGAGTATTTGTTCCTCCCTCCTGTCCTTTCCTCCTCCCAAGGCTTATCTGAATCTAAGCTTCTGTGTGTATCATAAAATACATTTTTGGCTTTTAAGAGATTGTGTGGTGGGAGAAGGGAAGACTTTTAGTAAAAAGACAATAGTTGCTGGATAGGAAAAAAATCTTACAAATCTTACACATATTTTCTTTTCTACAAGCAAAAATAAGGCTAAACACATTGTAGGCAGGAACCCGAGCATGTTGCTGGAATTTGCACTTTTAGTAGTTTCAGCCTATAAAAAAATCCAAATGCAATATAAGTCACATCTCTACAATGTTTGGAACTGAAAATAATAACAATGTTAAATACAAATGTTATGAATAAGTGTGTCCAGTGGGTAAGCTCTTTTGCATTTTTTCCTGCGAAAGAATTTAAGTTTTAATGAGCACTGAATTTGAGAGTAAAGAAAATTTATGGCTGATCAAAGAATTAATAAGAAAAAAGTTCTACCTAATGATATGATAACTGCTGTCCTAAATGATGGTCCATGAGCCTTACAAGAATGAGTACTTGATGCAACTCATAGAAGTGTATATTACCTGACAGTGGATTTTTCCTAACAAATAATTTTTCTCTGTTCTGAAGATTCTTTTACAAAGCTACTACCCTTCAAAATTACAGGCATTACATATACATATTTTTGTTCTCCTTTTCTTGATCTGAAAAGAAGTCTGATAGAGCAAATGGTAAGGCTATGATTATTTCTGTAATTTACCTTTCTAAAGCCTTGACACTTCAAGAAGATTCTGGCATTGGTGTCAGGGTTTGGCTTGGTGGAGAAAGAATGCCTTGGCTCAAAACTCAGCTTTGGCATTGATAAATGTATGCCCCAGTTTCCTCATCTGTAAACTGTAAAGTGGGGATAGTCATAGTACCTGTCTTATTTGGATTGGTGGATGATAAAGAAGAAATTGAATGTAAACTGCTTATCGTAGACTCTGATGCACAGCGGAAATGTTTGACGGTGAAACTGAGATGAACAAACAGAATATCCTGTTTCTATCTGTTGTTTTTCCTTACTCTCTCCTATTTTTGTCTTTTGAAAGAAGATTTTTCATTTGTTTTTGAAAGATATATTCAATAAAGTGTAAAGGTGATAAATATTTTGCCAAGAGATTAAGTGGTAAATGCAATTAGGAGCATTCATTAGCATAAATATTTTAAGAGAATACATAGTTACTTACGTAATTAAAAGCTGGTAAAGCTGGTATTCCCTAATTCCAGTATAAGGTATAACCTGAAAACCATTCTGTGTTCTTCAGGCTAGTGCTCTAGTTAGATTACTGTGCACATCACCTAATGGAATCCACATGGGGAAAGATGGTGAATATAAAAGGAGGAGTCTGAAAGACATTAAGTGTCTAGTAAATATGGCCAGTTGTGCAAAGAATGCTGTGTGTGTGTGTGTGCGCGCGCGTGCGTGTGTGTAACTAGCCTCATATATATAATATCATTTAGTCCTCTCAGCAACTCAGCAACTCAGGGTGGAATATGTTGTACCCATATTTGTAGGTGAGGAAACTGAGCCTCAAGAGACTTAAATAATCTGTTCAAGGTCACAAATTTAATTAATGGATCAGCCTAGATTCAAATCCTAGGCTCAGAAGATTGTCCTCTAATAGTAGTTTCTGGCAAAGTAAAGGCTACCTTCTAATTTCTATGCTTTGGAAAATTTATATATTGATAAATTTGTTTTTCCAATACTTGAGTTAAATATGGCCAAGCATAGCACGAGGGGGTACTGACACTGTCAAAGGATTAACCATGACAAAACAGCCTAGGAAAAGACTTTCCTGAAGCCCAGTGAATTCCAGATATATACCACAAAAACCTCAGAAAGAAGTCACAATCCCATCACCAATGGCAGACATGCTCAGCCAGCTGGAGATGAAGAAAACAGATGTGAAAGAGATGAAAACGTTCATCAGCCCAAATAACATCTTTTGTATCACGTATCTTTCCTAGTTTACCTTCTCCCCTACAGATACACAGACAAGAAAAAGAATAAAATCTTTACAGATGTATTGATAGAAAGGGCTGGCAGCTGGGAGATTTACTGCAAAACATAGGATTGAAGTCAGCAGTGTTACAGGACGGCTTGGCCACCATCCCTCCCAAAGGCAATTTAACAACAGAATATATACAGGGACTTCTAAATTTTAATCCTGTATTCTAAGCACCCATAATAGTGCTTGGCATATAGGAAGAGCCCAACAAAGATGTGCTGAGTAAACGTTCAGTGTTTGTTCCTTCTTGCTCATTTATATTTTCTCTGGTGACACTGAATGGTAACTTCATTTGTATCCAGAGGCTACTGTGTTACATGCATATCATTTACATCTTAAATAAATAGATGTCATTGAATTTGTCCTGTCACATACATACTACAGACAAATAGGTAAATGAATATGATTAGACTATAATCTAAAAACTTTTATAATCAAAAATTTCTACATGTAAGACCAGAAAAATAATTTAGATAGATGATTGAGACTAAAATAATTATGTGCTAAGCTTAATTATAAGGCTGTTTGAATTTTTCATGTGTACTGGATTTTTAGAAGAAAAGTTTACCCAATTCAGAAAGCTATGTTAGTATTAAAAAATCATGTACAGATACCGTCTTATGTCTATTTGAAGATTCTGTCTTCCTGTTAATGCTATCATGAAATTTAACATTCAAACTGGAACAATTTTGAGAGTGCAAGAGGGCGCTGTGAATTTCCCAGGAACAAGAAGCACAGAGTAGGCACCGCAGGGTGCAGGTCTTCTCTACCTGTGGAAGCCTTAGGATATAGGCAGTGCTGACACTTTATTTGTTTATGTTTCATAGTAGACCTTAGATAGCAAGCCACTGGCTTATACATAGTCCTATCACTATTGATAGAACCTAGAATATTGTATGAGAAATTACTCTGTATAAGGGTCTCCAGGAAAGGAATTTTGAGAAGCTCCTTCCATATCTAACCACTTCATGTTACCCTTATCCTTCCCCCATTGCAACTTCCTTCCATGACAAAGCTCTAATATTTCACAAAATTCGGGTCTCTTGCAACTCAGTTTTTCTCACTGCTGCAGAGGTGGAGCACATCCACAGAACCCTCAGAACGTTTCACCTACCTTCTCTGAGCACATCAACTCTGCTCAAATTGACAGGTAGCTTCCATTCAGCTATCTCATTAACAGGGACTATGTGAAGTGGTTCACTAAGCTAGGACTTCTTTACTGTCCAAAGAGATCATTATGAGGATGATTCTGTCTTGTTTTAATGCATATTGGGGCTTACAGACTTGGCTGATGAAATTTGGGGGTATCACAGATGTGAAGACTGTGACAGGTCTCAGACACTGAGCAGGTAGAAGAGCAGAGCTTTTGTGTTCTGTTGAGAATTACAGAAAGTCTTTTTCACCTCATCAACAATTGTAACAATGGTCCATTTATCCAGTATGTGTTAAGTGTCTACACCATGCTGGATATTATATAAGTTCTAAGGAGATAAATAAAACTAAGATATAATGTTACCTTTGAGATGCTTACAGTCCAGTGGAGAGATACTAGACATATTCCCCAAAACTGGTTACGCACAAGTGAACCCACAAAGTGAAGTAAGGTGTCTCAGTGCTATGACAGGAGTAGCTGCAGGTGTAGTCAGGAGCAGGGAGCCTTCTATGTTGATGTTTAGGTTGTGTGTGAGCTTGCAAGGGGAATCTAAAGATGTGAGTGCACAGGTGTACTTAGGATTAGAACAGTGGGTGGAATGAATGAAATGCAAAGTTGGAGGAGCAACAGGGGCCAGATAAGGGAGGATGTTCTCACTCATCTATTCAATGAAATTTCTTAGAAACTATACGTAACTATTAACCCCAGCCATGTGAACAAAACAGATGTGGCTCTTGCCACACAGAGCATTCAGTTTGTAGGATATAAAGACAAGAAATGAGGTGACGGCAACATCCATATGGAGAAGATGGGGTAAGTGCAGGGTGTTAAGGGAAGGATACCCATGCTGGACTTGTGGGCGTCATGAAAGGCTTCTTGTAGGAAGTAATGAGGAGTTCAGCATGGGAAAAGGCCTGTCCTGTCTAAGGGTGTAGAACTTGTGGGGAAAGTATGTCACGTGGAAGCTGTGACATGAACAACATCTCAAAAGGCACAAAAAATATCAGGGGAAACTGAAGTAATTCAGGCTGGTCAGAAATGTGAGAGGATAGTTGCAAATGCAAGATAAACTCTATACCACACAAGGTCTTGTCTGTTGAAATTAGAAGGTCAGTTTTTCTCCTGTGGGCAAATGGGAGCCAATGAAAGGTTTTCAACAGGGGACAAGATGATCAGAATTGTGTCTTGAGAAGGCAACTCTGCCTGCAGTGTGGTAGCTGGATTAGGAAGGCTGGGGAATGGAGCCAGAGAGATGGAATAAAACATTAACGTGGTAGCTAGTTTTGGGTATGATAAAGGTCTGAACCATAATACTTATACTTGCTTGAGGAAGGCAGAAATTTTAGGTCTCTAGTTTTTATACGTCTGGACAGATTATTCTAGGAAGTAAACTAGGTAGTAGAATTGGATTTAAATTTTCAGCTCCATGATACTGATTAAACATTAGGGTTGTATTTTCTCAGGTTTGAGTCTTAGTGTGGCGCTTATCAATTATAGATTTATCGATGTGCAGATTTTGCTGATGTGCAGCCTTTCACTTTTCTGTATGCAAATTTCTAAAGTAAAGTATAGACCACACAAGCATGGACATTTCTGACCAGTTTTTTTTTTTTTTCAAGTTAATTCTGTGGCAGATGCAGTTGGCGCCCTGTTCGCATCCTCTAGCCCTTATCTCTTGAGAGCACACCTGCCTAACTTCAAATGCCAGCACCCACACTTTTTTTTGTCAGAGAGCCCACTCTGCCATCTGCTTGGCAGGCCACAAGTGCTACGGAATTAGCACCCCTTGGGAGAAGCCCTCAACCAATGACAGATGGGAGCTCGTATATGAAAACCCAGCTCCCTCCATTCGGTGTGTTCACCCTGGAGAGAGTGTGTTTTCACTTGGCTCCCAAGGCTTTCCCAGGGGATTGTGCTTCTGTCTCCCACAGTAGTGGCATGCTTATTAACATGCTCCTCGATGCTTCTTCTACTTTCTGTCTCACTCCCTTGCTCCCCTTCTTATTGACCTTCTGCTCCCAAATAAACTGCCTGTCCTTGATTTCTTGCCTCAGGGTTGGCTTCTGGGGAAACTCAAAATAAGCAATGTTTGATACCTTCCAAAGCCTCTAGAAATAAGTTTCCCGGTGTCCTCAAAACACTAAACTGCTCTAAAACCAAATCCCAATGTACTAAATATGGTTAAGTTGAGGTAAAATTCAACCATTATGGAGTAAAGTTAGGTTTTTGTGAACATCTCTTTTTTTCTGATGATGCTTACAGTAGCTATGCAATAAATATTTCTCCAAGTGACCCTGGTAAGTTCATAAATATATGTAGGGTGAGATGCTATGAATTGCATGTCTTCCTCATTTAGAGCATAGTTGGGTCTTTTCATTAAGGCTTTAAAGCTAATCATATGGTGGGTCTAAGGCATACTCATGATAATGCACCGTAGCTCAAGCAGGGGTTAGGCCTGTCCCCTGCCAGGAACGGAAAACTGAAAATGACATGGTCTCATTTTTCTTCTTGCTTATGCTAAAGGAAGCAGATATTTCCTTGGCTTTTACTTATTTGAAAAAAAAAAAAAAACCCTGAGAGATAGAAGCCTTTTTGGACCCTTTTTGAACATCTCAGTAGTTAAGGACTTAAGCTTCCATGTTCTCTGTTAACAGAAATGCTGGCATACTGCCCAAGTTGGACGAGAGTCCCTATCTTTACATTTCTGGATTTCTGCTGTTACGACAGTAGGTGTGTGGGAGAGACAGCTGATGTGTTCACTGGATTCCTTTCCAGGCAGTGATGTGCCTGGGGAGTGTTCTGGTGGCAACAAATTCTCCATGCATCAACGTGCTGCCAGTACAGGTGTTGAAAGGCTCCATAATGTCAGTATGTCGGATGTCAGTAAAACTGAGGTGATCTGTCTGCCAAGAATCAGGCTGCTTTTCCTCTTGTTGGTATTCACCGTTGTTGCATGCTCTATACCACTGGGATGATAGTCCAACAATATCTACAGCACCCACAGGTCCCCTCATATCCTTTGCTAATTAATACCTCTACCACTCTCATAGGAGAACTGTTCTAACTTCATTAACACTGACTAGTTTTCTTATTCTTGAGTTTCCTATGCTTGGAATCATGCAGTATGTTCTAATTTGTATCTGTTATGTTTTACTCAAGCCATGGCCTATAATACCAATTCATGTTTTATTTCCCAGTAATTATTTTTATTTATTTTTTGCTGTGTAGTATTCCACTGCAAGAAGATGAAATTTATTTTTCAATTCTCCTTTGGTGAAACTTTTAGGTTATTTCCAGTTTGGATTTTTAAAAGAAAGTAAAACTGCTATTAACATATTTGGAAATGGCCTTCAGAGGATATATACTCATTTCTCTGTAATATATACTGTGGTCTGTTGGTAGATGTTTAGATTAGTTCTTTAATACAACTACCTCTGGCTTATGTTTACAGATAGTACCAAATGGCAAATCTAAAGTTGCCAAAAGGACATTTGTTAGAAAGAAATGTATCCAACCAGATTTCAGAAGTTAGTAAGAGCCAGCCCCAGTACACCACCGGATGTATACACAAAATTCAGGATCACAGAGAAGGTTATTTATTTAAGTCAAGTTTTCTAAACTGATTGTACCTTTTTACATTCCTGTCAGCAACAGAGTTCCAATTGCTCCATACCCTCAGCAACACTTGCTATTACCAGTTCGTGAACTGTTCTACTAGGTTATCTTTTGGTTTTGATTTGAATTTTCATCGTGGCTGAAGCTAAGCACTTTTCTGCTGAGTGAGTGTCCACTTTTCCAAAATTCCCATTTAAGACTTTTTTCTTTTTTTTCTATTGGGTGTTTGTGTTTTTCCCTTATTGATTTGTAGGAAATATCTAATTTCAAGACTAGTGAAGCTGATTGGCAACACGAAAGAAAGAATAGCTCCAGAGGCATCTGGTGTGCTAGAAGAGCCCGACACTGGACTCATACAGACTTGTTTGTGTTCGTACCCTGATAAATTACTTCCTGATGACTTTGTTGAGCAAATTATCTTTTCGGAGCTTTCGTTTCCCATCATCCAAAATGGGACTGCTATCATATAGTGTTGCTGGTTCCTGGATGAGACAATAGACATAAAACGCCTGGCAGATAAGTTCATTTATATACTTCTCCATACTGAGAAACCTTTTCTCATCTCAACTAGAAAATTCAGCTGGCACCTTCACCCAGGAGTTGCTATGTATCAGGCACATGATAGTTTTAATTTAATGCCTAGAAATCTCATATTTGTCCTGGCTGTCTGGTGGTGTTATTGTCATAGTGCAAGTGCCTCTCTTGTGATGTGAGGGTTATATTATTTAGCACCTCTCTTTCTGTGGGAGGTGTACTGGCAAAGTTTGCTGAACATGACATTCTGCAGTGACTTATTTGATGCGAGGCAGGAAGGATCTACATGGCAATTTTTAGAGCCCTGTCCTCTAATTTGGGGAGAAGTGATAGAAAAATCAGCACTTGTAAGAAACTAGGGCTCTTTCTGAAAGGCTTGCAGAGTGAGCTGCCAAGTCAGTCCTCTGCTCTCCCTTCTAATAGTTTGGGTTTGTGAGGAGTGGGTAGTGAAGAGTTCAGTTTAGAGATCTCTCCCTCTAAAATGTCTGCTATGGAAATGCAGTTTAGGTCCTCCCTGGTCCTCTGTGTGTGGACACATCTATTTCATTACTTGCTCTATTATAATGGCATCTTCTTTCATCTCTTTGAGGAAGGAACTGAGTCTGATTCTTTGTTATATCCCCACTTGCAACAAGTGCGTGCAAGCAGTAGTCCATAATACCCTAGACACAAATACCATTTTAGCCAACATACTTACTCCGTCATAGTCTCCTTGGTATGAATTAAACAGCTTCCCTTCTTATGTCCAGAAACCCAGTTAAATATTGAGATATGATTAGGTAAAAGTACTGCCTAGTTCTCAAAGACTCAGGAGGGAAAAGCAGAACAAACATAAAGGGGAACTAGAACATATGGGCATAGATTGTTCAAGTGAATATTATTTTGTGCATGAAAGTAAATATACTGTGGTAAGTTGTAAACAAAAAAAGTATAGCAATGCTTTTTCAGCGCAGTTTTCAAAGGAATAAACAAATACTAATGTATGCATTTCTACAAAGACTAGCATATTAGAAGTAGGAATAAAGAGAATTTGAGTTCTCAGGTAATTGTTTCTTTTCTCCAGGCTGGAATAACTTTCTATAATTAATTTAAACCATCCTACAGATCACTCAGTTTGGGTTCATTTAAGAAAAGGATGAACTGAAGTGTTACTCTGTTACCTTGTAAATAGCATGCCCACTGCAAAGCTGACACATAATGGCAATAAGAACCTGGAGCACAGCAGTATCCTTATAAATGCCACCTTATTGTCTATCTCATGTTAACTAATTATTTAAATTGTTAAAATCTATGATGTGTTTATTGCACATTATGAGGTATTTATGCATTATTATAACGGGTAAGTAGCAAGCTTTGTAACTTTTCTTTTTAAGTAACAGGGCAAAAATATCCTCCAACATGAAAACTGATGCTAAAAACAGGCCAATTTGATTTGGAAATATTTTCATAGATCTTTACATACAACATTATAAAGGGAGAATCTGACAGGCTACAAGCAACTGTCAGTGGAGAAACATCAGATTGTTTTTATAAGGCAGAGCCCATTGACTTTGCAGATCACCTTGTAAAAGGTAATCTATCAGCTGCCACTTCGTACTTCTGAACCTGAGGGCAGGGTGCCTCTGTCAGAATCCCATGGTACCTTAAGATTTTTTAGCAGTGAGTTCTGAGGAGGTTCTTCAATGCCTCCTGCCTTGCTGCCCAGGGGATGGAGGCAGGAAGCAGCTACATTCTGCACCTGTTGCAGCATTTGCTGGATTCCAAAAGAAGGTTATACAGAAGCACAAATAAACCAACTCCACAGGGAAGACTTTGATGAAGGAGGATGGACTTTGGGAGATTAGTTGGAAGGGACTTTTCAGAATATGCAGAGGGGTAAGAGCATTGAAAATGAAGCTTGCCTGATTCTCAACCCATTGGCTTCCAGCTTCCTGAAGACATCTATTTCCAACTTCAAGGTTGACAGAAAGGGTGTTTTTAAGAAGCTGAGGTTATGATAAATGGCACAAAGAACTGAACTATTTTCTTTTAAAATCTATTTGTTCCGCTAGTTTATGGGAAGATAGCTAGTTTGCAAGGATTTTATAGCTTTATACATTTTAAATCAATATTTTACCTTTTTCCCAACATAAAACAAGTTAAAGAGGTAGGACTGCTTTCCAAACTTTTCTTGCTGTACCTTAGCTGCCTTATCCTTTCGTGTGCTGGGTGAGGACTCTGAAAACCTGTGAGGCTTAATCGGCACTTCCCTCTTTCTCAGCTTGAGCCTCTGATCCAACTCCTGTTTGTACTTTTTTTTTTTTTTTAAGACAGGGTCTTGCTTTGTAGTCCGTGCTGGTCCTGAGCTCACTATGTAGCCCAGGCTGGCCTGGAACTCTCAGCAATCCTCCTGCCTCAACCTCCCCAGGGCTAGGATTACGGGCATGAATCACCATGCCTAGTTTACCGGGTGCTAGATAAGTGGACTCAGGAACTTGCCGCATGCCAGCCCTCTTTGCACCTTTTGAACCAACTGTGAACTGCATACACTGAGGTGCCTGGGTTCACCCTCAGACTATTAAGTCAAAATCTCTTGGCGAGGAATCGGCATCTGTATTTTACAAAGCTTCCCAGAGGGCAATAACACACAGGTGAGTTTGAAAAATCCATGAATCCTTTGTCAAAATTCGGCGATTCTGCCTCACCCCCCCATCTCTTTAAGTCCATTCTCTCCCTCTCCATTTCCATTGATCTTGACTAGGTTCTCGTCTTTATAATCTATCTGTATTGCAGAAACAGCTTCCTAACTCTTTTTTCCCTTGCTTTCAGTCTATCTTCCACAGTGCCATCGGATTTATTTTTCTACAACCCAAATCCAAACTTGTCTTCTCTTTGCTTTAAATCATCCAATGGTTTTTCTCCCATTCAAGGATGGAGCTTGTTTATTTCATAGATGATAACAGAGAACAGATGCTCCTCATCCTAGTGGGACCTTTTAGCTTAAAAGTTTTTTTTTAAATTGAGACTCACAAGAATTTTCAAATACAATTCAGAGCTCCTATGTGTCCTTCACCTAGATTCCCTTAATGGTAACATACTGCGTACCCACAGTAAATTATCAGAATCACGAAAATGGCTTTGGAACATACTATCGCCTACAGGTCTTCTTTGGATTCATCCATTTTATATGCGTTTTCCGGTGCACATACAATGCTATGAAATTTTATCACATGAACTTAGTTAAGTTTTAAGATGATCTCCTTTTCTGTTAAGCAGTGGTTCTCAACTCTAATTGCGCATTTAAGTCTCCTAGGGGAGTTTCAAAAAAGTGTCCATGTTTGGGTCTCACTTTAGTCCATGCTTTACTCCAGGATTTCTCAGACTTCAGTGCGTACACAAATCAGCTGGGGGTCTCCTTAACAAATTGAGGTGCTAATTTAATAGGTTTCAATAGTTATGTAGATATTGCCAGTCTGCAGATCACACTTGAAAGTCATCTGTGCTTTTTAAGCCAATGGAACAGAATTTGATGAGTGTGAGACCTTGTACCTGTATTTGAATTCCTCTGGTGATTCAGACATGTAACCACAGTTGAGAACCAGCAAACGAGTTTGAAGGCTGTATGACCTTTGGAGGTCACACCACCCCAACCTTTATGTAAGCCATCCTATGTCATTTAGTCTCCTCTGATGAGCGATGCAACTGCCAAAAAGCTCTTGTGGAATCAAGAAATCCTCTCCTTTATAAATCACATTCTCTTAAAATCTATACATTTTGTGTGAACTCTCTCAACTTGCCTTACTTCCATTTCAATTTATTCTTTATACTTTTGCCCACCTTGAAGTAAACAGGAAGGAGAGAGTGTCTGTTTCATATAAAAATTCCATGAAGAAACTGCTTGTCCATTACTACTTAGTCTTGTCTGATTCCCTTGTCAACTGGTTGCAAAGCCCAGAGATCTTAAAATATTCCTATTCTTTAATACTTTACAAGCCTCACTTCCAGCTGCTTACCTTATTTTCTATCTTGTAGAGAAAGCCCAAGCCATCAGATAGAAATTCCCTCCAAGATGCTGCCATCATATCCATAAAAATACCTATACCTGCGCCCACCTGTCCCTCCTGTGAAAATCCAAGCCATGATCTTCCCTCTAAGGTCAATTTCTATCATTAGTTCCAGCTGTCTTCTTCTTCTTTAGTGTAATTTATTCCTTCCTCTTCCGTGTGGCAAAACTCATTTTAATTCCTTCCTAGAGCTTTAAAATATGCTCACATCTATCCCATATTAAGAAAAGGCCTCATTAACTTCATATTCCTTCCAACTTTTGTCATATTCCCTTCCGTTATGGATCCCTTTATATTTGTTGTCTCCAACTATCCTTCAAAAAGTAATTCACGCTTGCTAACTTCCTCACCTCCCACTCACTTCTAAAACCACTCCAGTGTAGATGCTTTCCCAGCACTCAACCAAAACTCAACAATGAATTCGAAGAACATAAATCCAACAGCTCCTTTTCAGTTTTCCTCATTTTAAAATTTCAGCAGATACAATTAAGTCAATAATACAAGACCAAATAAGTACTTAAAATATGTGGGATGGTTAGCATGTTGAGACATTCATGGGAGTCCAGTAGAGTCTGCTAAGGCAAGGGCATGGTTTCTTCACTGTTATACACATTACTATGTGCCTGGCAAACAAGTTCAATAAACATCTGTGGTCTTAATGAAATCTTCTCTCTCTCCTATGATGAATTCCATAGCTCAGCTCTTTCTTGTCTTTCCACTTACTTTCCACAGTGTCCTGCTACTTCCAACTTTACCTATTTGTAAATTTGGCTGTACTCAAGACACTATCTCTGGCACTTCCGATCTTGTCATGTATGAATACATTTTTCATAGACAATGGATTACACTTTCATGATCTGAGTTCTCACCTTCATACTGACTAATCTCCAGTTCACACCAACACTTCACCTCTCTTCCAATCTCCAGATCTAAATTTCCATCTGCCTCATGAAGATGTGCAAATACAAGCTATGGCAGTATTTCAACTGGTATACATCCAACAGCTGAATCTTTTCCTCCAAATTTGTTCTTCCACCTGTTTCCTTTTATAGTTAACAACATCATTCTCTTTTTACTCAGGTGGAAAACTCTGAGACCAAAACACCCTTTTCCCCTAATTGACTCCCAGATCCAGAGATCCACAATATTGAATCTACCTACCTATTTTTGGGCTGTTATTTTTAGTTTGTATTCTGAAGTTGATTAATTCCCAGTGATGTTCACAGGGGTCACCACAAAAATAAAAAGTGTCAGATAAATCTGAAAAATGTTAAACTGGACAGATTTAAATATGTTTCTTTGTAGAGGAACTTTCTAATTTGGAGCTTTTAATATGATGATATGCGTTTGATATGAGAATCCGATATGGGGATTCTATATGTATTGTTTGCCCAAGTTATTTGGCCACAGTGCCTGATTTTTATTGCTGCACTAAAGTGGAACTTTCCTAGAACACATGTTGTAAAACGGCGGTTTAATCTTACTCCTCTTTATACAGCTACCCTATTTCAAGGCTCTTGTTTACAGGCTTACAACAGCTCCCTGGGTGAAGGGAGTCTCCGTAGCTCGTGTCTTGCATGTCTACTTTAGCCTCTACATTTCTTCAAGAGCTGTCCTTTTAAAGGTTTCATCATCACACTTTGCATAGCGGGAGACATTTTGTCTCTTATTCTCTTCAGGTTATCTACGTCTTCAGTTTCTGTTTCCTTATTCGATCATTTACTGTCACAGGGTTGTTGAGGAATCCAACTATATTACTAGGTTTATGTATTTCTCCTTTGGGTGACATCAGGTCTTGCTCATGTATTTTAATGCTCTGTTGTTAGGTGCACACATGTTTAGGATTGTCTTTCTGGAGATTTGGAATCTTTATTGTTATATAATGGCCCTCTTTATTGCTGGTAATTTTTCTAGTTCTGAACTTAGTTTTGTCTGAAATTAATATAGTTGCTTGAGCTTTCTTTGGATTAGTACTGACATGGTATATGTTTTTGATCCCTTTACTCTTAACCTGTATGAGTTTTTATAAAGTGGGTTTCTTACAGTGGAGTTGGGTCCTGTTTTTTCAAAACTCACTGATAGTCACTGCCTTTTACTTGCTGTATTTCTATCATTCATATTCAAGGTGATTATCAATGTAGTTGGATTAATATTTACTGAGACTATAATTGTTGTTACATTTGTTGTTTCTTTTTCCCCATTTTCCTGCATTCTCTGATTTTAACTGAACAATTTTCTCCTTTTAATATATCAAGTATACTTATTTAAAAAAAAATACCTCAGTGGTTGCCTGCGCGTAAAATTCACATTTATACCGAAGTCAAGATTCACTTTCAAATAGTATTATACACCTCACATGCAGTTCAGTTGTAAATACAGGGTGTCCCAAAAGTCAGTATACACATAATAATATAAAATATAAGAAAATTTTGTTTAAGATTAATTTTCCATATTTGATGTAAAATTAATGCTATAGGAAAAAATTAGGTAAGCACTACATTCAACATACAGAGTGTCTCAGAAGCTGCTGTACATGGGAGAATTAATGAACTTTTGGATACCCTGCCTGTATCGTAGTCCCAGTCACTCCTTTATGTCCCTTGACATGATTGCTTCTCATTTCAGTTATCCATGATAAAATCATTCAATACATTGTTACTATTACTATTAAAATTATTATTGCAAATGAAGTTATCTTTTATATCTATTAAGAAAATAGAAGGATTTTTGTCACACTTAATTTCTTCCTTTTCAGCACTCTTCTTTTTGGAGAGCTGAGTTTTTGACCTAGTTTCTTCCTTGTGCCTAAACAACTTCTTTTAACATCTCTCTCAGGACAAATTTACTGGCATTGAGTTTTCTGGTTTTGCCTAAGAAAGTTTTTCTTCTCATTTACTCTGAAGCACGATTTTGCTGGATATAGAATTTTAAATTGGTTCATTCCAGTCTTTTAAATATTTCACTTTATTGTCTTCTTGTGTGTTATTTTTTTTTCTGATAAGGCCAATACCATTATCCTTGTTTCTTTACATGAAGATTCTCCCTGCCTCCTCAAGCTTCTTTCAAGGTATTTTTCTCTTGTCTTTGTGGATATGATATGCCTATGTATGGCTTTGCAAGTACTTATCCCTCTTGGTGTTCTCTGAGCTACCTGGATCAGTATTCTGCTGTACATCATTAGTTGTGGAAGGTCTTCATCTAGCATTACTTCAAGTAATGTTACTGCTTTATTGTCTTCTCTCTTCTGGAATTCCAGTTATGTATGTGCTCTGCCTGTTGATATTGTGGGGTTTTTCAACTCTTTGTACTTCAGTTTGGGGAGTTTCTATTGCCGACCATTCAAGCTCACTGATTCCTTCCATGGGAGTGCTGTGTCTACATACGTCCATCAAAGCTATTTTAATTTTTTTATTTCAGTATTGCTCTTTGATTCATCCTGAGTTTCCGTCTTTCTACTTACATTACCCATCTATTTTTGATGTTGTCTACTTTTTACTAGTGTCCTTACTATATCAGTTATTTTAAATTCATTTTTGATAATATTAACATGCATGTCATATGATTATAGTTCTGATTCTTCTTTTGGCTCTTTATATATATTTTGGTACATCTTGTACTTTTTTCAAACTTAGACATCTATAAGTTAATAAGAACTGAGACAAAAAGGCTTTTATAGTGAGGATTTATGCTAAACTAAGAGTCAAGATGCATTTAGTATTTGCTGTAGTTGCAACTATCAGAATCTTCAAATTCCTCGGTTTTCCTTCTTTTTTTGGTGTGTCTTATTGACCGTGGGCTTATTTATATACTCTTTCTTAAAGAGTCTGTATCTTGTTACTCTTTTTGACTGTAATCCACTAACATTATACGGGAGACCTTGTTGATGTGGCAAAGTGTGGAAATAGAAAAATAATATAGAATTTTCCAAGAAAATCTCAGACTCAAAGTGAGCCTGTACCTTGGACAAGTATTTCTTTGGTGGTATGGACATTTCCCCCTTGCTCTCCACTTCATTTCCTGGATGGAGTGCTCCAGATCTATTTCCTTGAATCCCTGTTCCCACTAATCCCTCCCTGAGGTAGAGTAGTAGGGTTGCAGAGGGCTATACTAGGGAGGAGCCTAAGACAAAGTTGCAGAATTGTACTCTGGGAAGTCCACTTCCCTGGATATTAGGATTTTGATTTCATCATAATAGTTATAAAGGAAACTTAATAGTTCACAGCCTTAAAACATAGAATCTTGAGGTTCTGAAGCAATGCTTTTACCCCACATATTAAACAGTAATTGATACTGAACATTAGCTACGAGGGCCCTCCCTGTGAACAGCTTACCTCTGGCAATTGACAAAGATTCTTCTTTACCAAACTTATCAGGATCTTTGGCACTCTTCCTAACTGTCCTTGGCTTTTAGACTTGTCTGTCTTTGTATAGCCCAGTTCCAGCAGGAAACCTACTAAGTCCTTTTAGCCCAAATCCCCCACCTTCGATATCTGATTATTTTAGTTATCTAATCAATTTCCTCATTTGCTACCATCTTTCTCACTTGGCCTGCCTGCAGCAAGAATCTTGTCAGGTTGATTTAGCCAGAATCCTCTCCTTACTACTGATGTTTCTACTTAGTAATTTTCTATCCACTGATTCCCCACTCTAATTCTTGGCTACAAATTCCCACTTTTCCTTGCATTAGGAGTTGAGCCTAATCTCTCTTCGCCACTACAAAACCCCATATGCAGTCCCTCTACCTATTCCTATGGTTCCCTCTGAATAAAATCTGTCTTACTGCTCTTTAACAAGTGATATGAGTAATTTTTTCTTTAACACTACCACAGAGTTGGGGCCCTGTTTCAGAAACACAGCTTGTAGTTCCTTTTTGTGCCTCCTGTGCCTTCTGGTTTGCTTTAAAAGAAGTTTTTGCAAAGGTAAAGCAGGTGACCCTGTGTGCGAAGTCTTCAGAAGAAAGGAACCTTTGGCAATTGTGTATGTGGTGATCCACAGTGTATATGTATGTGGGGTGATCTCTTTCACCATCTTAGGATGTTTCTTCTTCTACTCAGCCCTTTTTTCCTGAACTCTAGCATCTGGAGATATGCACTAGCTTAAGCCTCTCTGTCCAACATGTCTGCCTTACACTGCAAACTTTAAATAGTCAGATTTATAACAGCATACCAGCTATTATTACAGCGTCATTCAGAATTAATTGCTGAACGCATAACGTTTGTACCCTACTTGTATCTGTTAGCCAGCTTCTACAGGGACAGACTGCTTTTTTGAAATTTATACTGGCAGGTAATTACTAGGATGCTTTACAGCAATACTCTCAAAATGAGGACCCTGGATCACGAGGAATAGTACCACATTGGGAAATTGGTAGAAATGCAAATTCTCAGGCTGTACCCCAGACTTACTGACTCAGAAACTATGGACATGAACTCAGAAAAATGCCTACCTGTGTATTTACTTGACATTCATGGATAAGCCTTCCAGGTACTAGCCTCTCAACCTGGAGAATCACTGTTCTAGTTTATGGGGCAATTAAATAGTACTGAATAGTTCGGATACACTAAGTTTTGGCAAGGTTCCTCAGCTCCACTAATCCATTGCTGTGTTCAAAGTGTGGTCCACAGCCTGGCAGCATCTGCATTCTTGTGAGCTTGTTGGAAATGCAGTATCTCAGGCCTGCTGCCCCATACCTACTGAATACAATCTGTATGTTCATAGAAATTCCCAGGAATTTGGAAGCATGTTTACACTTGAGAAGCACTGCTAACGCTCATACTGAGACTAGTTTTGCTTGAACAGATGAGGTATAAAGAACAAAGGAGGCAAGGGAATCTTCTTTGGTGGATTTGATGTTGAGCCTAATTATTAAAAGAATTATTGATTTCTTTAAGAACCTTAAAAAACTAATTTTGAAAAGGGTGGGTAGGGATCAAAATCTCTAGTTCACAAAATTTTACAATTTTGTTTCGAAGGGCTTTATAATTATCAGTTTGCTGGGTTGTCCAAATCTCTGGCAATTGTGACAAAACACTCTTCCCTTTTACATACTTTCAGACATACATATGTGGGAAAGATTTCCCATGGAAACACTGTGCTCAGGTAACTTAAGTGAGGTAGGAGAAACATCAACTCCCTCACTTAACTTGCTGTAGAATCCCTAATTTTGGCACACTGTGCTGCAGAGTGATGAAGAGAACATGGGTATCAAAGCCTTCAGTCTCCCACGGCTTTAAATCCAAAGACACTTCCCTGGGTGGGAACTGAAGGCTTCCTTGGTATGCCAAGGCCCATCAATCATTAAGATGAGGTTTTGAGCCTAAAGAAACCAACTCAAAGTGAGATGGAAAGCAAAATGCTTAGCTCCCCTGACAACTCCACATATCCTGGAACTTTCTGCAAGGGGAGAAGCTGCCTGCTCAGCTGTAGAATGAATCCAGTCATCTGTAATGATTCAGATGGAGTTATTAAAAACAAACAAATTGCCAATCGGTCACTGAGAAAGCAGATTTAAAATCTATTTTTGCATGTTCGATTGAAGAAAAAAAGCCTGCATATGAATTTATTCAATAGGCAGCAAGTGCTCTCAAAAACTGGCATATATGAAGAAAGAACAGTTATTTTAAAGCAATTAATACTAATCATAACACAACCTATACTACACTATGGTCACATGGTACATTCACATATCTATCTCAATGTATCCTTATAAACTGGAAAAGGAGAGACCATTACACCTAGTACAATTTAGTAACTCACTTCTTTGGGAGGTTAGGTGACTTTCCCAATGTCACATACCTAGAAAAATTTAACGGTTTCAACTTGCTTTTCTTGATTCAAAATCCAGTGTTCTGTTCACAATGGCTAACTTTGAGTCTTGCTAAACAAACTGTGTTCTGCTAACTATCAGTTTCAGCATAATCACAGAGCTTATTAAAAATGTGGATAGGCAGGTCCCACCTCAGACTCAAGGAATCACTCTATATTTTTAACAAGAGGCCCAAGTGGGGGCTGGAAGAACGGCTCAGTGGTTAGAGGGCTTGCCTTACAGTACTAGGTTAAGCTCTAAGTACCAGAGTTCGATTCCCTAGCACCACATAAGATGGGTGTGGTGGTGCATGCCTACAATTCCAGCACTCAAGATGCTGAGACAGGAGGATTGCTGAGTCCAAGGCCAGCCTGGGCTCCATAGTGAGTTCAGGACCAGCCTGGGCTACAGAGAGAGATCCTCTCTCAAAAAATCTAAATAACCCCCCCCCCCAAAAAAAAAAAAAAACCGAAGAGGCTTAGGTGATGTGTATACATGTGAAAAAGTTTTCAGTTCAATCAAATAACTGAGTGTAACCACTTACCTAAATGATGCAACACAAGAATAGAAACACAAGCCGGTAACTCAAGCCTCACAAAATAAAAGTAATAAATAGTGCAAAGATAATTTTCACTACTTACATTGATAGTTTCAAAGCACAGATGAATTTTTTGAGATAATTAGAAGTAATTGGTAATGCCATGCTGTTATTGATAAGGAAACTTCAGGGGAGAATGGAGGAAAGAGAATTTATCTTCAAAACTGAAACATTAATAGTTCCAGTGTTTGTTATTTATTTTTTCCCATTTTATTGATATGTATATATGTGAAACATAATGTTTAAATTGAACTTGAGTGTTCTGTGTACATATAAATGTAGATAAATTATTTTATATCAGTATCTTTTCTAAAGTTCATCTATATAAAAATGCTTTCTGTTACCCCAGGCTAACTCTTGTTTTCCTTATTGCATACATCAGAGTTACCTTAGTTTTGGGGTACTGCCACATGGAAATAGTCTATCTTGATCCCTTTTACATCCCTTAGCCCATCTCCACCAAGTCTGCTTTTCTGTTTCCTACCACCACTTTCTTTACTCTTCTTTTTATTTACATTTCAGGTTTCTGATATAAAAGAAATCATGCAATATTTAGCTGCCAGTGTCTCGCTTATTTCACTTAACATTACAGTCTCAGGCTTACTTTTAAGAAGAGCAGGAAAATAACATCAGAGTGGTGATCTTTTGAACACTGATGCTATGGCTGGGGAAACCACCACATGTCCTTGATTTTTTGGGCTTTCATGTTTGCATTTGGGTTTATGTGTAGCCAGTGTTTTGAGACTTGACTTCAAGCAAATTAAGTGCATATGTAGTGTTGAGAGCTGACTTTCAGAGTGCTCTCTGGGAACTGTGGACTGCCCCATCTTCTCATGGGAATGGATGGCTCTGGGGGATTATGTTAATTTTGTGCCTTCACAAACTATAAGACCGAAGGAGGTGCTCAGGTATTTGGTTTATTAGAATTTCTCCTCATATAAAGTAAATGCCAGTGGGTCTGGAAGCAGAATGGAGGTTTATCAACAAGTTTGAAACCAC
Source organism: Ctenodactylus gundi (assembly GCA_004027205.1). Taxonomy (NCBI): domain Eukaryota; kingdom Metazoa; phylum Chordata; class Mammalia; order Rodentia; family Ctenodactylidae; genus Ctenodactylus; species Ctenodactylus gundi. The sequence goes on along the minus strand of PVKB01001342.1, from coordinate 252,624 downwards.
GATTTGTTGAGGATGAAAAATGAAGACAGATCTAAAGAAATCATGTGGTCATGCTACCAGGCAAAAATATATTTGACTCAAATAAATCAATAGGAAGGGAAAGCACACTTCTCATCCTGTAAGCCATCAACCAGCAACAATTTATTAAGTACCTGCTGCACATTCCACATTGTGCTTCACCCTGGGAGAGATTTGGCAGCATCAGTCACTGCTACTGTCCTTGAAGAGTTCACGATCTTGTTCACAAGAAACTATCACATGACAATGCAGCAAATTATCTAATGGTCTGCAGACAAGCATTAAAGAATGTAGATGCAAGAGCAAGCTAGGTACATGTAAGGGAGAGAAGCCATGAATCCAAGAAAGCCTCATAAGTAAAAAGCATGGGAGGCAGATCTTAAAGAGGCAGGGAGGAGGTTAACAATAGCAGTTGTGCGAAGATGACGGCTGTAAGACAGGGGCAGGCTAACTTCTGTATTCATAGAGGAAGGGTGTCTGGATACATGCTGCTCGAATGTGGAGATTTGGTATCTAAAACTATATATCCTAGTGATGTCTAGGCCCTGCCTGGAATCATCCTCACTCACATCCAGTTGTTGTAGTTAAATGAAAGAATAACTAGACAGCTCTGCTGGATCATGACTATAAACTTCATGGAGATTGGATCATGGCCATCTAGTTGACTGAAAGATTGGATATCTTGTAGAAGCTGGGTCCTAAATTCCTAAAGGTATAACTATATCTGGGTGTAAGACCCTTAGGGCGGGTGTTCTTATGTTCCCACCCCTATCCTCTGAGTTCAGACTCACCTCTGCATGCCAAGGTCACTTACTACAAGCCACGTAGCACTATGACTGAGGCTTTAAAAAATCTAGCTCTAGGGACAAATTCAGGATATGGAAATGCTAGTAATTTACTGGTGCTATAAGTAGCCAGTGTCCAGGGGTGGGGAGTAAGTATTTAGGTCCTTCACCCACAGTTGGGATTTCTTGGGACACATGTTCTACAGTGTCTCTAAGAGCTTCCTAGTGAGAATGAGCTCTGGTTACCTACAGTGAACATTTGCTTGATAAAGCTCCCCTGACTGGCTGTTGCTACTCCCTCTTTCAGTTCCCCACTTTCCTCCTGGTATTTTCTGATATCACCTCCTAGAATAACTAACTGTTATACACTCAGTTCCTCACCTTAACTGAATTTACAGCCCATGAGTTAAATCTAAAATGGAAGACCTAAGAATGGGTATCTTTTTAGATACCAGAAATGATACTCTCAGGATTTATTAGAGAGCAAGAAGATGAAAATAGCTTCTCTGTTCCCTTATCACCTCCTTTTGTTCAAAGTATGAATTCTGAAATTGAAGGCACAACATATCATGACGTATTCTTCAGTGCTTCCCATACAAAATAACAACTGGTGTTGATTTCTTTTTTTTCCTTGTCTTTTAAAAGTTAGAGATTACTCACCTCCCCTGCTGGTCATTAAATCAGTCTGGCAGGATTCCTCGGTAGTTCTTTGGCCTTCCGGGTATGTGGAGGAGACCCAGGCAGTGCTGCAGACAGGCCTGCTTGCTGTGATGTGCTACTAAGCAGGTGACTTCAAAGGTCTGCTTTAAGCCTATCTCAAGTATCACTTGGGGCTCACACAGAGCCCCAAGTCATGTACCAGATGGCACATCCCCCAAAGTCAAAGTTGATCAGCTCCCCTGCTCCCCACCCCCCACATCTCACTTTTCCCTAGCTCCTGCACCAAGAGATGCTGCAACGCTTGGGTAGAAAACAAACGGTTTTGGTTTCTCTTAGCTTCCTTTTCTTATTTATCATTAAGAGTAGCTAGTTAAAAGCTTAAATGTTCTGTGAGGTTCGCACAGTCAGTGAATCCTGAGACGCTTAGTTTTTGTGTTCATTTTTTAAAAATCATGCTTTCCTATCAAGATATGGCACCTGTCAAGATAACGTGCGTCATTAGAAAATTGGGCCTCATCTTATGGCTTTATATTGGAATTTCAGTTTAGAGTACCAGAATAACCAAATCTTCTTCCAAATGTTTACCTTTTCACGGAGGAAGTAAAAGATTGTTCCTCAAATCTAAGTGAGACAAGTGTAATAGGCACCAAGGTAGTGGTCAAACAAGTACAGTGTATTTAACAGCCAGATAACACCGGAGTGCAACTGTACTTAGATTACTTGGATACATGTCCACGAAAGGAAAAGACAATGAAAAGTGACCTCAGTCTCGTCTTCATTTTCCTCTGCTGCAGAAAAATAAAGGGTAAAAGGCAAATGACTGGCTGGAAAAATACAAGAATATTGCCCTTTTAGGCCTGCTCTCAGTCTTTTCTAAAGGTATGTGCCACTTGGATAACTCACAGAAGGGACTGGACTGCCCAAGGCATCATAGCACATATCACCAAACAAAGCACCCTGAGACACTAAGAGCAGACTGCAGCAACAGCATCTGCAGAGATGACCTTGAAGGTGCCTTCCAAACCCAAAATTCTTTGATTCCATATTTCTTGGATGCAAGCTCTTCTTTTGTCATTTTGTGCTCAGAAAGGCAGAGCAGCTGGCCTAGGCAACAAAGTGCTGCCTCCTGTGTCCTGAACAGGTTACAACTACAATGGGGTCTTTTATGATGTCAGAAGCAGCCTCCCCTAAGTGGATAACTGTGATGCACTGAGGCTTCAGGTATGCCCATAATGACCATCTGCTACCTGACAAGTCTCAAAGGCCAGTGTCGATTCAGCAGCTCTGCCCTTCAAGCAGTTAGGGTGCATTTAGTTTCTTGAGTTCTTCTATAGCAGGCAGGATTTTGACTCAGAGGGACAGAATTATGGCAGAGAGCAAATATAACTGCATCTTGGGTAAGATTACACTGGAAAATCTGGTGCCTGCCCAATTACCTCAGAGACTGATATATCTAACCCAAAAGTTATGTAGGGTTTTTAGGTGTGAACTTGTCTGACTTTTGTTTTCATTTTGCATAGTCAGTGTAGCTGAAAAAACTAAAACAAAAGAAACACATAAGGAGGAGGGTTTCTCTACCTTGGCAGTGACATTCAGGGCCAGATAATTCTTTGTTATGGGGGCTATGTTATGCATCACCGGATGTTTAACACTATCTCTAGGCTCTACCAAATAGAGGCTAGTATCTTAGCCCATCTCTACAACTGTAACACCCACAAATGTCTTCAGGCATTGTCAAATGCCCCCCACTGGGGGGCATAATCACCCTCAGTTGAGAATTACTGCTTTAGGGTTAGTATTAATATATTGAAAGGGCTCTAGTAAGGGAATTTTGGAAAACAACATAGGAACTTTGTATGTAAAGAAAAAGACAAAATATGACAGGGTTTGTCAGCCACACAAGCCCTGCTGCATAGTTTCGTTTTTCCTTATAGTATTTGAAAACGTAAATATTTGTTCAAGCTCAAAAATAGTTTGGAATTTGCTGATTTTTACATTAGAGAGGAAGAAATGATGGTAATTCCCATAATAATCAGAAATGTTGAGACAGCATTCAGAAAAACTAGGATTTGATCTAGCTACCAGGTGTTTCTGACCCTAAGCTAAGAAGTTACACTGGCCTTTCTTGGAAAGTCTGAAATTAAATAACTCCAAGGTAAATTCTATTAATCTTGCCAGCAATTTAATATTATCTAATGTATTTAAACACAAAAGGTTTAAGTAAAACAGAAACTTGGTATTTGGACAAAATGCGATTCCCTAGTAAGTGGAAGAACATCTGCTTAATGAGGATGTGTCCTTCCCTTAGTTTGGAATTAAACATCTTATGAGATTCTTGTGAAAAGGGCAGTTTTAAGGAAATGTTCCTGTCCAGTTGTAAAACCCAAATATGTTTAGATATAACTAAAGAGGTTATCAAGGAAGGGAAAATGGTGTCTTAAAAAAAAAAAAAAAGAGAGAGAGAAGCCAGGCTGGAGGAATGACTCAGTGGTTAAAGCACTTGCCTAGCAAGTGCTAAGACTAGTGCTAAGTACCAGAGTTCCATTGCCCAGCACCTCGTAAGCTGGACTTGGTGGTGCACGCCTGTAATCACAGTACTCGGAGACTGAGACAGGAGGATTGCCATAAGTTCAAGGCCAGCCTGGGCTCCGTAGTGAGTTCAGGACCAGCCTGGGCTACAGAGCGAAACCCTGTCTCAAAAAATAAATAAACAAAAATAAAAAATAAATGAAAAAGAGAAGCCGAAAAACTGCCTGTATGGCTATAAAAATAAAAATATCATTTTGAAAATACATTTCAAAATAGTCTCTATAAAATTTTCTTTGCCTACCACATAAATATGACAGTAAACTAGGGAAGGTCCATTCAGCAAGTACTTATTGACTAATTACTGTCTGCCAGGGACCGTGTGACACCCTAGACTTCAGTCCACCTGGACTGTGCCAATGACCAGCACTCCCAGTTATGTTCAATCATGCAGTGATCTTTTCCAGGAAAATGTTCTTTGTATATTGCTAATAACACATAGCTAATGCTTTGAGCAGTTGGAGTTTTCTTATGTAGATTTTTCATTATCATCAGATGGAATTAATCAAGAGAATATCCTATTACACAATTACCAATGCTAAAAAAACCAGTATGTGATGGAATGTAAGATTGGCCAAATATGTTTTGTTCTGATAAGAAAAATATATTTTAAATCATTGAAATAGTTTCTCATATGGAAAGCAGTAAATTATAATGTAAAGAGTACTGGCCCAAAATCCTGCAAGTCCTGATCCTGCTTTTTTTTTCACAGATAAAACAGTTAACTTCTAAGGAATACTTTTCTCATCTGCAAAATGGGATAACAAATTTTCTCAGTGTATTGTATTTAAACATACCATATGTTTATAACTTATGAAATGGTGTAGAGATGATAACATTATCATAAGAACTCAGCTACACTGATTCTTCCCTCTTTACATATAATTCTGTACAGTGAATTAATGTCTTGGTCACAGTCTAAATCAGTAGAATCTTCTTATGCTTCAATTTTTAAACAGAGTTATGGAAAACCATGTTCATTAAAGCTTGTGAGGCCCTACTCTGAAATTTGCTTTGAGATGAATATCATAGATATTTTTGTGAAAAGATTCAATGAGCTAATCTAATTTTCTAGTAGAATGAAGACACGTGAAGATCAACATTTTCGAAATTAATGTCTGAGCCCTTAGTAGTTCCATCAGGTTCCATCCATTATGCCCCAAATTACATCTTTGTCTTGCATGTTTCAGAGGAAAGAACCGCTGGAGAGTCACTCCTTCATAGTATAAGGTCAAATTCTGTACTAGGAAATATGGTAACCATGTCATTTATACACATTTTAGAGATCACCTTTGAACTAGAACAGTGGGAATTTCAAACAGATTTGTTTTCTGTGATATTCTCAATTACATTTTCTTTTAAAAAATCAACCCGGTTTTTCAATTTCATCATTACACTCTCTCAGTCTATTTTCAGTCAGCAAGTATTGTACACTAATATCCCAAGATGGATCATCTTTATTGAACATGGACAACCTTAAAACATTTTGAGGAGAAAAACATTATTCTTGAAATACACTACCTACTCTACAGGTTTTTCCTCCAGCCTGAAAGTCCTGGAAGTCCCTGTTTATCCTCTGCCCGCTTCATTTTACTTTGAATGTGATGCACAGAACAGGCAAGGGCTGTTTGGTATTGTGTGTGGTGTTAACTGCAGGTGCTAACCTTGATGTCAATAACAGAGTAGCAGAATAACACCAGTTACTGCAGTAAAAGTGACTCTTTCACTAAAAACATCTTTTGTAAAGTCATCATGTATCTAAGTGGAAAACAACAACAACAACAACAACAAAAATAAGATTTGTCTCCCACACTTTGCCTTACCATGCTACTAAAGTCCATTTTCCTATACCGCTGGCTCCATACCTACCAAAATAGGGGTTGGATGTACATAAAAAAGAATATATAATTTAAATTTGAAGGAAATTGCTTAAAGTTCAAAAGTATGGGTTTTTATAAGGCATATGAATTCATTTAACCAAAGAGCCACTGGCTACAAATAAGTTCTGACCATTCTTTCGCTTGGTTTTGATTTTACCCAAACACCTAGACTGAAAAGCTATCTCATTTCTTAAACAGTCCACTGATTTGACTGACCATTGTCCTTTAAAGAAAGTTGCCCTTTAGATAGGGAGGCAAAGCTAGCTTCCCTCTCTCCAGTTCTAACCTTCTCTTATGATACATTTTTTCTGTCCTGAAATGATCAAAATCAAACAGAGAGAAAGAATCCAGTTGAAAAAGATCTGATGTGCCTGTTGATGTCTCATTAACCTTGAGAGTAAATGTAACTGGTGACTGCTCATCACAGTGTTGTGACAGTTTGTTAGGGAACAAAAAAAGCCAATGGAAACATCTCTTGGGGGGGGGGGAACAAAGAGAAACATTACTTAGTAGATCATCTATCAAAAGCCAGGGCATTTTTAACTGTCACGATTGGCTAAATTATAGTTTCCTTAAGTCCGTGCTGAATCTACTACATGTTTTCTTTGGAAAGCATTTGGAGCAGTATTTATCTGTGTGCCAACATATGTTCACTGAAGTATTGAAAAAAAAACCCACTTCGATGATGGAAATACAGTCAGGAGAAAAGCGAACATCTCAGGATTAACATTAAAAAGGTTTTGCAGTAAATAATTATGTGGGGTATTTTGTGGCATTAAAAATATCACGAGCCACTCAATGTGAGAAAGTCCTAATCCCTCTGAATCTCCAGCCAGATTCCCCTCTTTACTAACTGCTGGCTGATACCATGCCCACAAAAAGGACAGGCAAACGGGAAAACCGGCTTGTCTCTAGGGATATAGGGTTACCTGGAAAGGAAGAAAGTGTTTCCCTGGTTCAGCAGCAGACTCCCGTTGACACAAGTAGACTAGAAATCTAACATGCTTCTAGTCCCAGATTTGGACAGGAGACCCCAACCAAAGCAGCACCTTCCATCCCTGGGCACCAGAGTCCCACCGGCCACTGGCCTGTGCCTGCCCTGTCCAGAGGAGAAACCTGAAGTAAAGAAACCCCACAATCCTCCCCAGGGATACAGATGAAACATTATCACTTATTTTGCTTTTCTCTCCTCTGATCTCTACTTTTTCATCTCTAGTCCTCACTCCTGTTTTTCTTAGGAACTTCTTGCAAGTTCTAACCATTAACTTCACTTTGCACATCAAATTCCCACCTGGAGCTGATGGCACACCCGATTTCTGAGAGTGTCACCCTCTAATCAGCTGCTAGGTTTTCTGTGTTCTTGTCAGGGCCACACAGCCCGGCTTCTCCCCTCAGCCTGTTGACTGGCTTCCTCACTCTCATGCTCGAATGCATCCAAATAAAACTGGATTGATTGGTTCTCTCATTTCCTAAAGAAGTTTTTGCATTTCAGATGAGAAGCTATTGTGAAAGACCAAATAATTGCGAATTACAAACACCATTTCCTACTGGAATACAGATATGGCTACCTTTGCTCTGGGAGGGCAGCCCTGGTCCTCACCGGCGACCACACTTATTTTCTACGGGTGGGTGGGAGGCACTTTCCTCACCAGCCCGCCTCACAGTCCTTTGCCTCCTTTCTATCTCCCAACAGCCTTTCCCAAAAACACTTCAGGGACCCCAGAAAGGAGGAAGCAAATTGGAAACAGGGAAGCGAAGTCTTTGAATCTCCCCTCCCCCAGCGTAGTATTTTGTTCTCAAGTAGCGGGACTTTCTTGGACGTCTTTTCTCCTGCTGCTTCTTTGCCCTTTTACCCCAGACCCTCCCCACCTCCAAAACCAGTGTGACCAAAACAAGCGCACGGACCAGTACACAGTGGCTGTCGCCGCCCCAACTGTTGCAGCAGCTGCGGGGTGGCAGCGAAGGCGGTGCGGGTAGGGCCGGGCCCCGACCCGGACGCTCCCTGTCGGGGGCCCTTGGGAAGCTTTGGGCGGCCGCCCAGGGGCGCTTAGTGCAAGGGAGTCCCTGCCGCAGCTGCCTAGGGTAGGACAGGCGCTGCTCCTACTCGGGACCCCGCGGAGAGCCAGCCCGCTACTGGGAGCGGCGCCAGCGAATTCCGCCCGCACCCGCCCCTCTCTCACCTTTAAGATCAGGTCGGTGTGATGCTGGTCCAGCATGTTAGCTTTCTGAAAGGAGGTGACGATGACCCGGCCGTAACGCCCGGGGGTCTGTAGGTCCGAGTAGAGCCGGTGCTTGGAGCGGTTGACCGGGAAGAGGCTGTTGACGAGGTTGCGCTCGATCTTGGCCAGGCTGTGCTGGGGCGCCAGCAGGTGCTCCACGCTCTCTTCGACCTGGTAGCGGCTGAAGCTGGCGCCGAGCAGGATGGAGATGAGCACCGGCGCCGAGGCGAAGAAGACCGGGTGACTGGCAATGAAGTGGCCGAGCCGGGAGAAACACGTCCTCAAGCCCCTGTGCAGAACCTGCCGCAGCATCCTAGAGCAGAGCGGGCGCGGGAGGAGGGCGAGGCGCACGCTCGGCGCGGGCTCGGGCGGCGGCGGCGACGGCGGCGGCGGCGGTGGTGGCGCCCGCGGCGGCGGCGGCGGCGGCGGCGGCGGAGGCAAGACCCTGAGCTCTCCCGGAGCCGCGGCACCACCATCGGGGAGTCCCGCGCCGCGCCACGGGAGGGTCCCCTCGGGCTGGAGACACGCCCTCCTGCCCGCGGCCGCGCCCGCCCGGAGAGCCCCCCAGCCTGGCTGCCTCGGCGCCGCCCCCGCCCCTCCCTACCCCGTGCGCCCCCCCCAGCCCCCGCCGCCTCTCCGCCCGGGGGGCTCCGCGCGGCTTGGCCGCGTCCCTTCTCAGCGCGGGCGGGGCCCGGGGCAGCCCCAGCGGCGCGACATGACCCCACTCACCCGACCCCCGAGGCCAACGACGGGGTGGCGCGGGGAGCGGCGACGGCGCTATCACCGGGAGACTCTGCGCGCCAGCCCAGGAACACGAGGACGAAGAATTCCAGGCTACACCCAGTCCCCTCCCCGCTCCGCGCTCCCCTCCCCCGGCCCGGCCCGCCGCCGCGCTCGCCCTCCCTTCCCCTACCCTCCTCTGGGGAGACCCAGAGATAAATAAAGAAACGGCCCGGATTCTCCAAACAAAAAGTAAAGAGTTCTCCCGTTGGGGTGGGGTTGGGGGGGCTTCAGGCGGGTCCCCTTAGAGCCGAGCCTCCCCAGAGGCGGAGAGGAGCAGGCTGAAGACTGCTTGCGCCCTGGCTCTCGCCAGGCTCAGGTGGTGGCGCGCACTGGCTGGTGCCAAGAGGGGGTGGGGAGCAAAGACGCTCGAGCGTGGAAATCGCGCCTCCTCCCAAGTAAGAGCCATTTAAGATAGCCCCAGCACTGCAGCTTCGGCGGGACCACGGGGTCCGGGTGTGCGTCTGGAACACGTCTACCCGAAATCTGTCCGTAGAGAATTTTTCTCTGGGGCTCCAATTTAGGGTCGCTCCAGAGTGCACAGGATCTGGGCAATTGGCTGTCCGCAACCCCAATCTTCCTAATCAATCCTCTAGTAATAAAAGTGCTGATAATGACAGTCGGTGGAACCGTGTGTCTCCGGGGCTCTTGGGCACCGGTCTCTCCGCCCTGCCTCCTCCTCCTCTCTCTGTCGTCACTGGCAGGTCTGGGGGACCAAGCGCGGCGGCGCTGGTGCGGGCGCCCCTGCGGGTGCAGAGTGTTTGAGAAAGGCTGGCCGGGGAGCCAGTAGTGTTAACCCGCTTCTCTGCCGCACCCCGCCCTCTCCTCCACTTGCGAGGGGTTGACAGCGCGGGGGACCTGATCTCTAACCTGGAGAGATACAGGTCTCCAAGCGTGTCAAGCCGCAGGGGGCGTGGGGGAGCCGGGGGAGGGGGCGCCGACGGCTTGGCAAAGTTGGGCGTGTGCTCGCCATCCTTGAGCTCGCAGGCAGCCACTATGGTTCCCCTCACACTCCCCCTCAGAAGCATTCCCCGAGAAGGCGGGCGCCGGCTTCGGCCCGGGATAGACCTGCGGCGGCGGCGGGAACGGCCACCCACAGGTACAATTTAGCGCGTGTCTTCGCGCGCTCCAAGCCCCTGGGTCCATCCACTACGACGTAGATGGAGCCAGATCTTGGAGTCTGGGTCACAGAGTCGCCCTGTCCGGCCAGGGGAGAGGGGTGGGGACCTGGACAAGAGGAGGGGTCCTCAGGCTGTGCGCTTCATGCGCTTGGCCTTCTCATCCCGCTGCTCTGGCCGCTCCAGCTCGGCTTCTCAGTGCCAGCGGTCGAGTGGGAGGTGGCGGTGGCCCGAGGCGCGGTCCCTGGAGTGTGGCCCGCACAACAGAGCATGGGCATGCATATTAATCAAAGCCAAAGGAAGACGGAATAGGGTCGGGGAGGGAGGAGGGGAGAGGAAGGAAGGAGGGAGGAGAGAGCGAGAGAGTGAGAGAAAGAGAAAGGGGAACGCGACTCTGAGGCATTTCTCTTATGTTCCCATCCCAGACTTCCCAGCGCCAAGCAGCCCTCCACTTCTTAAACTGAACTTGGGAACTTGCACGTTGTAAAGAGGAAGTCACAGGCTGAGAATACCTCCCTTTTTGACCCTCTTCTCTCTTCTCCCATACTATACAGTCTTCCCCACCTTCCCTTAACAGCACCTGCAATGGGCACAGTAGCCCTGCTGGCCTGCACTCCGCTCCCTAGGTCCTTCCACCGGTCCCTTGGCCACTTTCTCTTCTCGTCCTCGCCATTCCCTAGCATGCTCTCGGTTACCAAAGATTCCCCAGGACGCGTAAGTCCAGCAGGTTCCAGTCTACAGTGCCCCCTCCCCAGCCCTGCCCCACTTCTCTTGTTATCTTCAGAAGGGACACTTTCTCGGGAGAGAAAGGAGCTGGAAATCTCCCCGCCACGCTCCGTTTGAGCCCTTCCCCCGGCATTTTAATTTCTGCTCGCTGAGATGCCGCTGCTCTGCAGCGCTTTGCTGATTCACGATGATCGCGGAGGGAAAAGCCTCATTGACTTGTGCCCCTGCAAGGGGCGAGGCGAGTGCGAGTGGCTTTTAGGGCAAGCGCTTTGGGAAACCACCCACCATTGAGCTGCGGAGGTGCTAAATGACAGGGTGGATGCCCTGCATGGCTTTCAGCTCTGGCAGAGAAAAATAAAAAGATGGAAGAGTGTTGAAGTGATAGTGGGAAATACTGGGGGCCCGGGTCGTTGAGACTGAGCCAGTGGCATCTAGTGGGTGGGCACCTCTCAGAAGGCCTAAAATTGGTCTCCACCGGGCGGCGGCGGGGGGGTGGGGGTGTCATGTAGGAATATTTCATGTGCCTGCTCAGGGACAAAAGTAAGAGGAGAGAAGGGGAAACTAGACCACATGTCTATTTGGGAATCTTCAATATTTTGGGCGATTTTTCCATTCTGAAGTCTTTGTCCTTTCAAGAGACTCCCAACTTTGGTTAGCCTTCCTCCTCCTCTGGACTTCCTGGCCCTTTAATGTCAGCCAGTATGCGTGCTATAGAGCACTCTTGTCCAAAGTGCCTTGGGCTGAGTTCTTGAGCCTGAGACACTCAGCACTGCCAGCTGACCTGAATGGGTGTGTTGTCCTCCCACACAGAACAGGCCTTTCGCTTGAGACCAAGACAAGGCTAGTCCTCCCAACCCCATTTCTAACTATCCTTCACTATACTTTGGGGAAACTTCCAGCCTTCTTGTTTTCGTTGAGACACACCTTCAGGGAGTAGATTCTTAGCTACCTTTTATTGTGAGCAATGCAGTTAATGTTAGAGAGATAGAGAGAGAGAGATTATTAGTCACTTTTCCCTATTATTCCTTGATTGAGACCATGATAATGGGAACAGAGCTTTATCAGTCCATTCACGAATTGTTTTTGATTAACATTTAATGTATATTAATATTAGTAAGTTTAGAAAATAGCAAGAAAAAGAACTCAAAAGCACCTGTATCCCTGTAGTCCCACCACTTTTCAAAAGTAAACTACTCAATCTCCTCATAATTACTTGTTCATATAAAATAATTCAATATAAAGATTAAAGCAGTTGGTTCTAGAACACTGAGTTGAATCTTCAATCTTAGCTATTTACTAGCTACCATACATGGTGTGAGTAGCTTCACCTCTTTCTGCACAATTTTATTTTGTGGGAACTGAGAGTAATGGTGGTACCCACCTCATAGAATAGCCATGATGTGTTAGATTAGAAGATATAATGCATTTAAAATAGCATTTGTTTTAGAAACTAAAACACTTAATAAAGACTAATCATTATAATTCCAGTCTCTATATGTATGTGAAAAGAAAACCAGTCCTTGACATCCAGGAGCTGGCCTGGTATAAGATAGGCCTTGGTGTTGTTAAGAGTTGTCCTGTTACCCACAGACTAATCTTTGCTGGTGTTGAAAATAAAGCAATTCCCCAAACACTAATGTCACATAAGGGCATTTTGTTACTGTGATGGACTAAGAAAAATGAGGACCACTCCATATGCATGTCTGAACAGAGACTAAAAGTGAGCTTTGTCCAGGGCACAGAAATGACCACATGGGTTCTTTACTATTGTGGCCTTTAAAAAATAAATTAGATCTTTAACCTTGTTCTGGACTTTTCTCCTTCTAGTTAAATATTTATCAAGATGTTCAAACAATAAAACCATCTCTGCTTGTTGGTGGCATCCAATCTGAAGCAAGGTTCACTGACTTAAAACTTACGCCAAATTGCTTGTACAAATTTGTATCATTTCTAACATGCTGCTATTGACATGTGATTTGGTTCTCCGTTATGTGTTTTCTCCCTCATTGCAAGGAAAAATAAACTCAGTTTGATTATATGTTAGTGGGATTCTAGTGGTCTTCAGCATTGACAAGGTATATACAATGATTATATATTGAGAATAATGAATATTCTTTTTGGTAACCATTTTTCACATTAAGATTATGAGCATTTTTATCATGCAATTGACATTTATATAGAATTCCATCATATGGCTGAATGAACCATTATTTAATTTATATTACTGGACATTTGCTTTAAAATTTACTATTTTAAATGACATTGACTTGAACATCCTGTACATAGATCTTGGACTGCATCTCTATTTTTAGGGTCAAGTATCCGCCACTATATGTTAAGTAGAGTGCTTCTAATACATGCTTTTATAATTATTGTCAAATTGGAAAAGAAAAAGTCATTCCTTCACAGGGATTAAATTATTGAATGAAGTACTGAATTAGTCCCACTTTACAGAGATTTCTATCATGTTATATTTAGAGCCAATCTTTTGGCTCAGTCTTGCTCAGAGATGACAGAGAAATTGATTATGGTGTGGGAGCGGGGATTCAAAAGAAAAGGTTGTTTGGTTTGACAAGGTTAGAAACAAGGGTCTACTCTTGTTTTGCAAATGTGTCAAGTGTTAGCTTTCAGTTACACTATTTTCTGCCTAAGAAACAACAAAATGTTTTTATGTATATATCTTAGATCGAAACAATTTTATATCAACCATAGAATCATTTTGCATAGCAGGATTATGCAACACATATTTGGGAGACTGCAGTTGAGGGTGGCACTAGTATGATGTTTTTGTCATTACTTCATAAGCTGTTTCTTCCATCCTTAAAGATCTAGGTGAGGTTTTATGGAAAATTGAAACACATGTATGCAAGGCCAGAGAAGAGTTATCTATTAAAAATGGGGAAACTGTCCTGTCAAACATAACATTTACCTGGAAACTATGAAATTATCTTTTGGGTCTCATTCTTGTTTTGATCAAGAAGATGTACTTAAAAATGGTACCCCCTACAACTTTTAAACATAGCTTAAACTTGAAGTCGAAGAAAGAAAGCTTGTATAGCAAGCCCCAATAGTCTAAGATGAAGCATGCTGCGGTGTTTACATGATCCTTGTAGAAAAGTGTGCTGATTTTAATTTTTTTTTGAAACAGAGTATTGCTCTATAACCTAGGCTGGTCCTGAACTCACTAGGTAGCCCAGGCTAGCCTTGAATTTATGGCAATCCTCCTGCCTCAGCCTGCTGAGTTCTGAGATTACAAGTGTGTGCCATCATGCCCAGCTTTATTTAGTGCTGGGGGCATCGATCCCCACTGTGCTAATTGTTTACTTAGGTCTTTCAGGATGTTTTGCCAACCTAGCAGTCTCTCAGTATTATCATGGGTTTTTTAGAAGAATGATCCTGGATGACATAGAAAAGAGACATGTAAATGATATTCCTGATCAGGAAACTCAGGACTCGGGCTAAGAGAGAGAGCTATTTCAGGCACTGGTGCTGAGGAGAACATTTTGGCACACACTCTCTGGGTGACTATGGTCACAATCCCATTGGTAGGATGAGGCAGCCAGGTGCAAACATTGCCATGTTTTTTTTTTTTTCTAATAGAAAATGTGGCCTTAAATTTTCTCTACCTTTGAAAATCATTCCATCTTTCAAGGTTTTCTTAAAATATCAGATTATAATATCTAATAAGTCATCTCAAACTCTCAGAGCCAAGATTGATTAACTCTTTTGAGCAATTTTCTATGAATTGTTTTAGTGAGCAAGTTCTTACAGTGGTCAACAATTAGGTGAAATTGAACAAGAAATTCCTTTGTCTCAAGAAATTCATTGCCTGATAGAATTAAATAGATAGGTGGAAAATTAAAATATGAATCTATGTAAGGTTAATGCCAGCAAGGCAATCCCATCTCACCAATTTGCTGATATAATCCAACTCACCACTAGAATCCCACTAACATATAATCACAGAAAGCATACATGGAGCTAAAGATATAGTGCAGTGGTAAAGCCCTTTCTAGCATGCATGAGACTCTGGGTTTGCAATGCATATGCTGTCTCTCTCTTTCTTTCTCTCTCTCACACACACACAAACACACACACACAAACACACACAGATGTGGCATAGATGTGATCTACTTGATCTTTATTCTATGAAATCTTTATCCTAGAGTTTGCATCTTGCCTGTTGTTTTGAGTCATTGTGACCTAATGTTTCATACATGTGTACATAAATATGCATATGTACATATATAATATATTTCCTGTTCTCTTAAGAAAAATTTAACTTCTCAATAGTTAAGAACCTTACCTTGAACGTTTATTCCGCCTTCATTCTTTCAATGCTAGGAATTGGCCAGAGCAGGATTAGGTAAATATGACATATTACAGTAAAACAGATAAATTGCTCAGGGAAGGTGAAAATGTTGTCCTCTAAGACAAATGGCTTTTAAAGTCATTTTACTGGATCCACTCATAGGTGGTAAAAAATAAAGATTTTGACAGTTCCCATTTCACATATTCACAACATGTGTTAACTTTCATTAAAAATTTGGGTTGTAGGCTGGAGGAATGGCTCAGTGATTAAAGTGCTTGCCTTTTCAGCACTAAGTATCTGAGTTCAATTTCCCAGCACCACATAAGCTGGGCATGGTGGCACATGCCTATAATCCCAGTTCTTGGGGGAGGCTGAGGCAGGAGGATTGCCATGAGTCTAAGGCCAGCCTATGCTCCATAGTGAGTTCAGGACCAGCTTGGACTACAGAGTGAGACCCTGTCTCAAAAAAAAAAAAAAAAAAAAAAAAGAAAGAAAACAAAAGAAAACAAAAGAAAACAAAAGCAAAAACAAAAACAAAAAAGCCGGCTGTAAATAACATGGGTGTGGAGGAGTGCTGATTTAAGAGAGTCCCTGTAATTAGGATAAGCATATTTTAATATACAAATAAGTGTTGTTAATTTTAAATGAGCATTTTTCGCTGAATGGGACACTGGTTTAAACATATTTCCCCAAAATATATTTTGAAGAACTGGAGACATTTATAGCAGCTAAGTGTAAAAACATTTAAAAACTAATCTATAACATGAGTGGGTAGGGAATTGTGTTTCAGCATACGTCAGCCTTTTGATGATGACTGGACTGGGCTGCTAGAGGTCCCTTTTTTCTGCCTTTTTTGGAATTGTCCTAAAATTTGGAACTTGCTCGAAGAGGATTTTTTTTAGTCTGAAAATACTTCAGTAAAGTTATTTAGCAAATAAAGTGTAAATCAGGTTTTTTACTAGTTTTTCTCCCATTGAATCTAAATGAAGAGAATTGAGGTACATTATTCACTTTCAGCACCAGGGACAGATCTGATTATCCCTAACTACCCCTTCCCTTTCTGGTTTTCATCACTTCCAATTTGCTTTAAGGGGAACTACAGAGCTGAAGAGGTTCTTGAAACAAAATACATTCTAGAAGTTGATCATCTTTTTCTAAGCCAGACCAGTTAAGATGGAAAGAATTTAAATTGGTAGACCATTAATCCAATATGATCATGTTTTAAGTTATGCCCAATACCTCATGGCCTTGTGATGTATTTGTCTGGAGAGGGGAACATTTGAAGGAAAAATATTAAAAATGAATAAAATATACCTTTGTATGTTTTAGGAGTAATTGTGAAAATGTACAGGAATGATAGAAAAAACAGAAAAGATGATTTTAATGCATTTTATGTGCCAAATTTACCCTAGGCACTTTCAAGTATCTTAGCCTATGTAATTTGCAGAATCACTCTCTAGGCTATTAATTATTGTCAAGCCCATTTTAAAGTGAGGAAATTGAGGATTAAAATGATTGGCTATCTTGTTCAGGGTTACACTGTAATGGAAATATAAATTTAAAAAAACAAGATTACCTGACATCAAAACCTAGGTTTGTTCAATAATTCTGCTTTTAAGTACAATATTGCTTGACTCTTTTTCAAAAATGCCTTGATTGGAAATCATAATGTGTAAAATGAATCCTAATCCAGTAACTTAATGTGATGTGAATACTATAAACAATTTATTGCTATTTCTTTATTTGCTAATTATTTAATAGTAAAGTGGTAATATCCACTAACCAGATTTTTAGTATTTGGATTCATTTCTGATGTTGATATTTCTTTGAGGAGTTCTGTGAAGTAACAGAAACATTGTTATGGAACCCAAAGTGTTTGCTGATATAATCCAACCCACTCTTTTTGCAGATGGCAAAACTTCTGCAGCCCTTGTCTGGATTCTACCAAGAAAAATCCCTCAAAATGTTAAAAAGGAAAACTGTCAAGTAGTTCTAAAACACATAACAGAAAAAGCAACCAAATAGACTCTGACCTTATGCACATGGAAATGCTTCTTTTTTTTTTTAGTGGTTCACCAGTAGTCATTATATTGCTAAGAGTACGTTCTTTTAATTCTTTTCCTTTACTCTGTAAAGTCAACAGAGACCATACTAATCACCAGATCCATTGCCTTATGTTTGAACATAAGGAACAAGAAATCATGGGGTTTCCTGATACTAGTTCTAGCTTCAGGGCAGTCTTTCTTTGATGTGTATATATTTAATCCTTAAAAAAAATTGTACTCCTAAGCATAACCTAAGAACAAAGCACTTCATCCCTTCTGTTCTTAGAACTGTGTACTTCTTGCTTTGACTTTTAAAAATGACAAAGCTACAAGGCATTCTGTTCCCCATGGCTGATTGCTTCCTCCTAGTGAATGGCATTATGTTGGTGAATTAATTAATAGCAAAATGTGATGTACATATTCCCAAATACTAGAACTGTAGAAGAGCTAACTGGAGGCAGCTTCTAGGAGAGGCTAAATTGGGGAAGAAAAAAAAAAACAAAGTTCCTTTCTTCAGACAAAGTCATGACTCGGAATTTTCAATTCTTCTTTGCTTCCACCTTCAGGCATCCTCTAAACATTGGAAAGGGGGTTATTCTAGACTTGGAAGCCTCTGTTCTGCCATGAATTGAAAGGTTTATGTGCAGGTGAATGCCATTATCTTCTGTAGCGCATAAAGGAAGGGGAACTAAAGTAGTTTGGATACTGGCTTAACCATCAGTGGATATGATTCTGCATCTAGCGATTTCCTCACTGTATTTAAGATTTCTAGGACTGAAGAATAGAACAATGAATAGTGCAAGGCTTTCTATTTATTTCCCCGGGACCACATAAGCCACACATGGTGGTGCACATGTGTAATCCCAGAACTTGGGATGGTGAGGCAAAATAAGTGCCATGAGTTTGAGGACAGCCTAGACTTCATAGTTCAGGATGAGCCTGGATTATAGAGTGAGACACTGTCTCAAGAAAGGATAATTCTCTCTCTCTCTCTCTCTCTCTCTCTCTCTCTCTCTCTCTCTCTCTCTCTCTCTCCCCTCTCCCTCTCTCTTTCTCTCCCCTTCCTGTTTGTCTTGCTTTATAGCCCAGGCTGGTCCTTAACACACTAAGGAGCCCAGGCCGGCCTTGGACTTATGTCAATCCTCCTGTTTCAGTCTTTCGAATGCTGGGATTACAGGCATGCACCACCACATCTGGTTTATGTGGTTATGTGGTACTGGGGAATTTAAGCTCTTTAACCCCTGAGCCATTCCTCCAGGCCAATTGCTTTTGTTTAAATGAGACTAATGAACATGAGTATAGCAGCACAACTACTGATAGCTAAAATATGGAAGTCACCAAAATACCTATCAACAGGCCAATGGATACACAAACTGTGGTATTTATATGCAATGGAGTACTATTCATCTGTGAAGTCCAACAGGGTGGTGGCTTTTGTAGGCAAATGGAAGAAACTTCAGAACATCATGCTCAGTGAAGTGAGTCAGAAGCAGAAGGCGAAACATCTAATGGTCTCTCTGATATGAGAGACCCAGATCACAACTATCTAATGGAATTTAAAACAAAAAACAAAGTGAAACCGGGGGGAGGTAGGGGGAAGGACAAAAGGAGAGTGGGAAAGTCCTTGTCACCTTGACAAGATACGTATGTGCACAAAATGCTCAAGTTCATTGTAACCTTAAATTTTGTGCTTATACATATCAATAAAATGGGGGAAAATGAGACTAATGAGGGTGATTGCGATGTCTCTCTGCTAAGGAGAATTTCATATGTAAAACTTGATAATAAAGTAAAGCACTTTGAAACAATTATATATATTATTGGATCTGCTAGGTCCAAGGCACTTTGCTGAATGAGAAGGGATAGAAAGACCTTTCCCTCAAGATATTCAGTTTAGTGAGGTGAGTAAGTAAAACAAGAAACTTGTATAGTATGGAAAGGATTTTGGTGTGTTATGAAGCCAAAGAAGGATTTTCTCTAGTCCTGTCTGAACAGCAGAGATGGAGTTTGGAAAAGCTTTGAAGAGGATGTGCACAGATGCTTTGTGGTGCTCTATTCTTATCCTCTTGGCCTACTGTGGAAGCTCACTTAAAAGTATTAATAGCTCCCCTGTATGCTGATGAATTCTTGCCCCTCTCTCGTACGCATATTCTTCAGCCATAGGAAATGCTGGAAATGCCCAAATCTAATACTCTTAGGAGTGACTCTGAATTAATGAAGGATAGGAAAAACAGATTAATACCCAGGCTTCCTTGCCTCCCTATGGGCCAAGTCAAAGCTACATTTCCCAGAGGTCTTCAAAGGATTCCCAGCAGAGTGAAGCACTACTTGCCAAAGCACTAACATTCCCACGGTCCCCAATACATCCTTTATTGGCTTTTTCCCCTTCACTTGCTCAGTCTGCTTTCTGGGAATCCCCTAAATCCACTTGAATCCACATCTTTGTTTTGAGATCTGCTTGAAGATAACTCAACAAAAACAGGAGATGACTTCCAAATGGAGTCCCAAAGGTTAGGAGCTAGTCAAGCCTGGAGAATTTCATGGTGTGTAAATTGTAAAGCTATTTTAAAAATTTTAAAAAGCTATTTAAAAAATAGATATTCTACTACAGAGGAAAATAATGTTCCAGGCAGAGAGAATAAAATCTCAAATTATAAGGATGAGATAAACAGCCTAGCTTGTTTTG
Source organism: Ctenodactylus gundi (assembly GCA_004027205.1). Lineage (NCBI taxonomy): Eukaryota > Metazoa > Chordata > Mammalia > Rodentia > Ctenodactylidae > Ctenodactylus > Ctenodactylus gundi. Next base: position 232,809 of record PVKB01001342.1, on the reverse strand, counting down.
AGTGCTACAAATGTTTCAGGATGGATAGGCAGTAGTTTGGAAAAGCAGATAGGAACCGGATTGAAAAAGAACTTAAAATGGATTTGAGGCATTTGTAGGTAAATGGACACAAATTGAGACAATCATGCTTAATAAAGAGAATCAGACTCAGAAGGTTAAATATCGCATGATTACTGTATTATAAGAAACGCAGAATATAGGAAATTTATAGAAAAAATGAGTGAGATATTGGGAGTCAGGGAGGAGGAGGAGGTGATGGGAGGGTCGAAAAGCAAGAGGGAGAAGGATTGTAATGATGTCGCTATGTATATGTGCACAAAATTCTCAAGCTTACTGTAACCATGATATATTATATATTTGTACCAATAAAAATGAGGGGGGAGAACTTAAAAGTTTAAAGAGATGGGTATTTGTTTTGAAGGTTATGGGGAGACATTTCAGGCTGTTAAATGGGAATATATAGCCAGGTATGTATTTGTGTTTGTTCTACAAATCTAGTGGCCACATAGAGGGTAGACAGACAAGAACATAATTAGAGGCAAATATACCAGCTGGGAGGATATGACAATAGTTATGATGAGATGGGCCTAGGCCTGAAGAAAGTTAGGGGCCAGTAGGATAGGGATGAAGGGAAGAGCTGATGTGTTTTTAGTGACATAGAATGAGCAAGGTGAATTTTTAGGGCATACTGCAGCTAAGGCACTGCATTGTAGTTTCTGAAGACAGTATCCTTCCCGTTCATGTTTAACTCCAGAAATATTAGTTCAGTTTTACCAAATTCCCTTGGGGAATAGAACTTCTTGTCAGGATGTAGCAGAAAGGTGGACTGTGTTAAGCTCAAAAGTCAACGAATGAGGGCTGAATAGAGCCGTGGCACATGACAGCTGCACAGAGGGGCCCATGGCCTGGTGGAGCCCGCAAAGTGGAGGTTGCAATCTCTAGCTCAAATACGTCACGTGGAGATCCATGTGCACTGATAAATGCCCTCGTTCCCAAGAGAATTTAATTAGATATTAGGACCAACTGCTTAGATTAGGTAACGTTATTTAGAAAAGGAAAGGAGATAAATAGGGAGGAAGAAGAGAAGAAAGAAGGGGAGAAAAAGTTTGATTTTTCATGTGTGAGTCTCTATGAAACCTTTTGGGTTCATCTTGTGTCTTTTCATCTTTATACTGCATGGCTAGGTATTTTCCTTTTAATGACTAGCTTAAAAAGCATTCCTGAAGGCATCTCTCTCTCTCTCTCTCTCTCTCTCTCTCTCTCTCTGTGTCTGTGTGTGTGTGTGTGTGTGTCTAGTCTGTTAGCTGCCTGTTTTTACACAGAAATCACATTGAAGAAAACAAAACCAACATTTTATACTATCAAGCAGTCTTCGTTGCCACCTATGTGGGAGCACTGTAAATATGAGACCATTTTAATGAAGTATTTTTATTCCTATAATGAACAGTACTGCTGTGAACATTTATGTATCAGTTTTTGTGCAGACACAAGTTTTCATTTCTTTTGAATATATACTTAGGAGATGAACTGTTTCTCTGAAGTTTGTTACTGATTTTTTATTCCTATCAGCAATGCTTTTGTTTTTAATAAACAGTTTTTAAGATCATTATATATGGTACTTCTTTTCTCTACTCATTATTAGATGTTGGTTTCACACTTTTGCAACTTTATTCTTTTTATTCTTCATTATCTTTTATTTTTCTCCATATTATTAGAATGTATATATGATACACAATGGTTACAATGAACTTGAAAATTTTGTGCACATATACATTGCTCTTCACATTCCTTTCCCCTCACCTCGTTTGCTTTTTCACCCCCTCCCTCATTGCCCCTGACTGCCAACATGCAATGTGGAACCTTCTGAGTCTGATTCAGTTCACTAAGCATAATGATCTCAAGTTGCATCCATTTACATACAAATGACATGGATCTAACTGTCTTTATGACAAAGTAGTACTCCATTGTATTTACACACCACATTTTCTTTATCCATTGCTTTGTTGATGGATGTTTCACATCTTCCACATTTCAAATATTATTAGTTGTACTGCTATAAATATGGGTATTCATTTATCTCATTTGTTATAGTTTAGATTTTGCCAAAGGCTTTTTCTGCATCTGTAGAGTGATCATGTGAATTTTGTTCTAACTTTTACTTATGTGGTGTGTGCATTACGTTAGTTGATTTCTGTATGCTGAACCATCCATGCATTCCTGGCATGTAGCTAACTTGTTCATAGTGAATGATCTTTTTAATAATTTGTTGAATTCCATCCACCAGTATCTTACTGAGGATTTTTGATTCTGTGTTCATTAGGAAGGTTGGCCTATGGTTTTCTTTCCTAGTTAAGACCTTGGTTTTGGTATCAGGGCAGTGCTAGCTTCGAGAACAAGTTTAGTCATGTTCCTTCTCTTTCAATTTTATGGAAATGTTTGGAAAGAATTGGTGCTAGCTCTTCTCTGAAGTACTGGCAGACTTCTGCAGTGAAGCTGTCCAGTCTGGGACTTTTCTTTGTAGGTAGTGACTTTATTACTGCCTCAGTTTCCATACTTGTTACTGGTCTCTTCAGGGTTTTTATATCTTTTTGGTTCACTTTTTGTATCTTGTATGTGTCTAAGTATTTCTCCATTTCTTGCAAATTCTCTAATGTATTGAAGTATCATTTTCCAAAATAGTTCTTTATAATTCCCAGAATTTCAGCAGCGTCTATTGTACTTTCCATCTTTACATTTCTGATTGCATTGAAATGGGCTTTTACTTTACCTCATTTGCTTAGTTTAGCTCAAAGTTTGTCAATCTTATTTATTCTTTTAAAGAACCAGCTCTTTGATTCATTGATCTTTTATATTTTTTAAGTTTCTATTTCATTAATTCCTGCTCTGATCTTTAAAATTTCTTTTCTTTGACTACTTTTAGATTCGGATTGTTCTTGTTTCTTTAGGACCTTGAGGTGCATCATTTAATTGTTCATTTGGGAGTGATCTGTTTTTTTAATGTGTGCCTCCATAGCTGTGCATTTCCTTCTTAGTACTATTTTCATTATTTCTGGTATCATGTGCTTCCATTGTTACTTAACTCTGGGAAGTTTTAAATTTCTTCCCTTTTTTTTTTCTGTGACCTATTGTTCGTTCAATAATATATTATTTAGTTTCCTTGTATTTGTATAGTTCTGTAGTTTCTTTTACTAATGATTTCTGATTTTATTACACTACGGTTTGAAGGTATGCAAAGAACTATTTTGATTTTTTGTATTTATTTAAGCATGCTTTATGGCATATAAAATAGTCTATTTTGAAAAATGTTCTGTATTCTGCTGAGAAAAACTATATTTTGTTGATGTTGGTCAGAACACTCTGCGAATATCAGTTGAGTCCAGTTGTTCCATAGTGTCATTTAATGGTAATATTTCTTTGTTAATTTTTGTCTAGTTGACACGTATATCTGTAATAATGGGGTATTGAAGTCTCCTACTATAATTGTAATGGGGCATATTTGTCATTTCTTGTCTAATATTTTTAAAAAACTGGGTGCCCCAATGTTGGATGTGTATATATTGATAATTTTTAATGGCATGAAGCAGGTTATTATGGAAACACTTTATTGAGAAAATATAGAAGGGGAAAGAAGGAGGGTAAAATTTCTGCTAATCAGAAGGGGGACTAGGAAGTGTGGGTTGCCCCTATATATTAATGATTGTGACTTCCTCCTGTTGGATTAGTCCCTTAACCAGTGTATAATGACCATCTTTGTTTCTTCTGATCTGTTTTGGCTTGAAATCTGCTGTCTCTAAGAATAACGCTGGAAACCCTGCTTGTTTTCTGGGTCCAATTACATAAAGTATTGACTTCTATCATTTTATTTCCAGTGTTTATTTATGGGCAAAGTGTGTGTCTTGCAAGCAACAAATTTTTGGATTTTGCTTTTTGATCCAGTCTGCATCTTTAGATAAGAGCGTTGAGACCAGGAGAGTTGAGTTTTGTTATGGTGGTATATTTCCTACATCCTGTCATCATTACCATGCTTCAGTGTTGATGATTTGCTGCACACTATAGTTGGATCATTCTCCTCTTTTAGTTGTCTCCCTTTCTCTGGGATCTTTTGTACACTTAGTCTCTGTCTCTGTTATTGATTCCTTTAAGTATTTTCTGCAAAGCTATTTGAGTGATCAGATATTTCTTTAGGTTTTCTTTATCATGAGCAAGATTAACTTCTCCCTCTATTTTGAGAGATAAATTTGCTGGATATAACAGTCTGGGTTGGCACTTGTTTTCTTTTAGCATTTGAATGATTTCACACCACAACGTCCCGGCCTTTGAGAAATCACAGTTACTCTGGTAAGTTTTTCTTTGTAGGTTATTTTCTGTTTTCTCTTGCAGCTTTTAGTAGATTGTCTTTGTGTTGTGTATCTAGGATTTTGATTTTGATGTGTCATGGGGAGTCACTTTTGGTCAGTGTTAGTTGGTATTATACATGCCTTCATTAGCTCAATATTAATTTCTATTCATAGATTTGGAATTTTTCTGCTAAAGTTGCATTGAATATGCCCTTTATAACTTTTGCACTGTCCTCCATTTTCTGTTGCCCTCCTATAATCCTGAGGTTGTTTCTCTTTGAGTCATCCATCAAGTGTTGCACCTGTTCTCTTTCTTGTCTTTTTGCATTTTGGTCATCACTGATTGTATGTTCCAGTTTGTCCACCTTATCTTTAAGATCTGATAAGCTGTCCTCAAAATGCTCAAACCAGTTTTCCATGTCTTCATATGAGTTTTCCATATCCTGGAATTCAGCTTGGAATCCTTTTAGTGTTTCTACTTCTATACTGAAATTTTCCTTCGTTTGTTGAATTGCCTCATTTATTTTTTATTTGTGTATTCTTTATAATCATTAAGCTTTGTGTCTATTAAGACTGTTTTTTTTATTAGATCCTCTTTGAAATCACTGAACATTTCTTGCATTTGTTTAAGCATATCTTGTTTGAGCTCTTTGGCCACTAGGTCCATTTCTTTTTTTTGACTTCCAAGGCTCGTGGTATTAGCTTCTGGGTTGTCAGGCATTTTTGCATGTGATTTATTGCTTCATTTTCCTACAGTGTTATTGATGTGGGTTGTAGGTCTGGTATTATCTATGACCTCTGTTTCAACTATGAAGATTTCTTCCATTAGATTATTTCTTTCTTTGGAATTTCCTTGACTGCATACAGATTTTAATATTTATGCCCATTTTTAGTTTGTTCAGCTATTAGTTTGGGGAGTCTTCTCAGTAGTCCACCCTTTGCCAGTGTCCTAATCTCTTTTCAATGAGGTAGAAATAGATTACAATACTGTGTATGTTCTAAGAGCAAAGTCTTGTTGGCATATATTGTGAATCTATATAAGTATCTATGCCACATCCACAACATGAAGAAGGATCTATAATGATATTATAATCCATGACTAACAGATTGTTGACAGAATCTATCAACTAGTTTAATATTAAAACTATTCTTCCTTGACATTAAAAGGCACAGTCTACACCATCAATGTATCCATCTCTATATACCGAATATTGACTTACTGAGGAGTTCCACTAATGACAATACTGTATCACCGTCAATAATGACATAGGCTCCTATATTGGTTACCTAAGCTAAACCAAACCAACAGAAGTTATCAATCCTTAGTAAGTTCCAACTGCTATCCTATCTTCAACAGTGGGGTGGATGTCGATATCAATGGTAACACTTAATACATACTTGCTATTGACATATCATAACAACTTATCAGGTCATATAAGCACTCCACTGTTAACATTAGAAATGTGATACATATACTACTAATGGAAGTGTCTATACAAATTGTCTAGTAACTTATTAGAAAAGTTTGTTAAAGGCAACACTACCTTAATGACCAGTATCTAACTAAATAGTGTGAAATTATTGATTCCCAACAGGCCAAACTGTGTGGCTGTGAGTCATCAGTATTTAACACTACTATTAATAAGATTGGCATGGGTAGGGAGTAAACAGACTGAAATTGAAGGTTAACTTTGGAAGTGTGATAGAAAATATAGGTGTATATACAGGATTTAGAAAAACAAAAGAGAGCTCAAACTCCACATCAGAAGAAGGCTGATAAACTTAAGTAATAGAAAAAATTAAGAAGAAATAAGGAGAGTTATGGATAAAATATAGAGAGTATGTGTCCAAGATCTATAGAAAGGCTTTGTGAAAAGGCATGAAGAACTGCTTGAGTGAGAAAGAAATGCAGAAATTAAGAGATAACAAAAGACACAAAAAGAAAGAAGGCAAAGGAAATAATGAAGAGGAAAAAGAGAAACAAAAAGCCTACAAATCAATATTAGAAAAGTACAAGTTCAGTATGTCTACAAAAAAACATTGAAATGAGCCTAAAGTCCCCCAAATTTGTTTCCCTGTGTTATTTGACTGGGAGGTGCTAATGTGCTCCTCCTCTGGGGAAACCAGATCCAGGTGAACTGCCTCTTCTGCAGTCTGTGCTGAGGGAATGGGTTATGATATCTCTGCTTTATGAGATCTTTTGTTCTCATTGGGCTCAAAGTTTTCAGGAGAGCCATGGTCTCTTCACCTACCTGCTACCAAAATTCTTCTTTTTCTTGTAACCGGCAAGGAAAGTCCCCAGATTCCTTGGAATGTGGGTTGTCAATGGACTATTTCCTGAGAGAGCTCACAATGTGTTTCCAAATTGTCTCTCTGAGTATGCCTGATTACGACATACCTAAGCTTGACTGGCACCTTCTAGGCTACTATCCTGGCCATAATTCTCCCACAGCACTTGTTGCTCGCAACCCATGGCCTGGCTAGGCATGCCTGTCCTTCTGGAGAGGCCCAAAGCTCCTTCCCTGGCTGAGTCCTATACTTATCTAGGGTCAGTGATCTCAACCACCTCTCTTCAGGTTCTGGGGTCACTACTCAGGTGTAGCCATTCCTCTGCCTTCCTAAGCCAAGCTATAGAGAAATTTCCTTCACTAAATCTCAGGCTTCTATCCGAATTCATATGTCATGTGGAGTCACTAACAGCCGTTCTATTCTGTTGCCACTGTGACTCTACCCTTTTCTATCTTTTAAATTCTCCTTTCTGGTGAAAAACTGTTGTGATTTTGATCTGGAGTATCCCATAAAGCCTCATGTATTTGAATGTTGTGAATTACCTATGGATCCTTGATGCCATTGGAAGGTGGGGCCTGGATGGAGCGGGTGGATGGAACTTGACCTGGGAGGGTAGCTCCGTCCTTACTCGTTTGGATTTTTCTTCTGCCCTTCTGTGAGCAACTCCACCTTTGACATGTGCTTCCACCATTGCCGGCCCCCTATAAGTGTACTGTGACCTTCGAAAACTGTAAGTCAAAATAAATCTTTACTCCCTTTAATTGTGGATGGCAGGTATTCTTTTCCAGCAATGAGAAAGTAACTAAGAAAAAGACTTGAAAAATATATTCAAATATAACTTGTAAAATATAATAAGAAATAGTGAGATTGTATAGAAACTGTACTCGATTGGACTAATCTTACTTGGATAGACGTGGAGGATCTTTCTTTAAAGATCATAAATTTCAGATTGCAATGTCCACATCCTGTTCGGGTAACCCAAGCAAGCCTTCCATAAATAGCTTAACTTTGAGGATATTATTTTAGGCTACGAGACGGTAAAGATGTAATATGGGGCCCCCTATGATGATCTCTTATCTTATATTCAGAAGGGGAAAGAAAACAAGAAGAGGCCAACAGAAAGTAAATGTCTCAAAGAGAATTATGAGAAGGCCAGAAAGATATAACATGACACCTGTTACTTAGAGTTTTGATGGTATCAGAAGAGCCAATGCCTGAGTCACAATGGTAAGTCTTGTTTAGATCCATTTGGAAGCTTGTGCAATACTAACTACAGTTTGAGTCTTGAGTGTCCTAGAAAGGTCCATGTGTTAAAAGCTTAGTCTTCATGGTGGCACTATTGGGAAGTGGTGGGATCTTTAGGATTAGAGTCCAGTGGGAGGTCCTTAAGCCATTGAGAGCACACCCTTGAAGTAGATTGTGAGACCCTGTTCTGTTCCCCATTTTTCTCTGCTTCTTGGCTCTGAGGTGAGCCATATGTTCTGCCAAATACTTACTGAAATTAATATCCAATGCTCACCAAAGATCCAGAGCAGTGAGTCCTCTCAGTCCTGTATGAGAACTTCCAAAACTGAGAGCCAAAATAAAGTTTTTTTCTTTTGTTACTATCTCAAGTATTTAATTATAGTGACAAAAAGTTGACTACTTCACTGAATTCATGTCTTTCCCTTTCTACAGTTCAAATTATTCTCCCTAGCTTTCTCTTTCCAGCTGTAGCCTACATCTGTCCAGCCAGTGTCCATCACTCTGGCCAGTGGGTGGTGAGGGAAATTAGAAAATGGGGAAAAGAGGAAAAGTACAACATATATCTTCATTGCCATTCCCCACAGTTCTTGGTCACCCTATTTATTATCAGCCCAGTAGGCCTACTGTTTATTTTGCTTCATCTGAAGTAATTACACTGTGATCTCTTTTGAAGCAGTCAGTATCACCTAAGCCACAGAAATGAACTTCCCTGTAGAACAATAAAGGTAAAATAAGGTGGTGCCAAAAATCGCGCAGAAAGGACTATTAACTAATATTACTAAGTAATACCTTATAAATGAACCTTTTCTCCACTGTAATATTTCATTATTAATGGTCTTTAGGAGCATTAAGAAAGACCTTTTTATTTTTCTCACTTGGTATCTTGGTATTCATAAATGAATCTAGGCTATCCTTTATTTATTTTTTCCCCATTTTATTGATATGTATATGTGCAAAATTTAAGGTTTATAATGGGGTTGAGCCTTTTATGCACATATGTATCTTGTCAAGGTGACAAGGGCTTTCCCACTCTCCTTTTGTCTCTCTACCTACCCTCCCCACCCTCCCTCCTCTCCTACACAATCCCCATCCCCATTTCACTTTGTCTTTCGTTTTAAGTTCCATAGGAGTTGTGCTCTGGGACTCTCGTATCAGAGAGACCATTCGATGTTTCACCTTATGCTTCTGACTCACTTCACTAAGCATATGATGCCCAAAACCAGTGCTCAATTCAGTCAACTTGACAGGAGAACCACAGTCAGTCACATTATTTGCCATTATGTAGACAAAACAGCTAGTTGTTTGTAATAGTTCCGTAAGAATCAGTTATTTCAGCATCATAGGGGTACTGTCAAATCAATATGTAAATAATACTTTTAGAAAGCCATTAATTGGAAACATATCTGTTAGTTATCTCATATATACAGGAGTAATTCTTATTTAACAGATGGCTGTTCATCAATTCCATCTTAGATATTAGTAAACACAGATTTTCCTAAGCATGAAACAGAAGTAAATACATAAGATGGGGCCAGAGGCAGAAGGCAACTTATATAAGAAATTATGAATACCAAGATAGTGGTAATTCCATAATGATGATAAGACAGTCTGTGACAGAGAAAGAATGGCCTTGGAAATTCAAATATCAGAGGTCTTAGTTATTAATCTAGTACATTAATAACTGATGGATGGTTGTTGTAACAAAATACCGAAGACTGGGTGGTTTAACTGTCAGAAATTTGTTGTATCATAGTTCTGGGGGCTAGAGGTCTGATATTGGAGTGTGGGCAGGGTTAGTTAATTTATTCTGAGGGCCATGAGGGAGAATCTGACACCTCTCACATAGCATCTCCGATTTGCTGGCAGGCTTTGGCTTTTCTTGGCTTTTAGGTACATTGCACAGATTTCTCTTTGATGTTTACATGGTATTCTCTCTCTGCGTGTTTCTGTGTCCAAATTTCTCCCCCTTGTTAAAAATAAAGACACCAGTTGTATTGAATTAGGGCCCACCCTATTCTGATTTGACCTTAACTAATTACATCTGCAATAACTATTTCCAAATAAGGTTACATTATGAGATAGAGAGGGTTAGGACTACAACTTACCTGTATTAGGGACGGGCAATTCAACCTATGAAATATTGTAGAAGATCAATACCATCTCCATAAAGGCCCAGCAGACTCTGTCACTTTTGATTTGATGTTTTAGGGTGAAAATAAGGACAAAGTAGAATGACCAATCCATTTTTTCATAAATTTTCTGTCACCTGGATGCTAGGAACATATAATCTTATTTTTTCACATAATGCCCTTTTGATGCCTTCTGCCTTCATTTCAGAGGTCTGAGACTGAAAGTTGCTTTACAATTTGAGATCCGGGAGAAACTTGAACTTTGGTCAAACTCTCACGTTTTTGGGGGTGCTTTAGGTTTCCTCTAAGCTTGAAGATTACAGTGTAAATAGAGTTCTACTTTAGGTGTTGCATATGTTGTCCACTCTAGCTTAAAGTTTTGTGGTAGAAGATCAATAGGTATTTTCTTTTTTTCAAACTCTTTTAAAATGACTGTCTTTGGAAGGTATTCTAATCCCCCAGGAATTTTCTAATGCCTTCTCAGTGTCTTCCCTTCTGTGTTGAGGACATGCCCTAATTGCCCATCTTACCTGCTGCATTCCCTTCCTTAACTTATGTGATGGCCATCCCACACCATCCTTTATCCTTATGTGAGTCTCTATTTGGATTTCAGAGAAATCTGGAAGAAAGTAGATTGAGGTCATTTTCTCATATATTCTCAACACTTAGGAACAGTGTGTCTGAGTGATCAGCCTTTGCTCTAAGTGATCAACTGTGTCTGCAAGGACTTTTTCCTCTGGAGACTGTCACTACTAGTGATATCCTTTGGGCTGTACACTTTGTGTGAGTAGTATCACAGGATATTTGTAATTTTTTTTTTGACAGAGTCTTACTGTCTCGTCCAGGCTGTTCTTGAACTCACTTTGTAACTGAGGCTGGCCTTGAGCTTATAACAATTCTCCTGCCTCAGCCTCCCAAATGCTGGGATAACAGGTGTGTGCCACCATGCCCAGATTTTCACAGGGTGGTCTTAGGAAGCGTCTTGCTCCTACTTGTGATGAGACCTTGTCATCTTGCTCTGCTTAATTTAATGAGTTCATCAGAAGTGGCTCCTTTTAACTATTGATTTTCAATGAAAATTTTTGTTAGGAAAATAATAGAGACTGTCTGCCCGATGGTGGAATAAATAAAAGGTTGGGTCAAATCACCAGACCATCTGATGGGAAAAAACTGTTGGTCCAAGTTTTCATTTTACACTCATTGTCTAAGTGTTGTGTATATTTATACCTGTATACCTCAGGTTTGGATTTTATGTATGTGCATACACAAAAGTATGTTCCTTACTTGTGTAGTGCAAATTATTGAAGTAAAAATGATTGCTATGTTTTGGATCTTGAGTGTTCCCCAAAAGCCTCATTTATATGGACTTGTGTATTATTGGGAGGTATGGCCTTGCTGGAAGGGACAGGTGCCTGGGGTTTGACCTGGAAAGATTGTATCAACTTGTTGAGACTGGAGTTGCCCATGGAAGACCTTTCACATGTTTGTTATTGACTTATGGGCCAGGAAGTGAAGGAGGAGAACCCATCCTGAGCACTGGGGGCCCAACTTGGCATCTTGGAATAATTAAAGGAAGGAAGAAGAAACATTGTTACAGCTTCTTGCTGGAAAAGTTTTAACCTTGCCTGAGTCTCTGTTCTCACTTGGCTCTTGCCTCACTTGGCTTTCTGTTTGCAATGGGATTAGCAGCTCTCTAGCCTCTGTCGTGTGTTTTAATGGTTGCTGGTTAATCACAGTAGACTGTGTAAGACATTTTGAAACTGTGAGCTAAATAATTTTTCCTCCCTTAAATTTGTGGATGTTGGGCATTTTGTACCAATAATGAACAAGTAACTAAGAGAAAAATTTTCTCTGTGTGCAAATCACTGACCAAAATTTATAATGAGCTCACTCACTTTGTCATTTGGGGGATGCAAGGAGGCTTGATATTTCGGTGGAGAGGTAAGAGTCTTTATTCTTTCAAAAAAGATTTACTAAGCAATTGCTGTGATTTGGATCTGGATTGTCCCTCCAAAGTCTCATCTGCCTGTGAATATTGTGTACCTTTGGGAGATGGGACCTAGCTGGAAGAGGTGCATGCTTGGGACTTGGCCTGAAGAAGTGTGTGCTAACTCTGTCCTGCCTGCCTGACTTGGCTCTTGCTATAGTTTGGATCATGAGTGTCTCCCAGAGACCTCATGCATTTGGAACTGTGTGTTATACTGGGGTTAGGACTTGGCTGGAAGGTGCCCATGCTTAGGGTTTCACCTGAAAAAGATTGTGTCAACTTGTTGCAATTGGGGGCTCTAAGGTAGAGCTTTCAGGTGTATATTGTTGACTTGTGGGCCAGGAAATACTCTCCCACTGGTGGGAGAGCAAATGATAGCTTGAAGTAATTAAACAAAGGAAGAAGAAACATGTTGCAAGTTCTTCCTGGGAAGACTCCTGTCTTCCCTCAGTCTCCAGACTTACTTGGCTCCTGTTTGGCTTGACGTCTGTCTGCAATGGAGTTTGTAGCTCTCCAGCCTCTGCCATGTACTTCTGCCATTGCTTGTCGCTCATGAATGGACTTTCTGAAACTGTGAGTTAAATAAATTTTTCTTCCCTTAACTTGTGAATGTTGAGTATTTTGTCGCAGCAACGAAAAAGTAACTAAGACAGAAATTGGTACCAGAGAAGTGGTGTTGCTGTGACTTTACTTGACCATGTGGTTTGGAAATCTTTGGAACTGGTTTACAGTAGGACTTTGGACAAGTTTGAAGATGCTAGCTAGAGAAACCTTAGATTGCTGTAAGCTGAGCTTGCTTGAAGAGAGATTCTGGTCAGAGTTCAGAAGACCAGAATGCTGATAGAAGTATGGATTATAAGGTCAGGCTTAAGAAGTTTCAGATATGAGGGAGGACTTTATTGGCAATTGGTCTAGAAACCATTTGTGGTACCCTCTGGCAAAAAGTGTGTTGGCACTTTGCCCTTGTTCCGAGTCGTTGCCTGAAACTAAGATTAAGGGCAATGGACCACATAATCTGATGAAAGAAATCTCAAAGCAGCTAGTGTCCAAGCTGTCACTTGGGCACTGCTTGTGGCTTTCAGCCAACTCTGTTCTGAAAAGCAGGAAAACATGGCTTGATAAAATGATGTAAAAGGTTTTCAGTTTTGTGAGACTGGAGGGGGCTGCAAAGTTGGGGCAAAAGAGCACAGGAATGTTAAAGAGAGCATTACAAGGAAGCCAAGTACTTGGAACTAGGACTGTGAAAAGAATTCCTTGCGGTGTCTCTGGAGTCAAGAGCCTACCCTTTACCAATTAAAGGGTGCAAAAGCAAAAGACTTTGCTCTGAGAAGAGTACCTCAGGGCATCTTGCAGGGCCAAAGAAAGGAGCATTTGACAGAGTCCAGCCACTTGGATTTCAGCCACCCAGGCACTTGGAGGCTGCTGCAGCCAAAGGCCAAGAGGGCCAGCTAGTGGCAGACTTTAGGGATACCCTTGTGATCCTGGTTTAAGAGGCTTGTAGCGTGCAAGAGTTGTGGAGTCACGAAGGCTCCCACCCAGATTTCAAAGGACGGCCTTGGAGGCCAGGCAATGTGCTGCTGAGAGGGCAGTGTGTGAAGTTGTAAAACAAAAGCCTAAGGTGCAGTGGAGACCCGCAAAATTTGAAGAAACCAAGGGCCTGGTTGTCGCCTGAGGAAAGCCACAGCTTATGAGCAGAGATGGCCCAAAGAAGAGAATATGAAGGCTGCAGCTGGAGGCAGTGCTGTAGTAGTTGGGTCACCCAGGCTCTTTGTGCTCGCATCTTCCCACAGTTTCCCCTAAATTCTGGGCAGGGAGATACAGGATTTAACCCTTGCCGGGCTAGGTTTAAAAGTCATTTTGGTCCGGTTACTTTCTAGCCGCCTGTTCTTGCTTTTTGAAATGGGAATATTTACCACGTGCCATTGTATATTAGAAGAGCTTACCTTTTGATTTTCACAGGAACCAAGTTTGTCTTGAGTCTCATAGGAGACTTTGGACTTGGACATTTTAGCAGTGCTGGAACTATTATGACTTTGGCAACTCTTAGAGAAGGACTAAATGAATTTCACATAAGAAAGTAGTTAAGAACCTCTTGGGGGTTGGGGTGGTATGCTGTGGTTTCGATATTGAGTGTCTTCCCAGTGCCTCATGCATTTGGAACTGTGTATTATTTGGACGTAGAACTTGTCTGGAAGGTGCAGTTGCTTGGGATTTGACCTGGAAAGATTGTGTCAACGTGTTGTAATTGGGGCCCCATAGCAGAGCTTTCAGGTGTGTGTTTGTGACTTGTGGACCAGGAAACGAGGAAGGGGAAAAAGGGGGAGGCAAATGGTAGCTTGAGTAATTAAAACAAGGAAGAAGAAGTATTGTTGCAGGTTCTTCCTGGGAAGACTCTAGCCTTGCCTCCGTCTCCAGACTCACTTGGCTCTTATTTGATTTGGCTTCTGTCTGCAGTGGGTAGGTGAGCAGCTCTGCAACCTCTGCAGTGTACTTCCACCCGAAACAGACTGTATGAGACCTTCTGAAACTATGCGCTGAATAAATCTTTCTTCCCTTAACCTGTGGAAGTTGGATATTTTGTCATGGCAACGAAAAAGTAACTAGGTCAGCTCTGTTCTGCTATGCCATGAGGAGCTCTTTCTCCAGCTCTGGCCCCACCATGTGGTTCCACCATTTCCAGCCACTCGCCCGTGAATGGACTGTGACTTTCTGGAATTGTTAACCAAAATAAATCTATCCTTCCTAAAATTGTGGATGTCAGGTATTCTGACCCCACAACGAGAAAGTAACTAAGACAGCAGCTAATATGTGCCAAGCCCAAATTGAGAACAGATATGTTGATGAGTGAGCTGCCTCTCCTACCTCAAAAAGGAGAGATGTAAAGAACTTGATAGCACATAGCAAAAGTGTGTTGAGGACTTCATTTGGGGAAGCACAGCACATTTTAGGAGCTGATATTAGGAATATTGGACTCAAGCTGGGAGAGTCAAGGACACTTCCTGGAAGCAGAAGATAACTAAGAGCAGTATATCACTGTTCTTTCTTCCCCCCATTTTATTGATATGTATACTTGCACAATTTAAGATTTACAATGGAGTTGAGCGTTTTGTGCACATACATATCTTGTCAAGGTGACAAGGGCTTTCATGCTCTCTTTTTGTCCTTCCTCCTGCACTCCCCTCCCTCCCTCCTCTCCCACCCTACCCGCCTGGTTCACTTTGTTTTTCATTTTAAGTTCCATCGGAGTTGTGATCTGGGTCTCTCATACCAGACAAACCATTTGATATTTCACCTTCTGCTTCTGACTCACTTCACTAAGCATGATGTTCTGAAGTTTCCTCCATTTGCCTGCAAAGGCCTCCACGCTGTTGAACTTTATTGATGCAAAGTATTCCATTGTGTATAAATACCACAATTTGTGTATCCACTGGTCTGTTGATGGGTATTTTGGTGACTTCCATCTTCTACTATTGTTAGTTGTGCTGCTATCACTGTTGTATAAGTGTTCGGCACTAATAGAGTGGTGCAGGCATAAGTGGTATACAAAGATGGATGAACAAATCACTTCAGGCTGGACAATGAAGGGAGACTTCATGGAGGAGTAGGGTTGAGATAAACTGTTAAAGTTGATATCACAAACTAGATGACCTGGCCATTTTGCACCTGTGCATTGTGGTAACTTTCTGTAGGGGGCTGGGGCACTGAGACAAGAGAAAGTCAGCTTCTATGGGGTGTGGTCAGGTATGGTCAGAGCTACGAGTTGCCATTAACCAGGAGGAAATGAGTTGCTATTCAGTTTGAACCCAGATAAAATTGCTATGCAAAGGGTGTTGCCTGAGTTATCAATACATATGTGGGTTAAGGGGACGTTAGGGAAGGGGTGGGTCTCATGGAAGATTAGTGTGGGAGCTGAGTGTGATTGTGTTGAGTTGATGAAGAGATCCTGAAGGGAAGGGATTATCCTGGTAGATGAGTTACAGATGACTTTGTATGCAAGTAACAAAAACCTAAAAGTGGATTTAACAAAAGATTGATTTCTTTTTCCTATATAGTCCAAGTCTAGAAGTAGCCTCTGGGGCATTGGTTTAGTGGTTCAGCATTGTCAGGGCTGACATTTTGTCATTTTCTTGGCTGGTCCATTATCTTTATGCTTTATACTCAGAGTACAATCATCACTGTTCTAGGCATCACATTGACGTTTAAGGCATGAAGAAGGGGGAAAGTTATACCTATTGCCATAATAAGGACAGTAATAATTTCTCCAGAATTACCTAAGAACATTTCCTTTCATTTCTTAATGACCAAACTTGTATCACATGGCCACTCCTCACATTAAGAGAGGTTTTTTGAAAGAGATCAGCTTTTCTAGCCTCTCTAAAAAGAGGGCAGGAGGTTAGAAATGAATGTTTGGAAGAATAGGATGGAACATATGCGTTTGGGGTGTGTAGGAATACCAGGATTACTTGAAGCCTGGTTTGGAGGCTAGGGCTAGATACAGTACCAGGAGGAGCCTGGGCGGGAGGGAATTAAAGTGAAGGGCCACTCAGCTAAGTCCCACATGGTGCTCATTTTATGACTTTTGAGTACCACCTCTCCATCATTCTTCCTTCTTTATCCCCTTCCCTGGATTCCTGTCTTCTCTCTACCCCACAGAAATTGACTTATGATCAGTTCCAGACAGCCAGGGTGAAACCAGGACTTGATCCCGGACTTCTGTATTTCCACTTGGGTGTTGCCTTTCTGTTTAGTGTCTTAGTAAGTTTGTTTTCCAGAAATTTCACCCTTGTCATCTCAGAACTAAAGGAGGAAGAGAATTTTGCCACACTGCAACGATAAGACATTTTTATACTTCTTGGGTCAGAAATGGAGAAGCCAGCCTGCTGGAGCTTGAGATTCTTATAAGAAGAGGGTGGGGGTTAATGAGGTAGATACCTAAGGGAGGGGTAGCCACAACAAAAGGTGATCTCTATTGTTCTCTGACAGAAACATTTCAGAAGTGAATTCTCAGCCTCAGTTGCTGAGGAGGTTAAAGAATCAGAATTTCTGTAAAAAAAAAAAGATGAGTAAAGATTTAACATAAAAAGTATTTTATGCCTCAAGTAGTTTTTAATCACAATATTTAATTTACTTTGTGTTTCTAATACCATTAAAGGTGAGTATAAATGTTTTCTAAGGTGTGGCATTGGCTGTGAAGGCTGAGACACACTGCTGGGATGATGACACAGGACAGAATGGGATGATGTACAGATAATGAGATAAATTTTAGTTGCTCTGTGAAGTTGACTAGGTTGTAAACTTCTCTGATGTATTAATGAAAATATTTGGCTGCTTTGATGGGTGAAGTAGGCTGGGACTTTGGGTAGATATTTTGAATCTTTCTGGTGTCATGGATGCTTTTGAAATATTGTTGAAGCCTATGTACTCCCTCTCAGGAAAATGATCTAAAGCGCATAAAATAAAACAAACAACAGAAATCAACTACATTGAAATACATCTATCTATCTATCCATCTATCTATTTTGGGGCAGACCAAACTGCTCTATTTGTAGGAATTAAGACTTTAGCAGATATTTTGGATATATTTATAAAACCGTGCTTATGATAGAGCAATACAGTTGCTTTTTTATTAATATGCTAAACCACAAGATATAGCAACAATACCTAGTATGATTTTGAAGTAGTAATGAGTGTTAATAGGATTTTGAGATACCTGCAATACCTGAAATGTGATATGAAGATAATTGCAAATTGTATTGGTAAGATAAGTCACAGGCACTGCTAGCACCACAGCAGCTTGTTGCCTATGTTGAGTTGAAGGAAATGCCAAATTTTGTTCATAGATTAGAGAAAACAAAAAGGTAAAAATTTTCCATCCAAGTTATAGACCACTCGGATCCTGCCAAAAACCTTACTAGAGAGAAAAAAAGAGAGACTACAGCATGGCAGACTAATGTTGTAGTCAAAGAGGGCAGGCAGAAAACCAGAGAACAAACATGTGGGCAGTTCTGTCATTGGTTCCAGGCACTATTCGCCCTTCTGTGGAGGATCTGGAGTGGAAGATACAGTACATTTTTTTTTTTGGGGGGGGGTCTATTTGGATTCTTGGATAATGCCAAGATCAAGTAATGGTGTTGTAGAATTTTTACCAATTGTGGGTCTGGTGGTCTTGCAGGAGATTAATAGATTTAGAGCCAGGTTTGAGCCTGTGAGGATTTCTTGTGACAGTTTTCTCCTAGCCTTCCTCCCCTGGTGGGTTTTGATGAGTGTTCCCATGGTATTATCCATTCTAATGTTTATTTGCCTCCTGCTGGAGTATGGTAAATACAAATGAAAAGTCAACATCAAATGTAAAAGAAAAGGTGCAAGGAAAAACTTGACTTTGGTATTTCCCTCCTTCTGAATGTGGCTCTGGCTCTCTAATTACTAACCCATATCAAAATCCCAGCCAGAAGGTTGCCCCAAGACTCATGTTAATCTTTATTCTCATTTTGTGAACACAGAAATGAGAACTAGCAATGAGTTCAAAGCCGAAGAGCTTGTTAAACAAAATATGAAGGATAGAATTTCTAACTAAAGCATCTCGATCCTTGTGATCATAGATGCAGCCCATTACACTTTTAAAAAAACATGCCCACCAATAAACAAATAATCATTGAGTGGGAAGCCAAGGCCAGCAAGGTGGGGATAGGGGCTTCTCTTAGCTATGATATTTGGGCCCCTCTGAGGAGGGGAAGTTGGAGTTGAGAGATAAGTGAGAAACTGGCTTCCATGAAAAGGTCTTGACAAAAGCTCTCCGGATGAAAGGAGTAGAGTATAGGAATGACAGCATTTGGTAGCAAACAGTGAGGGACAGAACAAGGCTAGGGTTGAGGAGAAGAACAAGACAAAAGCTGGACCTGGAAAGATAGGTGGACCCAGAGGCTCAAAGGGCCTTTGGGACTATAGTGAGAAGTGGGGACTTTGGTTTGGTTAAAATAGGTTGGTGGAGGGTTAAAGAAGAACAGCCTGCTTTATCAGCGTGCTCCGATATCTACTTGCATGGGTCACTCTGGATGCTGTATGAGTGATAGGTGAGGACAAGATTATGTAGAGATGAGAATGAGAAGGAGACTGAGGTGTTTGTTCTGGCGAATTGTTACAGAGTAGGGATCTTGGGCTGCCACAACAAAATGCCACAGAGAATGGCATAGATTAAGAACTCAAACAGCAATCAATGCTGGCAATGCTGTGGGGGGAAAGGAGCCCTTTTGCGCTGCTTGTGGGATTGTAAACTGGTACAACCACTATGGAGGGCAGTATGGAAATTCCTCAAAAGGCAGAAAGTAAATATCCACTTTCATCCAGCAATACTTCTTTTGGGAATCTTTTTAAATGAGTCAAAAGCATCGTATAAAAGATATATGTATACCTATATTCATGGCAGCACAACTAACAATAGCTAAAATGTGGAAGACACCAAAATACCCATCAGCAGACCAATGGATACACAAACTGTGGCATTTGTACACAGTGGAGTACTACTCATCTATAAAGACAAATGGTTTTAAGTATTTTATAGGTATATGGATGGAACATGAGACCATCATGCTCAGTGAATTGAATCAAATACAGAAAGTTACATATCACGTGTTTTCTCTAATATGAGAAACCCAGAAAACAATCATTTCTTGGAACTAAATATGGGGGATAGTGAGAGTTAGGGAGTATGGGGAGGGTATAGGAAGGTCAAAAAGAGAGAGGGGAAGGGTTTGTAACTGTGATGCAATATATATTTACATAAAATACTTAATTTCAATGTAAGTATTATGTATGGCATATATGCATACTAGTAAAATGGGAAAATATAAAAAACCTGAATGTTGATAAAAAAATACCATGGATTGGGAGGCTTAGACAACAAACATTTGTTTTGTTTTCCATAGTTCTAGAGACCACGAAGTCTAAGATCAAGGTGTCTGCAAATTCAATTTCTGTTTTCCTTCTTACTGTGCCCTCTCCTTCCTTGTAAGACGGAACTATGAATTTCTTTCTGTTTTTATCAAGACACTAATCCGATGTGGGGTCCTCACCTAGGTGACCTCATTAAAACCTAATCAAGTCTCCAAAGCCCCTTCTCCTAATACTATCACATTGGAGGCCTGAGCTTCGACATATGAATCTTTGGGGGAATACAAACAACATCATAAGACAAGATTTGTAACTGTGCAGATAGAAGTGACCGGATGCTAGAGACATTTTAGAGGCATAGACAATAGGATTTATCAGTAGATTGGCTGTTGAGTATGAAAGAAAGAGAGGTATCAGGGAAGACCCCTCAATAATATGGAGAGAAGTTTCTGAGTAAGGGAAGGCTACCTAGGGGTTTGCTATGTTTGGTAGCACTGTCCATGGGGAAAACAGTGAGTTTTGTGAATTCTATCTGTCTGTATCCTCTGACACCAGTCCCTTTCACAGTCCTTGGAAATCCCGCTATCTTTTCGTTCTATACTTTTCTTTTTTTCTTTCTCAAGGGCTGCAACTATATGCCTCTTTCTTAGAAAGCAGTATGGGGATCGATAGTGGGTAGGGGTTGGAGCACATGAGACTGTGCTTGGGTCCTGGCTCCCCCATTTACTTGTGTAATCTCTGCAACTTGCTTCTCTGAATAGCAGTTGCTTTTAATTTATGAAGTAGGATAGAAAGAGTTAACTTGACAGTTTATTTTCTTTCTTTTTTCTTTCTTTTTTTTAAAGATTAAATCATACAATGAGTTAAAGTGCCTAGCCCAGTAAAGTAAACTCATCTCTGATTTTTTTTTTTTCTTTTTGAGACAGGGTCTCACTCTGCAGTCCAGGCTGGTTCTGAGCCCACATAGCCCAGACTGGACTCAGACTAACAGCAATCCTTCTGCCTCTGCCTGGCAAGTGCAAGGATTACAGGCATGCATGACCACGCCCAGTTTATGTGGTGCTGGGGAATCAAACTTGGGTACTCAGCACTTGCTAGGCAATTGCTTTAATCGCTGAGTTATTCCTTCATCCCCTCCAATTTCATTTTATCTCTTTCTTGACTGTTTGGGCTCTGGCTTAGTAACAGATTGACTAGCTGTTAATTGTTGTACTGAATTATGTTGCGATATTGTCTTGGTTTTCAAAGCTGGCCACACACAAGAGCACTTGGGATGCTTTACAAAATACTCAAAAAATTGGGATATTAAGGTCTTTGCCCCACCTCCTTAAATCATTTCTGATTTAATTGGTCTGTGGTGGGGGAAGGTACCCAAGAATCAGTATTTTTCAAAGCTCAGGTATTTCTAACAAGCAGCCAGGTTTGTGAACCCCAGCTAAATTAGTTGGTAGTTTTAACGAATGGGCATTAAGAAGGCAGTAGCATTTCTAGAAAAATCTTGGGGATTGTAACGATTTGTCTAAAGCTGGGGTTTTTATTTGAGGAAATGAAGACTTTTCTAAAGGGTCCCCAAAGGCTAATGTTGAATGCACATTTGCTATGCATCAGACAGAATTCTAAGTTCTCTCTCTCTCTCTCTCTCTCTCTCTCTCTCTCTCTCTCTTTGCTACTTTTGACCTCTTCTTTCTGTTACTTGAAAATCCAGTTTCTTCCTTTGCATATTCTGTTTTCATGTTCAGCCTCTTTTATATCCCTTTTCCCCTTGTACCCTGAAAACTTAGGAATGTAGATGTTGTTCAGATTCCCTATCCCCCATTGTCTTTCCCCTTGTTTAGTAACTATATTCTACATTTTATTGTAAGCTTCACAAAAGCAGGAGCAGGCCTGGTTTTTTTCACCATTGAATCCTCAAGTGCCTTGCCCAGCCTGACAGTATTTATTGAATGAATGTAATAGAGAACACTTGAGTCCTCAGTGTTATACTCAAATCGGGTGTGGTCCATTGGTTGAGACAGATTCTAATGTCAGCTTCACAGAGGGCTTTGAGTGAGTGTCTTCTCTCAAGTTGCGTTTGGGTGACTTTCCATTGTCTGGCCTTGGTGGCTTTAGTAATGTTGAACCCGATACAGAAAAATGTTGTAGTCTTGGACTATTATTCCCAACAGTCTCCTTTGCTTCAGTATAAATTTCTGGCTGTGAATTAATGGGTTGGGGAGCTGGGCACATTTGCCCAGGCAGCATTATCAATACCTGTGTTGTGGGTAGGGAAGATTCAATTCCATTGGCTCAGGCTCCAGTTTGATCAAGTTGTTTCTTTATCAAATTCTTTATTGGCCTATGGATCTACAGTGATTTTTTATTGATAGTAATATAAGTAGATAGTTATACTTGCCTACACTACCTGTGGGGGAATTGGTGGTATACTCTGACAAAATTCCAAGGTTATTTTTGTTCTTCCACTTCCAGTGATAAGTTTTTTCATAGCTTAAGTTTGTAGGGCAGAAAAACTCGTCCATATCGTTGAAAAGACGTGTTAAATGATTTGGCGTGGCATACCTCGTAGACAAATTCTGAGATAAGACATAGATGCAAGTGATTCCAGGAAGCCCAATAACGGGAAGTGTGGAATGAGACAAGAAAGGGAAGGGAGCTCACTATAAGCACATAGGGTTATTTTTTGTAGGTGACTGACGCTGAGTCCTAGTGTAGCCCTCTGGCTCAGAGTTGTCTCATCTAAGGAATGAGGAAGTTACATTTGTTGACAGTCATTGGAGGAGGGGCGTTAACTCTGGGTCTTTACAGCCGATGTCACCCGTGCACAGATTACACCTCTATACTTAGAAAAAAACCCATAGGGCATAGAGATACCAAGTATTTCTTAGAGAACCATAGATGTATAAGAGAAACAGTGGCAAGTGGATGTGGGCAGAAGACCAGTAGCCTCTGTTCTATTCAAGACCTATGTGTGGCTGGCCTCAAAGGTTGATACTCTGTTGGAAGCTTATAATTCTAATTGATGATAATTCAGGCAGATATATAAGACATATTTAATAAATGTCCAAGGCCATGTGTATCTTAAAGTATAAACAAATAGGCAAATTAGAAGGAATGTGGCCTGTGTGCAAACAGGTAAACTATACCAACCAATACTAGCTTCTTTCCTATTCTGTACATAAACTTGCAGGATTTTTTAATGGATTTTACAAATGTCAAAGACACCAAACAGTTGTCAGAAAATGTGCATCATTACATTTATATTCCTTACATCTATCTCTCTGACAATTGACAGGACAAATATGACCGTATTTAATCTAACAAATTTGGGCTGAGACTGTAGCTCAATGGAAGAGTGCTTGCTTGTCATACATGATAACTTGGGTTGGGTCTTTAACACCCCCTCCACAATAATGCATACATCAATTAAACAAAATAATAAACTAACATATTTACCAAAAATATTTTTCTGCCTCTTTGATGTAACTGAAAATTTGTTATACTGAATGCAAGTTGCCCTATCAATTAGAGCTTGTGATACCGGTCCTACATGAATGGCATATAATGAAGAAAAGTTAAGAAAAACAGTGATAAGTACTGGTGCAGAGCTTTAGATGTGTGAAGGGGATATATACTGTGGAGACTAGGTGTGGTGGGAAAGAATGAGATTTAAGGTGAGCCAGCAGCTAGCCTGAAGAATTGGTAAATAAAAGGGAACTACTCTGAAACATTTGTCTTATGCTCCATTTCCTTTATATGATTTCATGTGTATTTTTTTCCTCACTGAAAGGTAAACTAAAGCAGGGACTGTTAACTCAAAAAATATTTATCATGGTAAGGCCTTTCCCTGCCACACAAATGTCAACTAGAAGTGTCAGGAAAAATATTTATTTTGACTCATTTGTATTTTGCTTTGCGTTTGACTGAAAATTGTTATTAGCATTTATTCTGATCTTCCCCACTGCCTCTCAATCACTGAGCCAAAAACTGGCTTCATTGTACTGAGGTCATATTAGCTTTGAGCATGAGGGGCTCGGTGATGCTCAGAAAGGGGAGCCAGATGCTCCAGTCAATATCTGCTTAAGCTTAGGTTTTAACTGCTCACCTTAATTCATTGCATTAATTATTTTTGGAAATGATCTTTTTTTTTTCAAAAAAACCCCCTAAAGTTATTTACTCAGAGAATCTTCTTTCTACATTTTTTGAAATATTCATTGGTTAATATTTAATCAAAATACAACACAACCAACCCAGTAGAGAAATAAAGATACCCCACAGATGTAACTACATAATTAAGGCACTCATGTGAAAACCAATATGAAAGAGTTTCCAGTTTTCTGAATGGCTTTTTAAACTTGAAATCACTTCTGGCCTATGATCTATTGTTGTTTGGATCTGGAATGTTCCCTAAAAGTCTCATGTATTTGGATGTTATGAATTATTCATGGAACCAGGTGCTGTTAGGAAATTAGAGCCTGTCCTGGAGGGGTGGATTATAGGTGTGCAGTGGAAAACAGGTGTGTGACAGATTATAGATTGCAGTCAGACATGTGGATTAGATTATAAGTGTGTTGTGGATTATAGAATATAGGCATGTGCTAGATTATGGGCTTAAACCTGGAAGGGGTGGAACCCTGAGGCCGGACCCAGAAGGAGTGGATCACTGGAATAGGACCTTCTGGGACTTGACTTCCTGTTTGCAGTGCAGTGAGGAGCTGCCTCCACTTCCACTTCCACCATGTGCTTCCACCATTGCCAGCCACCCATGAATGTATTTAAACCTTCTGAAAGTGAGCTAAAGTAAACTCTTCCTCCCCTAATTTGTGCATGCTGAGTATTGAGTCACAGCATCAGGAAAGTAACTAAGACATTTATGCTAGGGTGGAAGGTATCTTGTCCTGTTTTCTAAAATACACTTATGGATGAGGTTGGTAATCTCAAGGACTGGAAACATTTTCCCAAGACATGTTCCAAGTCCTGCAGAATTATTTCCTCTGTGGTGTTGATGTTGTCCTCACACCTCATGATTACATGTGTGGTCTTTAATTCCTATAAGAGTTAATACCTGTGTACTGCTTTCCTTGAGTGGAAGGCAGGGGAAGCCTTTGAAGAGTTGTGAAGGTGTATAGTTGTGTCTGGTCAAGGTTCTTTACAAACCATTGCTGTTGACAGTTGTGCAATAGATGCATTTACCTGTGGGGTTAATGGATTAAAAACTCCTTGCAGACTCCGACAAATCTCTTCCACTGGAGCCACCTTTAGATGTACGCAGTATGCCTTTGTGAAATAGCCGGGAGACCACATTACAGTTGAAAGATAAGAAAGAATAATGGTGGGGACCTACAATATTATCACAATCACCTCCACAGCTGCTAAATATAGCATATTGATCTTTCCTCCAATCTCTTACCAGTAATGGAAAAATCCGCTCTTCCTTCATTGACAGTATTGCTTTGGTGAATATATCAGCCAGGATTTAATTAAGAAAAGAGAAACTACACCAGAAATTTAAATGGAAAGGATTTAATACAGGAGTTGGCTATACAGGTATTGGAACTCTAGAAAACAAAAGGGGAAGCTGAGGCAAGTCAGAGATGGATAATAATTGCAGGAAGCAATTACTCCTGGGCTGGGAAAACAAAAGGAAAGAAATGATGTTTTAGAGCCCAGAAGCTTAGAGAAGGGCCTTGCGGCTGAGAGTCTGGACCTCGTGCGGCATGTGCTGCTGGTACTTGAACCAACAAGAGAATGATCCATTAGGTGCTCCAAGAGCCCATAGGGCATAGCCCAGTTAGTTAGGGAGCACAGAGGGCTGGTACTCCAAGTGACATTGCTGATGGTATGAAATAAGGCTGTTCTTACAGAGATATTCACATAAAAGCAGGAAAAACAGGAAGTCTTTTGGCCCCTCCAGTCATACTCTGATCTCTAGGAGTTTGTCCATGTTCAGCATTCTACTGGTGTAACTAACAGGAAACCAGTTTGCAAAGACATCAGAGAAAAGTAATGCACAGAATCCCAGTTGTAGGATCATGGGGTAAAGTGTAGAAGGACGAATCTGATGCTGAACAACAGTAGGAAGGGACTATTGCAGGGGTCCTGTACCGCCCAGGGGAGTGAGTCTTCATCTTCCGCTGTAGTTTCTCACTCGACGCGGCTGCTTCCTTGCTTGGCACCTGTATGGGGAAGGATGTTACACAAATGCACACGAGAGGACTTCAGTTACTACTTCCTGTCAGCTATATTTTCTTCACTGTTGTACTTCTAGAGGAGTCACTGAAGCCATGTATGATAAATTGAATGGAATAATATAATTTTCCTTTGACTTTAAAATATACCATTAATTTGAACAAGGTTTAAGAATATTGAGACTTGAGAGAGGTGAACAATGAAAGTGAATATACCTAAAAAGTTAAACTCAAGCAGTCGGTGAATGTGTCCTTCTCATAACCCCTTATAAAATAGGGCTTACAAGTGAGACATTGTGATTCTGACTAATTTGAAGGATTTAATAAGGTCTTAAAATCTTCCTGGTTCACTTTTAAATGAACCAGCAAGCTCTAAGATTCCCTTTGATCCATGTATGCAAATTGATCTCTGAGGCTGATGCAGATGACAATGGAATTTTCCAACAGCACAGCAATACATGCTTAATTATACATGCTATTGTCAGAGGCATCCATTTTTCATGGAATTAGGAAGATTTCATAATTTTGGCACTCCTTTTATGAAAGCAGTTCTGAGAATATGACACTGGATATTTTAAATAACGTCTCTAACCACCAGTGATTAGACTTACAGGGATTTTAAACTTGTGACAAATAGCTTCTTTTATATCTGAGGGTATATGCTTTATTAAAAACATTCTATATTTGTCAGTGGAAGGTTCTGATAAAAAAGCTGATTCAGAAGCTGATGTCATTTATCTTCCAGCAATTAGCATGCTTTACTTTGGGAAATACTTGAGAAAGGAAGAAAAATAGAGGAAAAATTTGTAAGGAGAAGGATGAAGATTTAAGTTGGTTGGTTGCTTAAACAATTACTTGTATAGTGCCAGAGCTGATGAACAAACTCTTGTTTGTGGCTAGAATCACAGGCATTGATTTCCTATCAAGGGAGATAGAATCAATTCCCAGAGAAGGTCACTCTTGCTTCACTTTGAATTTTTAGGCTCACGCCCTGAGCACCCTTAATTTCTGAGCTTTTCAAAATTTCTACCTCTCTCTTTGTATGCCCTATTCTGTGCCCATGTATTTCTTGAGCCTTCGTTTGAATCTCCAAAGACAGTCATTTATCTGCTGGGTTGGCAAGCATCATGCCTTTTTTTTCCCCTTTTAATCATATTTTGTCAGAAAGTGGAAACGGTGATGGCATATGGTTTTGGAATCAGGGTATTCCTCTACCCGCTTCAAATTGTCTCAGCATCACAGTTTTCCTTGAAGATAAGTTAGGCACTTCTGAAAACAGGATGCAGTCTTTGAGACCTACAGCTATGTTAAATTATAATACCTTATATTTGCATAATGTTTTAGAGTACACTGTCTCCTATCAGGGCACTTATCTCATTATATTTTAATTGTATTGTTTACAGGTCTGTCTCTCTTAATAGAATATGAGCTTCTGGAGGGCCAGAAATATATATTTCTCATTTGGCAGGCTGAGTGACTGGCATATAATTAGCACTTTAATAGCTATTTGTTGAGTATGGTATAAATTTTGTACTAGTTTTACTCACAAGATTATGATGAGGATTAGATGTCACTAGGTGGAAACCCTGATCATTAAGCCTGGTATATTGATAGCTCTCAGTAAATGGTTTTGAATTAAGTAAAGACTCCTATGATACAAATAGAGTTGTTATCAAGATGTTTGTAAGGGGTGGGACTAAGGAACGCAGATCTTTGTTTTGTAACATGAGGATTTTTCCATCCTACTTAGTGATTCTTACAGTGACATATAGCCAGAAAAGTGAAGAAATACTGCTTTACTGGTTCTCCAGATAAACATGAGTATTCACTTAAAAGACTACTATGTCATATGAGATCATTTTGCTACTACATGACAATCAAAGTGGAGCCGAGTGAAGAGAGTTCCGATTAATGGATGATCCCTCCAGGCAGGCATTCCTCCCAGAAATGCAAAATCTAATGGGGGATAGAAGATCGACTTTTATTATCAATTTTTTATTGAAATGTAGCAGGTTGCAGTGGAACTCATGTGGGGCAAGGTTTAATCATCAGTTTCTGAGTGGAAGCTCTAAGAAGTGAGCTTCTGTCACAATCTGCACTGTTTCCTTGTGCCTGGCACATGGCCTGGAATATGGAGATGCCTTATTCTGTGTCCATGGGTCAACTCTTTCCTCTTCCCCAGCTATCTATTCCTCCTCCTTTTTATGCAGTATTGGGGATTAGAGCCAGAACTTCACGCATGCTAGACAAGATCTTTACCATGGAGTTACATGCCCATTCCTTTTTGTTTTGAGACAGACTTTATTGGGTTGCACTGGATGACCTTGAATTTATGGTCCCGATATCCCAACCTCCTCAGTAGCTGAAATTACAGGTGTATTTTATTATGCCAGGCTCTTCACTCAATTTTTGTTTTTTTGATACTGGGGGTTGAATCCAGAACCTTCACACTGAGCTACATCCCCAGCCCATTTTATTTATTTTTAAATTTCGAGATAGGGTCTCATCAGGTTGCTAAGTTGCCCATACTGGACTTGAACTTGTGATCCTCCTGCCTTAGCCTCCCAGAGTGCTAGAATTACAAGCATGAGCCACCATGGCTGGCTCTTTATTCCTTCTTTATTCACATACTTTGTTATCTGACTCTTCAGTTTGTACCATTACAGAGGAAGGATCTATGTTTCTGCCTCTCCGTTTTGAGTTTTGTGCATGTCACTTGCTTTGGCTGGTGGAATGTTAGGAGGCCAAAGGCTTAAAAGACAGATTACCAGCTTAAACCACACTTGAAAGTGGAGTGTGCCTTCTTGTGTCTTTGTTGCCATGAGAGGTGCATGAGTGGGCTCACATTTTAGTACCTGGAGGAAGGTGAAAGACACGAGGAGCATAGCTGAACCATCCTGTCAGAGGTGTTTGGATCAGCCTACCTCCAGTCAAGATCAGCAGAGTTACTCAGCTCAGCCTATCTTAAGTCAGTGACCCTCATTCACCTCAAATCTGTGGGAGTATAATGACTGCTGGTCAAAGTTATGTGGTTCAGGCTGGGTTTTTTGAAGTATTTTTGTGGTAATAACTAATATAGATGCCTAATGAATATTTGACGAATGAATGAATGCATGTATAAATGGTATTGCATAGTTAGCTGTTCTCAGGAACCTATTTCATTTCCTAGTATCACCCATCCCCACCAAAAAACCAGCCCAAGTAATCATGTAGCAAAACAAAGAAATGCACAGAATTGTGCATTAGGAGACTCAGGCTTGTTTAAATTGAAAAATTTAAATTTGTTTCCATATAGTTATTTGTTAGTGCATACCAATTTATATAGAGTATTGGATTTCATTGTGGTGTTTTCATACGTGCACTTACCACAGCTTGATCAAGTTTTAACAGTGGCCCTGCTAACTTTAAGAGGCACCACTGAGATAAATCTATAAAGTAAGGATAATTGTATCAACTACATGGCCTGGCAGTATCTTAGAAAGTATGAGGATGAAAAGAGGTAGTAGTAGGCTTATAAAAGGCTGAATGTCCTCTACTAACATTATCATTAAGTTTTTCCATAATAACTAATATATTTGAATTCCTCAGAGAGCATGATAATTCACAAAAGAATGTTTTTCAGAAAATAGAAGTTTGCATGTGTAAGTGCTGTTACAATTAGTTTTATTCTTTGCAGCCTTCATAAGCATAGTATTTGACGTCATCACTATTCTTAATCACTCAGGATTATAATTAAGAGCAGCAACAGTTCTGGCCTTTCATCAACTCAGGTGTCAAGTGAGGATGCTAAGTAACCTTCAGAGGAGTTCCACTATCCTTTCTTGTTCTCACGTTCTTTGCTGTGCTGCCACACAGTGATGTATTATAGGGCTGCTGAAACAGAGGACTCAGATGGCCCTTTCACTGAAGCCACTACTTGCTCAAATGATGTGCTTCAATAATTCTTCTGCCTTCTCTGTTGGTCCCTTGTTTCTTGCCCCTGATAGACTTTCTTTAGTTATCAATGTGTTGTTGTTTCTAATTGATTGCTGTTTTACAAAAATATAGTGGTTTCTATACTTCTAATATGATTAAGCCCACAGACTTTTGAAGCATCTGTGCTGCTGAAAAATCCAATTAACTAATTTCTGGGTGCCCTAGGTTACAACTGGCTGAGGCAGCTTCAAATTGGACCTCTGAGTATATGAGGTTTTCCTGATTTGTAGACCTTCCATCCACAGCTGTGTTTCAGTATAAGCTTGAATCTATCTTCAAACTGTACCTCTTCTTTCATTCTACAGTGCATGACAGTGTTTTGTAGAGGAAACAAAACTGAATTTAGTTCATCCCTTTTGCTATTTCCTATTACGTCTTTAAATGGAGAGCACCATTTCATCCCACTTGCCAAGAATAAAACTCTTAAACATGTTCATCATAACAAAGGCACTTCTGACATGTGGTCCAGCTAAGGTTCTTCCACACTAGTTGTGTTACATGATGTACTGGAAAGAATACATGTATGAATCAGACATGGACTCACATGTTAGCTTTGACATTTGTTAGCTAATCAATCTTCCTAGCTGGGCGATGAGATTTCTAGGTTGTAGTTTTCCCAACTATGAAATGAGGTGAGTCATGCTCAGAGTTCCTACCTTATTGCTCTATTTAGAGGTTTAAACAGATTTGGCGAAATGTTGGGAGTCAGGAGGGCTGAGGGAGTGAATGAGAAGGCAAGAAAGGGGGAAGGGAAGGAAATGTGAGATTGATGTATGTGCATAAAACTGTCAAGTTCAATATAACCATTGTATGTTGCATATACATACTAATACAAATGGGAAAAAGAGAAAAAAAACCCAAAAAGATGTTTGTCTACCCTAGATCAGGATAACTAGATTTAAATCCTATTCCTGTTACTCTGAGACTTTAGATATACTACAAAAAATAAACAAGGTATATGTATGGACATTTATTATAGTGTTTGACAGATAAAAGAATTTAATAAATGTCATCATCCATCTTATTACTAGCATAAATTATGGTAGAAGTTTGTGAAGTATGGAGTGGTACAAAAATTAAAAACTGTGGAAATCTATCACTTAAAAACTTCCGTATGTTTTATATATGAGTATATATACACACTTTTACATATGTATGTGTGTATACACACATATTCAGTTTCAAAATATATCTATTTTGCATCTTTTTGGATTTCCCAGATCTTTACGAGTAAAGCGTTAATACACATTTTTAAACAAGATTCTTACCAAGGGGCTGAGAGGGAGAGGGCTTATCATAAAATTACACACAACAATTAAAACTCTTTTCTTGCTGATAACCTGGCTCAGTTCCATGATATTTTCTAAGTGTGCACCTCTTGGATTATACATACTTCCTTCTGTGTTTATTTTAGATTTAAAAAAAATCAAGAGTACAACTGCTCTAAGCTCCGCTTCTTGCAGGCTCTATGTCCAAAGGTCAGCAGTCTTTCTGGATGGGATGGCAGGAATTATCTGTACAGAATAGTTACATTTTTTGATAAGGGACTTTCTATCTTTCCCTTGGAGATACCCCACAGATTAGGCAGCCAGAAATCAAGTTCAGTGCTCTAAAATGTCAAAGCTTCAGTTGACAAAGAAGTCATTTCAGAGTCATGGCGTGAAGTGCAAAGTAGGCTTTTTTCCTGAAATTTTGACTAGACCTCATGTCTGAGGACAAAAGGCTCCAAGTCTCCTATTTTTTGAGTTCAGAGAATTGTCAGTCCATAGAAATAGCTTCAAGGGTTTGCCTACTGAGAGGGGCTATTTCAGCAGAATAAGTACCAACACCCTGTCGCCATTTATATGCTTCTCTCTTCATCAAGTAAAATATGCCGTGAAATACAAAGCCATCTTTGGGAGCGTTAGATCATTAAACCTATAGAATGTTCCTATCTATGGACCATTCGGCTTGTGTCTTCCTTTCTATAAGATGGAAGGGAAGAGAGATGCCATGATCAGGGAGTAAGAGAATCTCCCGTATGATGACCTGAGGGACAGAATGTCAGATGTAGTAGGCGTACCCACTCTCCTGTGCCTGAGTGAACTCAACAAAAGGTGGCTAGAGCAAAAAAGCTTTTGATTACTTCTCTGAAAAGGCTCAGGCTTAGCAAGGGAGGCCCATGAGCAAGTCCCCAAGGGAAACATGCTGAGGAAGAGAGAGAATGCAGCCACCTGCACGAAGCTGGATCTTCCATTCTAGGGCATTGGTTAGGGGAAGCCTCCCATAGGGTTCTCTGAAGACTCGGTGTGCTTGCTGTCCTCTGAAAGCCAGTATTCTAAATTTTCTCTCACACAGTCAGAGCAGTCAGAGTTAGACAGGACAGTGATGATCCAATACAAAACTAATACAAAAAGGGATGATGACCTCACCACGATCACCACCACCATGTAGGGGAACTGTAATTATGACCAACAAAGCAGAGGGGAGGCCAGAAAAAAAAGTCTATCTTTTGTCACTCCCCACTAGAGGAATCTGGGCTGAGAGAAAGGCAGTATATGCCTTCATTTTGGTCTGACTTTAGTCAGCCTGGCTTAGATGAATACTCTGAATCAAACTGAGATTGAAATTTTAAAATAGGGAAGACCACATTTTGAGATGTTCTAATGTTAAGTAAATATTAAATTAAGTGTACAAAACAATATAAAATAATATAATATAGAAAACATAAAATGATAACATGACACAATTATTCACTTCTTGACTTGAAGTATTTATTCTGCATTTACCAAAATCATGTGTGTCTGTCATGTTAAATTTGAGCAAAAATGTTAGAGATTGGAAAGTGAGTAAAACATGGAGTTCTGGAAAACTTATGGCAGGGATTTCTGACTGCTTACAAATTCCTTTTTCTTTTGTTCTAGGACAGAGCTCCCAGCCTCCCTTGCAGTTGAATGGGGTCTTTTTGCTGCTTCTCACCGAGCAGCATGTGAGTGGAAGCTCCATGCCACTTGTCCCCTGGGCACTTCCATCGTGCTCTTTCCTTGGCAGCTCAATGCCAACTACTAAAAGGCTTCAAAGATGCCAGAGCCTCAAGAGGAAGCATTCTGAATCTCTGAAGTGCCATATGGAGAAGGGTGTCCTACCAAGGAAGGAAGGCACTTTGAACTATTATGTGAGCGATAATTAAAATTCTACTGTGTTTGAGTTCCTTTATATTCGGGGCCTGTTTACTCTAGCAAGTCTAGCCTGTCTTAGTTAACATACCACTGCAGTAAGGACTTTCCCTTAAGCAGAAGTTTGCTTGTTCCCTCATTTGCAAGTACTATTTCCTTGTTTTACCTCTTTAAGTCTTTCCAGCTTTTCTTTTGTGGCTGAGAATAAAGTGATTGGAATTCTGTGGTGATAATGTAACTGAAATGAATTGTATCTAAGTGAAATTTATTAGAATCATATTTCATCGATCATTTCTTTTTGCTATTCAAACTTTTAATGTAATATGTTAGCTAGGGGTTGCCAGAAATCTTCGTGAGTAGAGACAGAGGCCACGGTAGTGTGTACTCCTAGGTCCTGGCTTTGGAGTTTAGCATTCTTTCCTATTCTTTCTGTCGCAAAAATCCCAAGAAGTGAGGTATTATCCTGGTCTCAAATGAGGAAAGCCTTGTGGAATAAGGTAGGAGGAAAGGAAGAAAAACTTGTTTTTCTTAGGAAGGAAACCTCAGGTGATTGTGACCCTAAGAAACATGGTCCTGAACTCATTTTGGAGCCTAAGCTAGCCTCAAACTGACAGCAATCCTTCTGCATCAGCCTCCTGAGTTCTGGGCTTACAGGTGTGTGCCACTATATCCACTTATGTGGTGCTACGGCTATTGAACCCAGGGCCTTGTTCTTGCTAGGCAAGCGCTTTAGCCACTGAGCTATTCCTGTGGCCCCCATACCCTAAGGAATTTAAAGAGAGCCCCTCTGTGTTTAAAGAATCTCATTCTGACCTCTCTAATAATAAAACAAATATAAATGAAGTAGATAAATATTTTTAGATTGGAGAACTGATGATTTTTTTCAAGGTAGAAACTTTAAAATTAAACCAGTAAACACTGATGTTTGTGTGTGGATTCACATATGTATAAAGTTTGTTACATTTGTTGCTTTCCTCTTTAAAAATTCACTCTGGATTTAGCATGAGTCTGTATATAATTTTAAAAAACTCAAAAATACCTGCTGGAAAAATTTGTACTGTGCTAAAATAGATTTTATGAGTGAAGTTCTCAAGAGGAAATTGCAAAAGAAATTAGAATAACCAATGTCTTTAAGGAAATGTCATAAATAGAGAGGCTGCAAAAGCTTTTCCTATCAACTCCTGAGTTCTGATTGGCATTTTCCTTTTCTCTGCTCCTCTGTCAGTAATTTATTTGAGGCTGAGGGCAGATGCCTCAGTGATTTGTGAGGCCTACGTACTGCCACGGTGATAGGGATCAGTGGGTTGCTCTAAGAAGTAGTAAAATGCATCGTCTCTATCGAACAAATGGTATTTCTAAAAATATTTTGCTAAGCATAGAAGTAAAACTTGAGATTTACTGTCAGAAAAGAAACATTAGAAAGTTAATCCATCTGCCTCATGACATGACTGGCATTTCTCTCAGTCGAACTTTATCTGTCAACCCATTGAAAAGAAACAGGTGCCTCAAAAAGATGCTCATTTCTAAATAGTTTTTTGTGGAGAAGGAGGAAGAATTCTACTTGACATAGTGCATTTTGCTGTATCATTTCTTTTCAAAATGAAGTCAAGAACAAGAGACTGTTAAGACCAAATGAATCAAAACCCTTCCTTACGTATAAATATGTTCCAAAACTAGGTGACTAAAAGAAGTGTCTTCTGTTTAATTATTTACTTTTTACTTTTTTTCTACTTATAAAATGATTTACACATTCAATGTAAAACGGTGAGGCTGTGAAGGAGGACTGCAAGTTGAAGGCTAGCCTTTGCAACTTAGCAAGACCCTGTCTCAAAAATCAGGTAAGATAAAAATATGAAAAACAAGGGCTAGAGTTACAGCTCGGTTGAAGAGCACTTGCCTAGTATGTACAAGGCCCTGGGATCAATCACCACTGTGAAAAAAATCAGAAAATCCAAGTGAACACAAATCAGAAAGCAATGACACGTCCCCAAGCAATCTCATCTGCAGTCACGTAACATTTGTTCTATGATTCTCCTCTATTTAAAACATTTGCAGATTATGGATTGCAAACCAGAGGCTGATAACTACTTGACAAGTGAATGGGAATCTTCTAAGTCAGAAATAAAGGATATTTAAAAAGAAACTACAGAAATGAAGTGAGTATATTGTAAAAATATTACAATTTAAATTTTAGTAGAGATAATACTTTTGTTCATCTTGTAAAATGCATCCATATTTTATGAATAAAACATCATAATGTGTACTAACTACTGTATATAATTAAGATGTAGGGCTGTGGTAGTCCAGGAAACATTAGAAAGTTTGGAAATTACAATTGTACAAATGCCACACATGGATACATAAATGGATGGAATACTTATACTACTAATCAATCATTAAAACTCTTGATGATTTGATTTGTTAATTTTAATGTGCACTAGATATTATTATTATTATCACTAAATAGATGTAGAGTATGTCATGATAGGAAAAACTGAAATTGCTTTTCCTGTTCTTTTGGAGACATATTGTGTGGAATATACTGCTTGAAAAAAATATTTGAAAGGTGATCATGAACAAGAGTGATGGGTTTGATCCTATGGTTCCCAAGGAGGCCCTTTTTAAGGATTAAGAAGGATCTTCCCAGGATAAAGACTTTGGGTAGTATTACGTAACAAAGTTAAATTTGTTAAAATTCTTTTGAGAAAATAAATATTAAATTAAATAACCAAATAGTATCCTACCCTCACCAGAACAGTTCTCTTAAATTTTAAAATAAGTCCAGTATTTCTGTTTTTCTTTGAACGTCCCTTGATTAAAACCTGGGCAGGGCTCTGAGAGCATATTGAATTGTTTTTCTTTTGGAAAAATATTTTAGTGTCTTCATGTTGAGCATTTTCTCCAAGTCAGCCTGTTCAAATATTTCTTTCATGTTTTAGTTAGAAAC
Source organism: Ctenodactylus gundi (assembly GCA_004027205.1). NCBI lineage: Eukaryota > Metazoa > Chordata > Mammalia > Rodentia > Ctenodactylidae > Ctenodactylus > Ctenodactylus gundi. The sequence continues at coordinate 196,676 of PVKB01001342.1, read as the reverse complement.
ATTTCCAGCTCTTGAAAAGCAAATACAGTATGTTTATGTCATCTAAGAAGACGCTAGCTCTTTGCTAGTCTTCTACTGATGTGAAAACTAGAGAATTTGTACAGCCAAAGGGGCTGAGATTGCGGAAAGTTGAATTATTTTCTTTGCAAATTTAACGTTACTTTATTATCACAGGGTCTTTGTTTTATTTCTTTGTGTAAGTCAGAGTAGGACAAGTGTCATAACAAGCAATTCCAAAGATCTCAGGGGCTTAACACAGTGAGAGTTTATTTATTATTCATGTCACATTTGAACGCAGGTAGGGGATATAGATGACTCTGTTCCACTGAGTCATTCAAGAATGTAGTCAGCTCCTGTCACTTGGTGTAGGTCACTTCCACCCACATCTCATTGGCTAAGCTCAATAATATGCCCCCCCCACCCCCTTTTTTTTTTGAAACAGGCTCTTGCTCTACAGCCCAGGCTGGTCCTGAACTCAGTGGTGTAGCCCAGCCTGGCCTTGGACTCAGGACAGTCTGCCCGCCTCAGCCTCCCGAGTGCTGGGATTACAGGACTGCACAGCCACACCCAGCTTTATGTGGTGCTGGAGAATTGAACTCAGGGTCTTGATCTTGCAAGGCAAGCACTTTAACCACTGTGCCGTTCCTCCTAGCCCATGTGCCTATTTTAACTGCAATCCAGCTACATGTATAGGAGGAAAACAAAATGGTATTTTGTGAAGATATAGTAGTTTTTATGTTATCCTGCACCCCCAAATTGGAATAATTTTTAGTCAAAAGTCTAAAGTCTAGATTGTTTCTTGAAATAGAAAATCAAGTTTAAAATCAAAGAAATGGTTGTGTGATAAACATTTTACTTGATGTGTCCCCAATATATTCCTGTGTATCTCAAATCAGTGTCGGAAAACTTGAGGGTTGTTGAGCTACAGAGGTGTTGCCTTATGATCGTACATTGTCGCATGCGTGGTATCATGTGGGGCAGTGATTTAAAGTTGTCAGGGTCCTACTCCTGAATATTTTCAAAATCGATAAATGGATCCACATGCAAAAATTACATTTTTAAAATCAAATACTGAGCTAGTAGAGAGGACATTACATAATGTCTGATGGCCCTAGGCTGCTTTTTGCTAATGGTGCAATTTTAAGAATTGAGTTGTGTTTCTTGGAGCCTGCTAAAGCCTGCCCACTAAGGGGTGTTTGGAGAAGAGGTACAAAGATAGTGAAGGGACTTCAAGTCATATCATTCATCTGACAGTATTGCATGCCTTCCTTGTGCCATTCACTGTGGTGCTGCAGAGATGGGGGTAAGAAGGAGAACTGTGCTACTTCCTTTATGGAACTTCCTTACAGTGATAATGAGCAAGAAAACAAATGTCTCAGTATGTCACAGTTAAGTGGTTATGAAGAATATAGAGTGATCTGGAAAGGTCTTTCTGAAGAGATGGGATATTTTTTCTTGAGATCTGAATGATAAGGAAGGTCCAGCCATGTGGGAAAAGATGTTCCAGATGAAAGCCAAAAGGTGGGATTGATCTTGGTGTGTGCGAGGAGTAAGGTCATTGTGGCTGAAGCTCATGAGTGAAGGGGAGGAGAAGGAGAGAAATAGTCAAGAGGTGGTGTTTGGGTTTTATTCTGAGTGTGATGAGAAGTTACGTAGAGACGTGACATGACTGAGTTTGCACAGTTTAAACTGGCATTCTGGTTACTCTGTGGTGAAAGGACATCAGGAGCTAAGTGGCTTCAAATGATGTGAGTGTGCTGAACTTGATGCTGGAGGCTCTGTCCCACAAAGTCTTAACTACACACTCCCATAAGAAGCCCTGACTGGGCTGAAGGAATAGCACAGTGGTTAGAGCACTTGACTAGCAAATGCAAGGGCATGAGTTCGATTCCCCAGCACCACATAAACTGGGCATGGTGGTGCACACCTGTAATTCCTGCACTCAGAAGCTGAGGCAGGAGGATTGCTGTGAGTTGGATGCCAGTGTGGGCTACATAGTGAGTTCAACAGCAGCTTGGACTACACAGTGAGGCCCTGTCTCAAAAATTAATACAATACAAATAAAATACAAAAAGTAAACACAAACTGTATAAGTAGTAACATGGATTTTGGAAGGCTGCATTATTTGCCTCATTAATATAGGAAGCTGCCATTTCTTATGTAAATCATCCCTTCCACGTTACCCTTGTGCCTAGAGCCAGATTTCTTATTGCCATTTTGTTCTTTAGTAAAAAGGAAGGAATGAATGAAGCTTAATTTTATTATGAGAAGCCCTGTGCTAGTTAAAGTACATGCCTAGCCTCCTTGCCATACAGGAATGGTCAGTGAAGTATCAGCACAAAATGTTGCACGGGACCTATGGGATGCTCTGAGAGAGGGGAGTTGTGTTAGAATACCTGTGTGATGACTGGAATTAAAGCAACCATCTTGGCCTGCAGCAAGTTTGACAACAGAGGCCGTGAGCTCAGGAGGGTGTGGCAGAAAGGTGAAAAGATCCAAGTCTCTGATGACACCATGGGGCCATCCCATATCCCTAGACTCCCTAAATCACACTCCTTCTATGCGAATAAAAAAGAAACTTCTGTTAAATAGACTTGCATTTTAATTACTGGCAGCCAAGTATCATTCATAATTGATGTGCTTCTCTCTAGTTGAAATTACTTTTTAAAACAGCATTTCCTAACTTCTGTGAGCTCATCTATGATGAATGGTTTCCTTGGTCAAGTAAGTTTAATAAATGTTGTGTGTACCTTCTTTGATCATTGTAGTTAAAAATACACTGCCTGCACTCGCACCATCCAACCGCACTCCGTTTCCTCTCCTGCTGCCTCAGTTTTCCTCATGTCACTGATTATCTAACATTCCACATATGCTGTTTATTGCCCGTCTCTTCACAGCTGAATTTTTGTTTGTTTACTGTTGTACCATCTGATCTGATTCCACTGAGCTGTTCACTTTATAGAGTAATGACCAGGAAGATTGGTCAAGACTAATCATGATGACACTTTGACTTTTACTTCTTCTTCATCTTCTTTGTTCTCTCTCTCTTTCTCTCTCTCTCCCACTCCCTCTCTCTTACAGACAGACAGACAGACAGACAGACAGACAGACACACACACACACACACACCACACACGCGCGCGCGCGCGCGCGCAAAGTTGGCTTCCGTTCTCCTTTGGCTTGTGCTTTACTGGACTAAAATATACCTAAGAAGTAATCTGGGTTTGGTGGCACAGACATTATAATCTCAGTACCAGCACTATGGGAGGCTGAGGCAGGAGGATGACAAATTTGAGCCTATTCTGAGAAACTTAGTGCTTTAGCAAGACTTTGTCTCAAAATCAAAACCAAAAATAGGGATGGGGATGTAGCCTAGTACAAAGGCCAAATTCTATCCTGAGTATCACAAAAAGTATGAAAGAAAGAAGGAAAGAAAAAAGAAAGAAAGAAAGAAAGAAAGAAAGAAAGAAAGAAAAGATAAGGACTAATTGGCGAAAAGGAGAGAGTACAAAGTTCTCTGTTTCTTCTTAATGCAGAGCATTTTGTGTGATGTGAACTTGTTGAGAAATACCTCTGTCTTCCTGCAACAGGCACTAATGAGGACTTTTCTGGATGGTCTTGCTAGAGGTCAAATGATGAAGGGGAGAAAGGCTCTTCCCAGTGTTCTTTATCTGAAGGGAGCTGGCAGCAAGTGCTGCTGAGCTCTTGGCTGAAATGAATGATGAAACTTGCATGAATGTTGCCATCTGGGACCCCTGTTCCCAGTCCCCTGTCTTAGCTGACCTGGATGTAATTTCAATGCCAAGACTTACTCCCTTGTTTCTATTAGGTTAGGCATGGATTAAATAAGAACAGAGGTTTTCTAGATAATGCCGAGGGCATTACAGAGATCACAGATGACCTCAGATAGGGTACCGCATCTTCAACGAGAGGAGGAGGAAGGCATTTTTCCTGCTTACTACCATATTTTCAGGCTTAGTGGCTTAAAACTAAGCAGTTTATTCGTTCTCATGGTTTAATGCAAGCATAAAGTGAGATCACATGTGTATAGTCCTGAGTACAGGCTGGGCACAGAGTTGGCACTCAATAATTACTACCCCTTACAACAAGAAGGATGACCTTTTCCGTAAGAATATGCTGAGTTACTGTGTAATTGTATGTTGGAGGAGCACAGGAGGAAGGTGAAGTTGTTTAGTACTAGGACTGCCCTGTGTTGCACAGTATCTCACAAAATATTTGCCATTTTGTATTGTCAAATCAGTGTGCATGAAGATTATTATTTCCAGCTATCATCTCTTCCTTTTCAAGTCTAGGTGCCATCTTTTTGCATTCTTGTGAATGGTGCTATTTCTGGATAATAACACATTGCCTCTGTTCTTCATGAAAAAGAAGTAGCAGCGGTGGTAGTACTCACAAAGCTATTACTTTTTGGAACTTGTTTGTATTAAAACTGCATTGATCTTCTTGCCCTACAGTTTTCTAGAATACTTCAATGCAAACTACTTCAGTACTCATGATACTGCATCATCCATCATGTGACCATTGACAGTGGCTTCTTCTGACTCTCTCAGAGGTTGTTCGCCATTATTTGTTGATGCTGAAAAGTATTGTCCAGAGTATGTAGGAAAATGTGAATGGAAAATAATTTTTCTGGTTATGTTAAGTTTCCTACGCAGAGTTTTATAGTGTAAATGCATGAAGACACATTGTCCAACCGTATTATTCCTTGACCTCTTGGGGCTGTAGTTGCTTCATTCCTAGAATGCAGTCTCTTTTACAGCATTGATCAGCATCTTGTTTGCCAGTGAAGAGGTAGACAGGGTAAAATATGCCTAGCCATGTAAACTAAAGGTGGAATGTGAATGAGTTAGTTCTCACATGTACTCACATGGGTATCTGAAGCCTCTTTCTGCGTTATCTGTGATTTTCCTGTCTATTTATTTGATACTGGGGATTGAAACCATTTATATCTTTAATTCATTTCCCCCCATTTTGATTAGTATGTATTTGTGACACAATGGTCACATTAAACTTGACAATTTTATTCACATACTTATTGTATCAACTTCATATTCTTTTCCCCTCCCACTTTCTTGCCCTCCTAACCCCTACTTCCATCCCTCCTGACTCTCAACATCTCACCTGTTTGACTCGATCACGTATTTATGCTCTGGGTTTCTTATTTTAGAGAGACCATGAGATCTTGAATCTTCTGAATCTGATTCATTTCACTAAGCAGAATGGTCTTAAGTTGCATCTATTTACCTAAAAATGACTCGAATCTGCCTTTGTGGCAGAATACTACTCCACTGTATGTACATGCCACATTTTCTTTATCCATCAGTCTGATGCTTAGGGGGTAAAATTTTTCCCCAGTCTGTTGGTTCTCCCTTCACTCTGTTGGGTTGTTTCCTTTGATGTGCAGAAGCTTTTTAATTTGATATAGGCCCGTTTTCTTAATTCTGGGGGTTATTTATTTTGTATCAGGTGCCCTATTGAGAAAGTCTTTGCCCACACCTGTGTCTTCAAGAGTGTTGCTTATTGATATTTTGTCCTCTGGGAGTTCAGTGTTTCCATTTTTAATAGCTAGGTCTTTTATCTACTTTGATTTAGTTTTAGTATATGATGATGGGTGTGGGTCTAGATTCATGACTGCATGTGGTTAACCAGTTCTGCCTTTACCATTTATTGAAGAGACTATCCTTTTTTCCAGTGTATGTTTTTGGTCCCTTTGTTGAAGATAAGGTGACTGAGGATACCTGAGGCTGTCTCTGCATCCTCTGTTCTGTTCCATTGGTTTATCTGTCTGTTTTTGTGCCAGTACCATATGTTTTTTTTTTTTTTATCACTGCTGCTTGTAATATAGCTTGATGTTCAGAATCATGATGGAACTTGCTTTTGTTTTGCTGCTCAGGATTGCTTTCACTATTCTTTGTCTGTTTTGGTTCCATATGAATTTTAGGATTTTTTCTAGTTCTATGAAAATGTTGGTATTTTGATAGGAATCACACAGAATTTGTGTATCAGTTTTGGTAGTATGACTATTTTGACAATATTATATTAATATTAATTCTGCCTATCCAGAATATTAATTCTGCCTATCCAGAAACAGCAGGTATCTTTGCATTTTCAAAGGCTTTCTTTAATTTATTTTTTTCAGCTTAGTATAATTTACATTGTAGAGGTCATTTACTTTACTTCCTTAGGCATCTTTATTCCTGGGTATTTAATTTTTGAGGGACTCTTAAGAATGGGACTATAGCATTCCTTTATACCAATAACAAATCCAAAGAGAAAGAAATCACGAAAACAACCACCTTCACAATAGCAACAAAAAATGAAATACTTCGGAATAAACCTCACCAAAGAGTTGAAAGACGTATACAAAGAAAACTACAAAGCTCTGAATAAAGAGATTGAAGAGGACTTTAGAAAATGGAAAATACATCCCATATTCCTGGATAGAAAAAACTAATATTGTCAAAATGGCCATACTCCCAAAGTTATTATACAGATTCAGTGAACTACCAATCAAAATACCAACTGCATTCTTAACAGAACTAGAAAAATGTTTTAAAATTTATATGGTACCAGAAAAGATGTAGAATCTCTAAAGTAATAAGAGTAAAGCTGGAGTAACCATAATCCTAGACTTCAAAAAATATTACAAAGCAACAGTGATTAAATCTTCATGGGAATAGTATAAGAACAGACAAGAGGACCAGTGGAACAGAATTGAGGATACTGAAACAAACCCAAACACCTTTAGTTACCTGATCTTTGGCAGAGGGGCCAAAATAATCCACTGGAGAAAAGACAGCATCTTCAACAAATGGTGTTGGCAAATCTGGATCTCCACATGCAGGAGAATGAAATTAGACCCATATCTATCACCACACACTAAAATCAGATCAAAATGAATTAAAGAACTGGACATCAAAACAGAAACACTGAACCTAGGGGAAGACAAAATAGGCAAAACTCTTGAAGACATAGGGACAAAAAAATTATCTGAACAGGTCACCAACTGCACAACGAATCTCAGAAAGAATCAACAAATCAGACTACATTAAACTAAAAAGCTTTTGCACAGCAAAGGAAACAACAAGGTGAAGAGACAACCCACCAAGTGGGAAACGATACCAGTAACACTTTGGACAAAGGCTTAATATCTAAAATATACAAAGAACTTAAGAACATAAAACCCCCTAAAATAAATGAACCCATCAAGAATTGGGTAGCTGAAATGAAAAGAAGCTTCTCAGAAGAAGTACAAATGGCCAACAAGCACATGAAATGTGTTCATCATTGGCCATCAGAGAAATGCAAATAAAAACAACATTGAGGTTTCACCTCACCCCAGTGAGAATGGCCTACATCAAGAACTCAAAACACAGCTATTGTTGGCAAGGGTGAGGAAAATAAGGAACTCTACTCCACTGCTGGTGGGAGTGCAGTCTGGTACCACCATTGTGGAAAGCAGTCTGGAGGTTCCTCAGAAAGCTGAGAATAGTCTTCCGGTCAAGATGGCAACTTAGTAACAGCACTGCACAATGTCTCCTCATCAACTCACTTAAAAAGTCAAGAAGAAAGTTAGAAAAAGAGTGGTTGGTGTAGCTAGGAAAGAGAGGAGCATCCCCCAAAACTGAAAGACAACTAGCGGGAGGCCAGAAAATCCGAAGGATCATCGAAACTGGAGGGGGCAGGAAAATCCTGGTGGTTAAGGAAACAGCCGCAGCTGGTTCCAAACGGCAGGCAGCTGTGGACGGAGGAAAGCACGCAGGGACCTGAACATGGGAGGGAGTGGAGCTGGGAGAGAACGGAGCACATAACAGGAGAGGAGGCTGCGGACAGGTCTGAAATCCTGAAGTCACATCGGATGAGGGCGAAAACAGCCGACTCAGCGCGGCCCCAAGCTGCTGGCATCCACAGATCACAAACAAGGTCCGGAGGCCAGAACCTCAGCCTGAGGTAAGCGCGGACCTGGAAAAGTGGGAATTATTGGCAGCGGGCGGCCCCCGCCTCGGAAGCACCAATCCACGAGTGTGTGTACTACAAACACAGCGAGGGCTCCCCCCTAGAAAAGGCCCCAGGATCCCAGATCAGAAACGAGGCTCAACAGCCATCACAGGCAGTGGCGTCAGCAGGAGCCATTCTCTTCCCTGCGCACCAGAGACAGTCAGAGGTAGCAGAACCATGGGGAAACGTGGTAAGAAATCTTATACAAAAAGATCTGACTCTCCAGGGGATGGTACAAGGAGTGCTGAAATTGCAGAACTCAAAAAACAGATGGGCACGAGTGATGGTGACTTCTGGGCCCAGATAGCCAGTGAAATAAAGCAGGAGTTAAAGCAGGAATTATTAAAGCAGGAAGCAAACCAGGAAATAAAACAGAGCAACAGCTACAACAACACTTAGCTAAGCAAAAAGTAAGCCTTGAAAAGAAATTAGAGGAGACCAAAGAAGAATTGGGGAAGCGTGGTTACAAATCTCCTACAAAAAGACCTGAAACCCCAGGAGATGATAGCAGGGTAAATAAAAATGAATAGGGCAAAAATGATGGCAATTTCTGGGCCCAGAAATTCAATGAATTAAAGCAGGAATTAAAACAAGAAATAAAACAGACAGCAGAAGAGCTACAGCAATACATAGATAAGCAAAAAGCAAGCTTTGAAAAGCAGCTAGAGGAGACCAGAGAAGAAATATACCAGAAGATAATGAAGACAAAAGAAGAAAATAGAGAAGAACACAGCAGAGATATAGAAAAATTAAATGCAGATATTCAGGAAATGAAAAACACGCAGGTAATAATAAGCAACCACTTTAAACAACTTCAGATTAGAATGTCAGAACTAGAAAATAAAGTGACTGAGTTGCAACATACAGGCCATGAAGCACACAAAGCAAATAAAGAAAGTGAATCATTGCAACGGCTGGTAGACGATTCAAGGAGAAACAACCTCAGAATTATGGGAATCGAGGAGAAGACTGAGGATAAAACAAAAGGCTCAAAGGACATGTTTAATGAAATAATGGAAGAAATTTTCCCAAATTTAAGAAAAGAAATGAACATGGAACTATTGCAGGCAGATAGAACACTAAACAACTTTGATCAGAAGAGATCCTCATCATGACACATCATAATTAAAATTCTAGAAGCCCAACACAAAGAGAAAATACTAAAAGTGGAAAGAGAAAAACAGAAGGTGACCTACAAAGATAAGCCCGTCAGGATAACGGCAGATTTTTCAATCCAAACTCTAAAAGCTAGGAGATCTTGGAGCAGTGTCATCCAAGCACTAAAAGAACATAAATGCCAACCAAGACTGGTATATCCAGCAAAATTATCTTTTAATTTTAAGGGAGAACTTAAAACTTTGCATGACAGAGACAGCTTAAAGGAATTTGCAGCCACTGAACCAATATTGCAGAAAATACTTAAAGGAAACCTGGGAAGTGAAAGGGAGACCAGTGACACCAATGACCCCAGAGAAGAAGCAACAACAGCTAGAGGAGAATGAGCTGAGAAAAAGTATGTTGGTAATTAGTGAAATATGAGTAAATAAGATATGAAAGTTAAGGAATTCTGAAATAACTAAATTTGCCTTCATGTCTGTCACTTTAAGTGTATTTATGTGGTATAGATTTGACTTCATTTAATGTAGCAATATGATATAGTTTTAACTTTGTATTGTTGTAGCAATTCACTTATCAGGTCACTAATGAAAGTTTATCCTAAGGAAACTGATTGATATAAAGATAACCTTGTGAACGTACAAATATGTACCTTCCAGTGTTCAGCTAAGGCAATTGAATTTTATGTGTCTATTTATTTTTTCTCTTTCCCAAATTAACTAGTCTTTTGAACTACATGCTTATAGTTATTTTCTAATGGGAACTGGTGGGTAAGGCCAGGTGTAACAATAACAACAAAGATATAGGAAGATATGGAAAAAAACCTTTTGGTGAATATCCCAATAAAGGGATTGGTTGGATTCAGAGAAGAGATATCAAGATATAACTACTGTGAACCCATTAGAGGAATAGGAAGCTGAGGTAGAATGGTGACTTAAATGAAATGACTTAGGTGCAAAAGATTAATATGTTAAACACTGTATGGTTTCTCGGACTTGGAAAACCCAGAACACAGACATTCTTTGGAACCATACGAAGTGACAGCCAGAGCCGGGGGAAGGGACAGGAAGGGGGTGGGAGGGTAGAAAATGGGAAGGGATTGTAAAGTCGATGTTATACGTAGATGTACGAAACACCCAAATTCATTGTAAATACTATGTATTACATCTGTATATTAATAAAAATAGTGGAAATAAAAGAAAGCTGAGAATAGAATTTCCGTTTGATCCAGCTATGGCTTTCCTGGGCATGTTCCCAAAAGAAATGAAGTCAACATACCAAAAAGACCCTGCATATCCATATTTAAAGAAGCAGAATTCATAGTTGCCAAATCCTGAAAACAACCTACCTGCCCATCCGTAGAGGAATGGTTAAAGAAGATGTGGTACCTATGCACAATGAAATACTACATAGCCATAAAGAAAGACAAATGTGAAGCTTGTGAACGAAAATGGGGCCACCTTGAATCAATGATTCTCAGTGAAAATAACCAAGCACAAAAGATGGACTGTAGATTGATTTTTCTCTTATGAAATGCCCAAAATAATGACATAAAAAGGTCCCAACATGAATGAGCGCATAGAAAGAGAGGCAGTGATCAGATAGGAAAGGCATAAACCTTTGAAATAGGGGTGGACATATATACTCACTGATTCCCCAAACCTCATGTCTCTACTGTGTTAAGAATTTGGAATTCATGTATTTACAAAATAAAAATAATAATGAAAAATAAAAGAATGGGACTATTCTCAGCCTTCTCTCACTGAGTTCAATGCTGGTGTAGAGGAATGCTATTGATTTGTTTGTGTTAATTTCGTATCCTGCAACTTGGCTGAATTCATTAACTAGTTCTAAGAGTCTCTTCATAGAGTTTTTTTTGTCTTCTATGTAGAGAATAATGTCACCTTAAATAAGGATAATTTAACTTCTTTGTTTCAAGTGTATATTCCCTTTATTTTATTCTCTTGCCTGATGGCTCTGGCTAGAGTTTCAAGTACTATACTGTATTAGGAGTGGTGTGAGTAGACAGCCGTATCATGTTTCTGACTTAGGAGGGAACGCCTTAATTCTAATTCAGTGAGTATATTGTTGGCAGTGAGTGTGACGTCAGTGGTGTCTATCAGTTTGAGATAAATTGCTTCTATATTTATTTTCTCCAGAGGTTTTTTTTTTTTTAACCATGAATGGATGTTAGATTTTGTCAAAGGCTTTTTATGCTTCTATTAATATGATAGTATGATTTTTGTCCTCGCTTTTACTTAGGATGTTAAATGTCCCAAAGGGACACACTTATACTAAAGCATTATTTAATTATATAGACATCAGTATATTTGTAAGTGTTTTATACAGCATACAGATAATATCTGTTTTTATATGTGATATTATGTACAGTGATACTTAGTTGTACAGATAGTAGATTTTTTATAGCAGGTATTATCAATCTTTAATAATAATAACATTACTTCTTTCTTCATCTATGTGTCTTTGTGAATCTCTCTGTCTCTCAGATGTCACAGCTTTAAGAATCAAGTATCAATATAGATTGAATTTATAAGAAGACTTTTAAACTAAATGAAAAATTAATAAAAGAGTAGGTTTAATCACAGTTCTCTCATGAAAAATGTTATTTTTCAGTGAGAAAAGAACTGCCTTTTGTATACTTAATAAATGAAAAAAAATATAATTTTAAAATATTATGTTTTCATTTTTTAATACTTTTAAGATTTCAATTTTGAGGGTAGGTTTTGAAATATAGTAATATATTGATGTAATGTAGCATGTATATCCTTTTTAAATCAAAGTACATACATTTGAGGGTAGTTTGTGTAGAAATGGTGCTTGATCTAAACAGCCAGATCTCTGTCTTAAAACACTGCTTTAGGAAAGGTTTGTGTGTCCCTCTTATTGGTAGTAACTACTAAGTCTAACATCTTGGCTTTAAGTTACGACTAGTAATTTAGATGCCCAGAAAAGCAACTTTGGAAAGCCCTTCAACTTCCCGTGTGAAGTCTCAGTAAAAGTGACCACAGTGCTCAGAACCTTCTGTTGTAGAGACCTGGAGCTTTACAAAAGTCTTCATTCTTCAGTTCTTAGTTTCTGGCTGCCTCAGATCGAAAGTAAGTTTGCCAAGTACACTGTGCCTTCCTACACCTAAGAATGAGTAGCAAAGGACTAATGTCAATAAAGTGTGAAAGCTGAATCCTTTTCAGAAAATCTTTCTCAGGGGTTTTAGCCTCTTGGACTCATGGGTTCTGCTTTGGAGTGGGTAGCTCTGGAGGGCACAGCTCAGTCTGGCAGCCCTGGAGACAGGTGGTCCTGGCTATTGGATGTGTTGCTCTTGAGATCAGAGGTAGGCATCTACAGGAGGGTAACGTGACTGAGCTCAGGACCATGCGTGACAGGCAGACACTCATCTCAGCCATAGTACACGCTATGCTTCTGGCCTGGAGCTGTGAGGTCTTTACAACTGCAGTGAGAGGAGCCTTACAGCTCAGGAGGCTTGACAGTCACATATTATATCTACAAATATCTTTCTTTTATGTGGTTTGGCAGTGCAGTGTGCATGGAGGCAGTGTTCTGGGTCTGGCTGGGGAATACTGGTCTGAGAACAGGGTTCTTAAGGTTGGACTTCTGAGACTGAGTTTTAAAACAGTGTGAGAAGGGCCATGGCATTTCTAGAACCCATCTCTTTTACTGGCCAACAGATGGTGACTCTAAATTTGCAGTGAAGTCAGGTTAGAAAAGAAGAATGTATTTAGAGCACTCGTAGAGCCATTATTTGAATAGTATGGAACATAATGGTTTCTTTGGTAACCAAGCCAGGGAGACACCCACACAGAGTTAGAACGCACTGGGCTCATTTCTGTCCCTCTCCCAATCCAAAGAGATTAAAATAGTATAAAGAGAAAAATGAGATGTAGCAGCATTTCATAGAAGAGGGAGAGTATTCTCTATGAGGATGTATTAATGACTCTTCCTTACCTTATGGACAACCAGATATAACAGATTTTAGTTATGAATCTGTGTTTTCTCACGGTCACTCAGATGGTTTACTCTCTGCCCAGATTTCAGTGCTTATATATAGACAGGACATTGAGAAATATGTGACAGAGAAAAATGAGAAACATTTAACTCATTCTGAATTGCGTGTATTCTTAGTGCTAACCAGGCAGAAGCAGCATATATAAGGTAAAACAAGTTTGAAAGGAAACCACTTGTCATTTAAGAATAGTTTCTTTTAAGCTCTGTGAGTCATTTATCTTCTTATTGACAAAGTTCTCAGTCCTATACTGGATGAGCGTTTAAAAGAGTCAAATGACAGATTTAACATGCAAAAAGTTGAAAGAAGGAGACGCTCCTAGATTCATAGTGCTGACCAGCAGCATTTTCTATGATAATGGAAGTGGTTCGTATGACCACTATTCAATGCGGAAGCCCCTGGCCACATGGGGCTATTTAAATATAGATTCTAATAAATGAAAATTAATTTAAAATTCAATTTGTAAGATTAAATAGCCTTATGTGCTTAGTGGTTATTGAAGAGTACAATTAGAAATTCAGAAGGTAAGGATTATTTTCCTTATTATAAGATCACAAAATATCAAGTATGTCTTTAATATTTCACTTTGCAGATTTTTTTTTCTTGTGTGAGTCTTGCTTGTGTGGAAGATACCCCATTAGTTACCAGAAACAACATTTTACTTCACTGTTCTTGTAAGTGCTTCCACAGTGCATGTACTTCACAAAAATAATCTCATTAATTCCTCCAAATTCCCAGTGGGGCAGGTAGGGAGTACAGATAATTATGCTTAATTTTATAAAAAGAAAAACAAGAAGGAGTCTAAAATGCAAACTATTAGCAGCAAAGGCCATTCTGGAATGCCACTATCGTCTTTGGCAATGACTGTCCTTTTGCATATGAACTTAAGTCTTTTCTTAGGTCAGGGTAAAACATTCCTCACACACATTGGGATTAAATGAAGAATCTACTACATTCATTTGTAGATAGAATAATGGTTGATTAACACTAGGTTTAAACAGCTAAATATTTATTTCCTTTTCATTTCTACTGTAAGACTTTAGAGTATGCTTTTCTCCTGGGTAACTGTGCTGATTATACTAGAGTAGCAAATTATCATTAACTTGTGTTTGCCCTGCTCCTTCATGCCCTTTGCAGGGATATCATGTACTGTTTTTTAAAAATGTATTTCTTTATACATAGTCTTCATACAAGTGATATGGAAGCATGGCAGTGAAAGGACTGAAGATTCATGGGAATTGAGGAGCTCCGTGGGAGCCATTTTGTATGTTCTAAGTACTTGTGAAGCACCTGTTGGAAGTCAGCACATGTGCCTGAGTTTGTGGATGCAAACTCAGCAAAACCAGACAAAATTCCAATCTTTGTGTTTAAGGAGATGACAGACCTTCATAAAAATAAACCAGTAAATTTTGAATTGTATATAAAACAAGTTCCATGGAAAAGATGTACCTGAGCTTGTAACAGGGAGAACTGCATAGTCATAGTGAGAAGCAACTAGGTTAAGGGCAGGAGAAGAGCATTCTTCCCCCGCCCCCCGCCCCCCCCCACACCCATTTTGTTGATATGTATACGTGCAAAATTTAAGGTTTACAATGGAGTTCAGCATTTTGTGCACATATGTATCTCGTCAAGGTGACAAGGATTTTCCCACTCTCTTTCTGTCCCTCCCCCCCCCCCCGCCCTCCTCCCTCACCCTATCCCCCTGTTTCACTCTGTTTTTCATTTTAAATTACTTAAGAGTTGTGATATGAGACTCTCTGAGCAGCATATGCAAAGGCAATTAGACCGTGCTCTTTTGGGGAGAAAAATGCAGAGGAAAAATGAGTGAGGTACATGATAGGAAGAAGTTGGCAGAAGGCATACCAGGCAACCTGCATGTTCCCTTTTTTTTTTTTTTTTTTCATTACTGGAGATTAAACCCTGGGCTTTGTCACTGAGCTGTATCTCTAGCTTGTTTTTGTATTTTTAATTTTGGGATAAGGTTTTGTTAAATCACTAAGTTTTCTAGGCTAGGTTTAAACTTGCAATCTTCCTGCCTCAGCCACTCAGAGTGCTGGAATTACAGACATGTACTACCACACACACGAAAAGTTACATTTTTACTTTATGAGCAGTGGGTGCCATTAAAAAGTTCTTGTGTGAGGGCGTGTAGCCTATGACAGATTTACATTTGCGAGAGATCACATTAGTTGATCTTTCATAGTAAAGAACAGTTTGGGTGGTGAATATACTAAGAGGTGATGATGAGCTGGCTTAAATTTGCAAAGATCATTCATTCTTTCTACTAAGATTTATTCTTAGCCAATCAGGCAGCCTTAGCTTGTATCTTTTATATTACACAAAGTCTTTTGAGCTCTTGGAGTGCTCTTACTTTTCTGGTGTAGCTCACCTCAGCAGTGGTGCATGGTGGATAGTAAGGAAGTTCTGGCCTACAGTGTTATAGGAATAACATTTATAATTGGTGATTTTTAACTTCTCAGGTTCTTTCCTGTTTCATTTTTTGTTGCTAGTTTTCTCCAGAAAAGACAGACACCATTATTTTCATTTTTACTTTGATGTCTTCAATTCTCCAATATATACTGACTTGAAAGTAATGTTTCAAATTCCTGTGCTGCAAGGTTTTTGTCTTAATGTGTTCCAGGTTTTTCAGACCAACCATGAATCTAATTTAAGGATTTCTGTGTTCATACTTGAAATACGATAATTTTAGGTGATTTATATTATGAAATGAAAAGATCTTGAGGTCCCATTGTGCTTTTTTGTAGGCCTGTTACAGTACTCCTTCGTTCCAAGTTTCATGATATTTATTTACATGTGCACATGAAGCATTTTCTGTACCTCACATACCTTCACCATTGCTTCCTACTTGTCCTTCAGCTACTGTACCATTATCACTCCCTCAGGGAGGCCTTCCCTGACCTTGACCAGGAAGATTCCTCCTCTTACATGTTTTATGCCCCGTATCACGTGTGTGGCTTCCACTCACTGCCCTGCTGATGGCCAGTGTCTGCTGCCAGATGACAAGGTTCCCGGAGCCTTGTACATTGTGCCTGTTGGCAGCACCTTTCATCTTCAGTACCTGCACAGTGCCTGCTTGCTTCTTAGTATCAAATGAATAACACAGAATGTCCTTGAGGTCAAGATCTTCTTTTTTTCATATCTGATTTGATTATTTCATCCAAAACATGAAGAATTGATGTAAAACTTTATTATATATTTTAGTTCTCTCATGTATAATTTTCTGCAGAGATACCAATTTTATAGTAGACATAGCTTTCCAATTCCTGTAAATTTACTAAGCATAACCCACTCAAAAAGAGAATAATAGTATGTAGCAACATAAATATACAGGAACCTGGTGGATATAGTGAAGAGCACAGACTCTAAAGTTAAATTGTTAGGATTCAAATCATGGTTCTGAGTTTTCCTAGCTGTATCACCAGGTACAAGTCAGATAACCTCTTTGTGCCTCATTTTTTCTCATTTGTCAGACAAATATACTATCTACCTCAAGGAATTGTTATGAGCATTAAGTGAGTTAATTGTTGTAAATCCTTGTGTATGTGTGCTCACAGTGATTATTTCAGAGATCAAAAAAGACAGGCCATTTCATACCTGTTAAGCCATTATAGTGACAACGCTGTCTAAGTTCCTTCTTGGCTCCTGTTTTCTAAGGTGAAAATGAGTTTACAGAATTCTCAGTTTATAATTTCGTTTGATGAATTGATCTGATTTTTTCCCAGTTTCCACCTTTTAGTATCATGTTGAATGTTGGTAGAATTAGTTGGTTTTCTCACTGAAGTTCTACTGTAAACTCTGGAGGACTAGCAAAATCTAGGGATATTCTGATACCATCAACCAATTTGGGAAGTTTTAAGAAAGACTGTGAGTATCCTTCCTAGGCTGCAGACTTAGGCTCCCAAAGGGAGCACGTAGGTTTGTGGAGAGTACTAGACTAGGTAGGGGCAATAGGTTTTTGTTTATGTGTTTTAAACTTTTTTTGTTGGGAGATAATATATACAGAAGCGAGTGTGCAAAATGAATTTTTAAGAGTGAACACACCCACAGAACCAACACTTAAATCAAGAAACAACATGACCAGCAGCCTAGAAGTGCTTTTTGATCACTGTTCACTGTTATGATGTTTTATGCCCTAAGTTAATTTTGTCTGTTTTTGTTTTTTTATTTAGAAAAAAATTATATAGCATGTACTCCTTTGTGTCTGGATTTTATCCTCAATATTATGTATATGGGAACCTTCAACATTGTGTGTAGTTGTATGCCATTTATTCACATGCAGTGTGTTATTTCATTGTGTGAAAATATGTTTTCCATTTTGTTGTTGATTATTTGGTAGTCTCCAGTTTGACTCTACTGTGTGCTGCAGTGCACACCCTGATGCATCATTTGGTGTGCGTATGTGTGTATTTCCATTGGGCATATGCCTAAGAATGAAATTGTTGGATCATAAGGCACATGAATGTTCAGCTTTAATAGATTTTATGTGCATTTTTTAAAGTCCTAGAGGTGATTCTAATTCCTAACCAAGGCTGAGAACCACTGATCTATAATATCTACCCAAAAGGAAGGTTTAAGGCGACACTCTCAAAGCTTGTCTGAGCTCATTACAGATGTAATATTTAAGAAGGTGAATGACAAGGATCATGCACGCTGTCTCACAGATAATGCCAGTATCCATAGCTTGCCTTTTCTGTAGGGGCTGGGGTGGGTGGATTAATGCCAGATTCTGGCTCTCTCATTTTCTCTTCTCCCTCCATTCGACCCTGATTTCTCTCAGGTTCAGCAAAGTGGAATGCCAACCAACAACTGGGACTGAGGGAAAGCGCTGCCAAGTACTGTTAATTATTAATGAAATGAATTTGCATCAAACCAGAGGGGATTAAAGTGGCTTAAAATGAATAGCAAGTTCTTGATAAGGCTTTTCTTATTCTCAGGTGACTGGAATGATGCACACGTGTTGGAGCACATTAATTTAATAGAAGCCCTGCTCCCCCTAGTACAGCTCAGAGCTGGATGTAAGCCCAGCCCAGGGACAGCAGGTTCCTAAGCAATTTCTGCTTATGTGGCTATCGTGAAATGAAGTGACGTGAGCACAACATGTCTAGCTGAAAAAATGCTTTAAACTTACCTCAAAGCAAAATATCTTTTCATGACACCACTACAAGCACTGGGAAGAAAAAAAAAAAAAGACCTTGTTACACAGTGTCAGACAGATCTCAGTTCAAACCCGAGCACATCTTTGCCAGCTGCACGACTTTGGGCAAGTTCCCTAATCTCTCAGAGCCTTTGATTTCTTCATCTATAAAATGGCATAATCATATGTGCCTCAAGGGCTCACAATAGGCACCCAGTAAATAGCGATTATTATTGCATATGGCGCTGTGAGAGAGCTGTTGAGAATGTAGCCATGTGGTAGAAAATAGCAATGGAGAAAAGGTGGTGCTCTAGAAGCTAGCCTTCCGACAGATGGCAGGCCCATATTGAAGATGGAAATGTCTCCTGCTGTTACAAATTTAAAGAAGGTCTTTGTGTCTGTGTAAAATAAAAAGAGATAGGCTACCAGAATTTTTTGTTCATTACACACACATGCACCCACAGGCACACAATGTGCAGAGGAAATTGGGGAGATTAACTTGTGCTTAAAGACTGGTAAGAATGTCAGGGTAGCTCCATGGGACCTTCTGGACACATGAGTGTCAGTGCCAAGAGTATCCCTTGAGGAACACTGTCACCACAAAAAGGAAAATCATGTAGGTGGTCATGTTCTGTTTCTTGTGATTCTAGTGCTCGTTGACTATAGCTGACTTAACTGTGGAAAACTGTGTAATTGGGTTCCTTGAGCCAATCTTGCTCCTCTTTTGAGATTCAATTAAAGTGTTACCATGCACAGAATGCTTTCTCTAGCCATTTAGGCCACCGGAGCATAGCTGACTTAGATGGAGTTGTGATATGCTGGGAAGGAGAGAACAGGCTGCAGGATAAACTGGTTATTCTATCCAAGTCTTAAATGTCAATTGTCATGGAAAAATAATAGAAACAGTGTAACAGTGCAATGATTATTGAGTTCTTATTTTGTTAAGGCACTGAGTTCAACACTTCTCACACATGAGCTATTCTGTTAACTTGTTAAAGGAGATAATATGATTATTTCCTCTACTATAGGGATGTATAACCTGAGACCTCCATTAGCTCAGTGACTTTCCACATTTTCAAGTTGAGATTTCATTGTTTCTCAGGTCACACTATTACCTTCTCCCTGCATGGTCTTGGCACTGCTGGACAACAATGGTAGTCTAGCATACAGGCCGTGAACTGATCTGTCGTTCAGTAGAAATCATGTCTCAAATGCATGTAGTACCTTTTTGGTATACATTATTTCTATCTGGTGATTTACATGGGACTATATTAAGTTGTGAAAGTACTACTCTTACTCAGTTGATAGCAAGTGATTATTTTGTGATTAAAAGGTCATTCTTTTACATTTAAACGACATTGAATTCAACAAAAGAAAATTGTGTAGAGCACTGTTGGACTCAGGACCATAGAGCAAACATTTAAAAAGCATTTGGTATTTTTAAGGTGGCTCAGTCATTAATTGCTTAGTTGAAATACTTCTTATGTGGTGGGTAAATAATAGAATAATCTATGGTTTAGGAAGAAGTTAAGAAAATCCTAGGTAGTTAATATGTACCTAAGTTTGCCACTGAAAAAGAGAATGCGGGTTCAGAATTCAACATCACTAATGAGTCATCTAACTGATGAAAGGAATGAACCCTGGCTATATATTTTACAATCCTGTCTCAAAGTTTTCTATAGTTAGATTTAGAGACAATTTGATACTACCTATAACCCTTCTATAATATTAATTCTGGTAGATTTCCACCAAATTATTCATCCAACAAATTTTTATTTTGTTATTAGTCTGTGTGTACATTGGGTTCCATTCTTCAGATACTCAGTGGGCCATCAGAGTGTACACTGGGAGATGTGCGCTGGTAATTACTGCTATGTGGGGTTGATGAGAGCTGTGATGGACAGATACACCAGTGAGGTGGGTTGTAGCTGTGATGCACAAAGTTTGGATCTGCTCTAAGAGTGGTCGTAGACAGGCCCTGTGATGTAGGCTTGTAATCCCAGCACTTTGGGGGGATGAGGCAGGAAACCTGCAAGTTGGAGCCCAGGCCGAGCAATTTAGCAATGAGGTGAGACATTATCTCAAACAAACAATAAAAAGGGGAAGGGAGTGAAGGCCCTGTGTTTAATCCCCAGTAGCATGAAAAATAGTCCTTCTTGCTTAGCTTCTTACCTGTAAGTTACCAGTTTCATCTGTTTGAGACACCTCAAGAACTGAAAGAGTATGAACCCAGAGCTATGAGCACCATGGTGTTCAAAGTATGGCAAGTACAAGAATCATCTGGGAAGTGGCAAAATCCACATGCCCAGGCCCTACTACACTTTATCAAGACTGGAACTTTGTGTTCAACAGCTCTCCATGCACTTCTGACTGTGACTCTGTTCAGTTTGAGACTCACGGCTGTGGTCTAATATTATACCGTTCTACTACATAAAATGTGGCATGTGTGGATGTTAAGTTCTTTGCTTCACTTTTTTTCTGGAATATGGAATAGGGCTTGCTACAGTATATCTGATTTCAATGGACTTAGGCTTGTTTGAAGCTGAATTACTCTAAGCAGGAAAATGCAATTTTATACTTCTTTCCATATTGGTTAATTTGTCCCTGACCTTTGTCTTTGTTTTTTTTTTTAACTCATTTTCTTTGAATTTGTTTTATTAGCAAAAAAATTTATTGAAGAGAGCTCTTATGAATTCAAAATGTGTGATTAAGTAGGAAATACCAGCACAAAATCAGAGACAGCATAACTGTTGGCTGATGGCAACATGTCTTTGGGAGGAAATACCCATTTCCTCTTTTGTCCAATTTCCATTTTCATTGACTTGAAAGAGGGTTCAAGTCTAAGCTTTTCGTTCCCTACTATGTAAAGGTTGCATAAGTTTTCTTTGCTTCATTTTTCTCATCTGTGTGATGGGGGTGGGGATAGTCATAATAGTACCTACCTTCCAGAAGGTTGCTAAGTGAATTAACACAGAACACTTTAGACCCCATTGACACTTAGTGCTGCTAAGTAAATATTAGTTTTAAATTATGTCTTCAAAAAGTCTCATTCCTTCTTAGGCACCTGTTGCTTTCTTTCTGACTTATATTGAAGCTGAAGTTCCACCAAGATTAATTTAAGAAAGCTTGGGCCTCATAAAATACCAAACTTAATTTAAACAAGCTTCATGATTATTACCAATATTTCTTATAAACACAATGTTTAGAAACTGAGGGTTGAAGTGTAGGAGAAGATGCTGTTGTCCACCAAAGACAATATGGAACTTCTGAAATGATGGGTCAAAGAGCACTTATATCAAATTTCCTGGCAATACTTGTTAAAAAAAGTAGAACCCAGGTCCCCACAGCAGAAACTAGCAACAATTCTCTGCCATGACCTAGTCCTACCTCTCCTTTCTTTTCCTAATGTGGTGGAGGGGCCAAGGTTGGGGTCATATGCAGACTGTGTATAGAGTTGGGGTAGAAACCACTACCTGTGTGGAATGTGAATCAGTCTGTCTTTCTTTCCTTTTTTTCTTTTCTTTCTGGCATATGCAATTTGTTGATTATATTTTTTAAAAGGACTATATTAGACCCTAAAGAAATAATCTTTCAACTGTTTGGTCTGCATTTCTGATGTCAATAACCTACATAATTCAATTTTAAAACACTAGGAGGAACCAAAAAAAAATGATGTCTAGCTTCCTAACTATTGGGTTTATTGTCTTTTATGGTATTATCTTTATTATAACCATTGGTGATAATTTTCTTTTCCTTTCTTTTCTTTTATTTCTTTTCCTTTCCTTTTGTTTTTGAAACAGGGTCTCACTCTCTAGTTCAGGCTAGTCCTGAACCAGGCTGGCCTCGAACTCACAGAAATCTTCCTTCCTCAGCGTCCTGAGTGCTGAGATTACAGGCATGTGCCACCAGTCATGGCTTATGTGGTGATGGGGAATTGAATTCAGAACCTTGGGCTTCCTAACCAAGTGGTTTAACCGCTGAGCTATGCCCCAGCCGCAGCGATGATTTTCAAAGCACCAAAAGTGGCTCAACTTTTCATGAGTACAATATCTGAAAAACATGACTCCTGCGTTTGCTTTTTCTTCTGTCTACTTGTAAGCTTCCTAGTCTCTTAGCTTTGTTGTCTCTTGACTCCACATTCGCTCCTTAACTGTGATGATCAAGCTCAGTGTCCCGTTTTCTTTCCAGCGTTAGCGGGGACACAGAACTTGCTGATATTTGTGTTACCACAGATGCATCGGATTGAGCTGCAGAGACTTGCCCAGCATTTTGGCCACAGTGGGGTTGAACTTCACGCCTTCGGAGGGGACGGGGAAGAGAATGGGTCAGAGCTCACAAAGTGTGATGAATGTTTCTTTTTGCTACTACTTGAGGTTTTTTATTATATTTTCCCATCACAAAAGTAGACTTGAGCTGCAAGTCTTCCTTCTCCCATCTTTCCTTATTTCTCTCCAGCTTCACTTCATAGCCCTGGATTCCTTCTTTGCCACCCACTTTAATTTCCTTGTTCACTTTACAACTTCAAGCTTCCTCTTTAAAAATGTATATTCATCACTACCCACCCTCTTTTGGGAAGACTGACACGCATATTTTCTGTACACAGAAATAGAACGACAACCATAAGGATTTTGTGAGGGACAATTTAGGAAATGAGAAGAATTGGTGTACTATATACATTTTTTAAAATGTAGTTTACTTAGTTTTCTAGTATTTGCTCAGCTATTTTTACACTGGGTGCATTTTGTATCAAGTTTCTATATTTCCACCTTCATTCTCATATCCCAGTTTTAAAAGAGTCTTATGCCATAATATTATATTTAGTATTATGGCCCCACTTAACACTGAATAGGTTTAACATTAAGTATTTTATGAGAAATTTCTCATTTCCTAAAAAAGCAAAATAAAATGTGTTCATAATATTCATGTACTGATTTAGACATGTTTTTAAAAAGATTTTTTTTTTTATCTTGAACTATTTGTAGACCCACAAAAACTTACAAAAGTAGCATATAGAGTCTGGTCTCCCCTTCTTTAGCATTTCCCAAGGTGATACCTTATACAGGTATACTATAAAGTGAAGAAATTAACATTGCTAAGATAGTTTAGTTATTAGACTATGGATCACCATTTTCACCTTTTTTTTTGAGACAGGGTTTCACTGTGTATCCCATGCTGGTCCTGAACTCAGGATGGAGCCCAGGCTTGCCTCGGACTCATGGCAATTCTTCTGTCTTAGCCTACCAAGTGCTGGGATTACAGGTGTGCACCACCACTTATGGCTTATGTGGTGCTGGGGAGTTGGACTTGAGTATTTAGTGCTTGACTTGGCGCTTGCTAGGCAAGTGCTTTTGATCACTGAGCCATTCCTCCAGCTCCACCATTTTCACCTTTTTGGCAGGCATTCTTTGCTGTGTACATTTCAATTCACATTAATTTTATGTGTGTATGTATGTAACCATCAGCTCAGTCAAGAGAAAGAACTATTCCACGACCACAAATACCTCCCTCATGCTACCCCTTTATATTTTATGCCATGGCAATTTTTAGTCACCTTTCCATCTCCATAGTTTTATAATTTTGAGAATACTATGCAAATGAAATCATATGCTATGCAACCTTTTGAGAAATAGCTTTTTGGTTAAGTATCATACGGCATCTATGGTATTGCATGTGCTGATAGTATGCACTTTTTGTTGTTGAATAGTATTCCACCATGTAGATGGATGCAAGTTTAACCATTCACCCACTACAGATCATTAGGTTGTTTCCCATTTCTGCTATTCTGAATAAAAGTCTTAGGAAAATTCAAATGCAGGTTTTTATGCAAGAATAAGTTTTCATTTCTCTGGGATAAAGACCTAAGAGTGTGATTGCTAGATTATGTTAATCACATAATTAATTTTTTAAGAACCTGCCCAACTGCTTTCTAGAGTGATTGTACATTTTTTCTTTTTTTCCTTCATTTCTTTAATATGCATATATATGTTACATAATGTTTTCAATGAACTTGAGTGTTTTGTGCACAAATATATCACATCAACATTACACTCCCTTCCCCTTCCCATTTTTGGCCCTCCCACACCCTCCCCATCTCTCCTAACTCCCACTATCACACCCGTTTGGTTCTATAGAATTCCTATATTCTGGGTTTCCCAAATCAGAGAAACCACGTGATACTTAGCATATGTAATCTTGTGCCTCTGACCCACTTCACCATTCAAATCACCACTCTAGCTCAGTGTCCTACCCCTAGAATGGGCTGTGGTGGCCATATCTTGATGCCTCTTCTCTGGGTCCAGCAGAGCCTTTATTGGGACGATTTGCTGAAAGTTCTTTTTTTCTGTATCTTACTATCTTTGAATCTTTGTTGAGACTCTTTAACATGGCCTCACCCACCAGTCCACATAAGAACTGTAACATTGAAATCCATAAGGCTAGAAGATATGAGAAAGAAGAAGAGAGAAGTTAAATTTCAAATTCCATAGCTGAGTACTGAAAGTTAAGTGTTTGTACATTCAAAAGACATTCAGGTTATCATTATTTCGTTATTACATCAGGCAGTTTTCTTAGGATAAACTTTAATCAGAGACTGAGTGAATTGCTACATTAAATGAACTTAAGTCTCTATCACAAAAGGATATTACACATAATACAATAGATATAACGGTATACTTAGTTATTTCAGAATTTTTAAAAATTTCATGAATCATTTACTCACATTTCACTAATTACTAACATTTTGCCAGATTTTGTTTATTATTTTATCTACCTATCCATCCATAAATTCATGCATACACATTTTTGAAAGATTTTATGCCAATTCCCTAAGTTGAATATAATTATGTTTTACAAACTAATATACTATTAAAATAATAATTATGGGGGAAGTTTCACAGATTTAATGTTTTGGTAGGATACCAATCAAGTGATTCAAATACCAATCTTTGTTTTAATACTTTGTCTTTGTTTCCTTCCCTCTATGTTCTTTGGTACTGCTTGTCTGTCACCTTCAAAGATTTATTCATGTACTTTCTGCAGTGCTGGGCTAGTGGTTGCAGATATCTTTAGGCATTCTTGGTCCTGAAAAAATTTTAACTTCTTCAATTTTCAGAGATAATTTTGCTGGATACAACAACCTTCTTTGGCGCTTGCTGTCTTTTAAAGCTTGAAAGATTTTGCTTCAGGCTCCCCTGGCCTTTAAAGATGGCATTGAGGTTTATTTGGTAATTTAAATGGGTTTGCTGTGGGTTTTTTTCTTTTGCTGCTCTTAATATTTTTCCTTTATGTTGTATTTCTGAAGTTTTGATTATGATATTTCATGATGAGTCTTGTTGCTGGTTGAGGTTATTTGGTGTTGTATAACCTTCTTGTACCTGAAAATTAATTTCTTTTTCCAGATTTGGGAAATTTTCTTGCATATTTTCAGCGAATAAATTCTTTATATATTCAGTGCTATGTTCTACTCTTTCTCCCACACTCATAATTCTGAGATTGGTTCTCTTTGATTCATCCATCAGCTGTTGTATCCACCTACTTTGCTCATTTATAATTTTGGAGCCATTCCTAATTATGGCATTTGTTTCCTCCGCCTTGTCTTCAAGGTCTGAAATTCTGTCCTCACAGTGTTTCAGTTGACTTCCCCTGCTTTCAAATGTATTTTTCATGTCCTGAATTTCAGCTTTTTTTTTTCAAAATTTCCACTTTTCTATCAAAATGTTCCTTCCTATCTTGCATTTCTTTATTTGTTTCTGTCAGCTTTCTATTTGTAGCTTCTATATGCCCAGTAAACTTTGTATCCTTTAGGACCACTATTTGTTTAGTAAGTTCCTCTTTAAGCCTGCTGATCACTGCTTGCATTTCTTTGAGAATATCTTGTTTGAACTGGTTCTTTGACTCACTCATTTGCTTTTTGGTCTCCTTCCCTATGAGTTCCACTATTTCAATGGCTGTGACAATAATTTCTGGGGTCTCCGGCATTTCTGTGCGTGTCCAGTTGCCTTGTCTTCTTATGTTTCTGTTGTTGAGAGACTTCATTTTTAAGGCTTAGCTGAGAGGTTTCTTTGAATGAGTTTGAGGGTGTTGAGAGGGAGCAGAAATTCCTCTGAGTTCTGTGCTGGGAATAGGCAGTGAGGGATGACCTAATAGCCTATAGCCTCTGAGGTGTCATATTTACCCCAGCCCTCTCAGCAAAGCTCATACACCTGTCCTGGCTTCCCTCCTCCAGGGGTGGGGCTCTCCACCCTCAGAGATGCTCTCACTACACCTAAGCCTTTCAGGTGGTCAATGGCCTTTCCTCTCTACAACTGTCTTTTTTGCCAGTTTCTTCCTAGACACTGTTTAAGAGTGACCCCAAAAACTCTGCTGTGCTCTTCTGAGCTTTCTTTTACTTTGAACCGCTCACTCTTCGGCTTTTTTTTTTTTTTTAATGGCTACTGCTTACATGATTGACCATTATGGCTGCAGAGTGCTGATTCTGATTTAGGCTCCAGGCGGTCTTTTCTGAGGACAGCTCACATTCTGTTTGTAGTATTCACTACCCACAGGCTTGTTTTTGGCATCTGGGGTACCAGCTGCTGTGAACTCTCACTCTTCCCAAACGATGCTTATGTCAGTCTGAGGTTCCAGGCTCCAGGATTTCCTCAGTTTTTGGATGCTGGCAGCTCAGGGCCACACTTAGTTGGCCTGGGGCTGCTTCCTGGTTTGCTGTTTTTCTCCATTTCCAATATGTCTTCAGGACTTCTGAAATTCCCATGACCTCCTTTCAGTTGTCTGGTTGCTACTTTCTCTCCTAGCTTGGTCAGAGCTTTCAGAGTACTGGCAGGTTTTCCTCCATCTGCAGATGCCTGTGGCTCCTAGCTGTTCACAGTTGGCCTGGGGTGGCTTTCTGAGCAGTGTTTATCTCCACTCTGGATGTGTTTTTGGTGTTTCTGACCTTCCCGTGGTCTCCTTTCAATTGTTGGGGTGCTCTTCCTGTCTTAGCTACATTGAATAGGTGGTTTTTGACGGTATTCCCAACTTTTTCAGTGGGTCCACGAAGAAACACTGGGCAACTCTGTTACTCGGTTGCCATCTTAACTGGAAATCTCTGACTGTACATTTTTATATTCCAATCAGGAATATAGTAGAGATACAGTTCTTTTACCTCCATATCAGAATTTGGTCTTTCACCTTGCAAAAATTTGCCATTCTTGTAGTGATATAGTAATATCTCGTGGTTAAAATTTACATTTTTAATGGCTAATGAAGATGAACATATTTTTGTGCGCTTCATTTGCCATCCTTCTCCATGAAAATTCTGTTCCTGGCCTGTGCCTTTTATAGAATTGGATAGTTTTAGCTGTTGAGTATTTTAAAAATTGTGATAAAACATGTACAACATGAATGTGCCATATCAACCCTTTGAAATGTATTATTCTGTGGCACTAGTAACATCTACCATCTTGTGTAACCATCACTACTGTTTCCAAAATCTTCTCATAATCCCAAACAGAAACTCTGTAACCATTAGGCACTAACTCCTCATTTCTCATACCAAATAAGCAATTGTTAACCTTTACTTTCTGGAGCTGTACATATGTCTGTTCTAGATATTTAATATAAGTGAAATCATAAATAATTGTCCTTTGTGTCTGGTTTGTTTCACTTAGGGTTTAAACTCAGGGTTTACATATATTGCAGCATATATGAGAACTTCATTCCTTTTTATGATTGAATAATAATCTGTCATGTAGTTATAACATATTTTGTTTATCCATTCATTTATTAATGGACTATTGACTGTTTTTCTCTTTTGGTTATCTTAAATAATACTATGATGAACATTTGTGTACAAACACTTGATTGAGTTTTTGTTTTCAATTCTGTTGGATTTCTACTTATTGGTGGAATTACTGAGTTGCACAGTAGTTCTGTATAATTTTTTGAAGCAATTGTTTCTCAGATATAATACTAAAAACATAAAAAACAAAAGGAAACATAAATAAATTGGACTTGATTAAAATTTAAAACTTGTGCACCAAAGGACACTCAAGAGAATAAAAAGACAACCTACAGAATGAATGAATTACAAATCATGTGAGAGTTTAATATCCAGAATACATAAAGGACTCCTACAACTGAATAACAACAAAAAATTCAATTTAAAGATGAGCTAAGGATTTGAATATATACTTAAAAAGAAAACAAACAAATATCAAAAAAACATATGAAAAGAAGCTCAACATCATTAGTCATTTGGGAAATACAAATAAAATCCACAATGAGATGCCACTTCACACCTAGTAGCAATGACTATAATTTTATTTTTACAAGTAAAATAAAGAAATGATGTAGAGAAATTAAGACCCTATATTTTTGAATTTTGAGAGTTTTAATATGTTCTAAATGTTGGATATGTAGCTTATACATATTTTCTTCTCCTTATGCAGGCTTATTTTTTAAAAAATTGTGCAAGTACTAGAAAGTGCTGAAAACCCTAAGGAATATGAGTCACCCAAAATCTATTCACATTGATTATTTTGCCCAAATAATCATGATTAGTAATAATCTTTTTATTAAATATGTATTTGTTTTTTCTTTCTTTCTTTCTTTCTTTCTTTCTTTCTTTCTTTCTTTCTTTCTTTCTTTTGAGACAGAATCTCATTCTGTAGCTCAGGCTGGTTTTGAACTCCCTGATTTAGCCCAGGCTGATCTTGGACTCAGGAAAATCCGTCTGCCTCAGCCACCAAGTGTTGGGATTACAGGCGTCCGCCAGCACGCCAGGCTTTTTGTGGTGCTGGGAGACTGATCTCAGGATCTTGTGTTTGCAAGGCGAGCACTTTAACTCCTACGCTAGTTCTCCAGCCCTATTATGTACTTGTGATATATAATAGTAACACTCAGCTTGAAAAATAAGTGTACATATATATTTTATCTTGATCATTTTTACTTTTCTTCCCCTTTCACACCCTCTCATTCCGTATAGCCCCTTTATCTCTCAATAAAGTCTATTTTCCTACTTTCTTCAGTCTCTCTTTTATTTTGGTCTTTTACCATTTTATAGTTTGATTTTCTCATATTAGAGAAACCATGCCATATTTAACCTTCTGTGTCTAATTCATTTTGCTAACCGTGATAGTCTCAAGGACAAGTGTATTGATTTTTAAATTGGAGACAATAGCTGTTTTCTCTTATTATGTATTCTTTTGGCCTTTTCCTCAGAATTATGAATTATTTCAGTCTGTCTCATTTTTGAATACATCTTTGTTTACCTTTGAGGTGCGTATTTCCAAATACAGCTCTACATCTAAGGCAGACAATATAATTCAGTGCATTGAAAGCAGATTCTAGGATGCCAGGCTTATGAGAACTTATATTCTTTATTGTTTCTCAGTTATGGATAACCATCATTTTAGTGGCATATGGGGAGGTCTTACATATCCTCAAGCCATAGAATGGACAGTGTTTTCAATTTTGAGTAGCTTCTGTAGAATACTTATCTATCATAAGTTCATCAGTTTACATATGTTTTTTGTTACATACTCACAAATATGTATGTGTGTATGCATCTCCTATGTATATATGGGATGATAACATATTTTTGAAAAATATTTTAATTTGCTTCAGTAGTAGGTATCTATTTTTCCCTAAAATTATTCTTTTTATTAGTAAGCATTTGCGTTACGTAAAAATTACATTCAGCTTAAACATTGGTGCATAAGCATATCTGATAGCTTTACTTCCCTTTTCCCTTCCTGCCTTCTCACCTCCCCACATCCCCTTTCTCTCTCCATAAAATATTTCTTCCTATTTTTTTTCCCTTGCTCTTTTATTTTGCTCTTTTACATTTTTGTAATTTGGTTTTCTCATCTTAGGGAACTCATGCAGACATCACATTGTTTAAAAAATTGAGTTTTTTGTTCACCTTCGTAATAGTATTATAAATAATTTTTAGTTCTGTTATTACCAGTGGATATCATATTCATTATAGAACTTTCCAACAATCAAAAAGATGAGGATTTTAAAAAGTCACCTGAAGTCTTATCACTTAGGAAAAACTTGCTATTTGATATGTTACTGCAAAGGCCTCTAAAGTCTATATAATATTTAAACTAAATTCCTCCATATTAAACTATCTGAGACCCTATTAGGTGTTAAGTATCCCTAGGGGCAGAGTCAGAATGGCTGTACCCTTTGCTGGAGGGACTGAGGTGGAACTAAAGGAACCTGAGCCAGATTCCCATTCTACTTTGATGTTGCAGACCTCTGTGTTCAGCTATTGTCTTCCCTAACTGGAGAGCAAATCTAGACTTTACAGAAATTTCAAGAATTCTCTTTATATTCTCTCTGAGACTAAGGTAGGGATAGGGCCCCCCCGCATCATCCTTGTCTGAGAACCCCTCCCTGGCCCTGCTTGGCCTGCCAAGGTGCAGGTAGCTATCCTCTCCCCAAGCAGGGTCACCCATAAATTTCATCTCTTCATTCTAATCCCAGCAAGGGGTAGGGATCTAGCACAGGAGAAAGAGAAAGTTTACCTATGTCATTTCCCCCGTGGAAGCCTCTACCTCCAGAGCATGGCTTACTGGGGACCAAGATGACCTCCCAGAGGTCTCCCTTGAGGTTAGAAGGGGGAGGATAAGAGGGTTAGTGGTGGCCCAGCTGTTGCCTTCCCTCCCCCTTCTTCCTAGCAGTGTGCTGAACAAGGAGATGAGATGGCCTCTAGGTGATGAGAATGTGATCCCTGTGAGGATGTAACCTACCTGAGTCTCCAGCATCTGAAGAGCTCCAGGGGGAGGGGTCACATCCCATCCTGCAGAGTGTAGGATCTGATGCCTTACTTAGAGTTATGCAACAATCACTATAAGCTCAGAAAGCCCTTCTACTCTCTCTACAGAAAGCACAGTGAAATGTAAGACTGACATTATTACAGGGATGACATTAAATCTTCTCTAAGTCACACTAGTAATGAAATTGATTACCAACATGTTGCTAATATTGTTAACAAATTGCTATAGTCCATCCTGCAATTGATCGAAGTGCACCAGTATGTCTTTATTTTGGCATATCACGGGCCTTGATATTCCTCAGAACTGCATTTCTGAGCTCTAAAGTCCTAGTCTGTCAGTACCCGTGACCATCTTTTTCTTATGGTATCTGCCTCTTACCTGGCCTTCTTTTCAATGAACTCACTGTATACTGAGACAGAGTGGTCTTGAGGGAAGAGGTTGTCTGTTCCTGGCAATCCCTACTCTTTGGTGCTACCACGATGGCACCCAGGGCCAATATGAGCTTGCTTCTACCTATTAGTTCTCCAGCCTCAGATCTTCTCCTCATTCTGAATTTCTAGTACTTCCAGAAGCCATTTCGTGTTTCCAGGTCCTCCTGCAATTATTAGTCCTTTCACTTTGAGGTTAGAGAGAATTCTAGAATGTTCTTTTGTTTATTGATTTTCACTGTCAAACCAAGTTTTCTTATCTTATGAGAAAAGATCTCTGGTGCCTTCTGGAGAACCTCTGTTGTTCCACAGCAACCTGTGTGAACCTCTAGTACAACTATGCCAGCTGTTCCCTTATTGTGCACTCTACTGCTGGCTTATTGTTAGGTGTGTGTGTGTGGTACTAGGGACTGAATCCCAGGCCTTTGTACTGAGCTACATCCCTAGTCTACTTTTATCTTCTCTTATTCTTTTTTTAAATTTTTTTCAGACAGGATGCCTTTCATTGCTGTGATTCAATACCTGACATGCACAAATTAGGGAAGAAAGATTTGTTTTAGCTCAGTTTCAGAAGGCCTTAGTCCATTCATGGGTGGGCATCTGGAAAATGGTGGAATCATATGGCAGGGCTGGAGCCAGGTCAGGGCCAGAGCCAGAGCACCAGAGACAGAGATCCTTACAGCATGGTGAAACAGAGACAAGTCTAGGAGCAGGGGTGGATCTGCACATGCCCCTTCAGGTCAAGCCCCAAGCATCTGCCCCTTCCAGCTAGGCCCTACCTCCCAACAATAAATAATATTCATAGGTACCTAAGGCTTTTGGGGGATACTTTAGATTCAAACCATGACACAAGGTCTCACTGTGTAGTCCAGGGTGGTCCTCAACTCACTGTGTGGTCAAGCTGCCCTTGAACTCACAGCAGTCCTCTTGCCTCAGCCTCCTGAGGACTGCGGTTACAGGTGTGTGCCACCACACCCAGATTCCCAGTCCATTTTTAAAAGTTTCATTTTGAGACAGGATATTTCTAAGTTGATAAATTGCTCAGACTGGGCCCAAGCTTGTTGTGATCGTCAGCCTCCAAGAGCCCAGAATGCTGCTGGCATGGTAGGTCTGCACCTCCATGCCCTGCATGTGCTCTCACTGCTTGCTTGTTCTCTCTCTCTCTCTCTTTCTCTCTTTCTCTCTCTCTGCAATGCTGAGGATGAAGCCCAGGGCTTCATACATGCTAGGTAAGTGCTCTACCACCAAACTACTCCCAAGCTCATACTGCAGATATTTTGGAGATTATATTTTATTTGGTCTCACATCTGTGGTGTCTGAATATAGTAGGTATGCAACATATATTTGCTGAAGCAATTGAGTGTAATTAAAACCCAACATATATCCTTTTTGTTCTGTGTTTGTGTTTATATTTAAAACAAAATTCTTTCTCAGTATACTTGTCAAATGGATATTAGACCCCTGTGTTTGTTTTTAGCCCAAGTTTGTTTTTTCACCTCTTTGAGAGGATACATTTATAAGTATTGATGCCACATAGCATTTCTTTTAAGTGAGTCTCTTAAACATATAGCAGGAGATTTTCAAACACGAGTTGAGCCCTCTTAACACTCATGATTTGTCCCATTATCAGCATCAAAATAGGAATACCACGAATGTAGTTGGATGATTTTTTTCACAGCGATAAAAACCTCTCCCTTAAATATTATCACCCAACTTTGTTAATCCCTGAGCATGTCTTATTATTCTTTCACATTCTTTTTACTGGATGTTATTTCCTTGTAAACTGGTTTGTCTGCCAGCTGTTTGAAAGTATCCCTATTCAGTCTGCTTCTAGTGACTCATCAGCGCCACACCTGGCCTTGTCTCCATTCCTATCTTCTACAGAGGTACTCCTTAAACTTGACCAAGGTGTGTGGGAATTTCCAATGGGGCATGTAAAAACACATTTTTCAGGGATACTTCTTTGGACAACTGGTTTGCTAGGTTTAGTGTAGGGCTAAGAAGTTAACTGTTTTTTTTTTTTTTTTCTTTTGAGACAGGGTTTTGCTCCGTAGCCTGGACTACAGAGTGAGATCTTGTGTCATGGTTTTGCTCTGTATATCAAACTCGCATCAGTCTTCCTGCCTCAGCTTCTGAGTGCTGCGATTACAAAACTGTGCCCCACTACACCTGTGTGGTGCTGGGGACTCTGAAACCAGGGCCTTACTGCGTGCTAGGCAAGCACTTTAGTTTACTAAGCTAGGTCCCCAGCCCAAATTTACATTTCTTAACAGGTTCCCAGGTGTTCTGCTGGTCAGTTTCAGGCACTTACCAATATTCCCAGCTGCAGCCACTTCATTCACACGTGCTGCTGGTTCTACTCCACCAAGGCTCTCGAACCAGGAAGTGCTGGGAAGGAATATAAGACTTAGTTGGGACAGAAGCTTGTAGTTTGGCTCCAGGTCAGAAGGTTTACAGGTCCAGGCCTTAGTGCAGAGATTCAGCTCCCATACTTTGGCCCGTCCTTGATTCCTTGGATACACTATTTCCTCTGGAGCTAAGAAACTTGTTTTCCTTACTTAGTTCCTCTGGAAGCTGAAGACCAGCAGGTAAATTTGCTTCCTAAACCTGTTATCTGCTTTCTGTCTGTGGTCCTGGGCTCTAGTGTTCTTTGTTTGCCTGAACTGGCTTTCCTGTTGCTTGCTGTATCCATGCCTTGTGCCAAAGAGTCAGTTTGGTCTCTGAGACCTATCTAAATCTTAGGAAATCTCTTTGGCAAGGCTTTTTTCCAACTTTGATGAGGTACTAAAGGAATATTTCCTCAGTATACATTTTACAATGGTCTTACGAGGTCTTGGGTGAGAGGCAGCTGAAGGTCCAGAATCAGTGAACATCATATTCAACGATACATTCCAATTGCTTGTTGAAATGCTGGCATATGGTTGGTCCCCACTCAAACACTTCTCATCATGAGGGGGGAAAGTGTTGGAAATTATTACTTCTCGGCCTCACCCTTCTCATCTCAGAGAAACTGAATTGAGAGTCTGCAGATAGACAAATAAAATTCTTCCATGAGTTCTTCCTAGTACAAGGGGAAGTTTGATAGTGTTTTGATGTATGTTGGCAGATTTATCAATATAATTTTATGAGCTTAGCCTTTGTAATGTGGCATGAATATTCGAGTACAGCTCATTCTATAACCTCAGATCTTTAGATAATCAGTGTTGTGGAGCCATGATAATGAGTTAAATTAAGACTAAAAGTCAAAGGGAGTCTCATTCTTGAACTTCTATCTCCTGAAATTCTAGATCAATATCCTTAGATTTCAGCAACAACTTGATTGAAAGGGAATGTTAATCCATTTTGAACAGAACTACAGTTGAAGGATTAAGTCTGAAAGTAGGTTAGAAGTATTCAGTTTATTTTACAATCAGTTTTCCCTGAGCAGATGACTCTTCCTGTATGGGATGTATTTGCTGGTGAACTTGCCTCGCTTTTATGAGAACTCTGTGCCAATGGGCAAAGGACAAATGTCATCAGAGGACTAGGTGGGGGCTGTCGGCTGTCTTCTCGAATCTTGTGTGTTCTAGTGTAGAGATATGAGTGTTTACTTCTTCTCATTCTTGATTTCATGTATACGAATCACTGGGAGGGTTAAACTAGCTTCTTCCCCCTCAGATTGTGAGAGTCTGGAGCAAGGTCTGACTCACATTCGCAGCAAGCTCCCAGGTGATGTCAATATTTTTAGCCCACGGGCATAGTTTGAGTCCCACCAGGGTAGGCTGTTTCCAACAAAGCATTGTATACAGTCTGATTGTCCTCTAACTTCTAATATCATCTCTTTGCCAGCCAAATTTGGCCATCTTTTCTCTCTTTTCACCTGCTCTCCTCTTTGACAAGGGATAAAATAAATGGCCACACTTGGAGTGGACTTAATTGCTTCCTCCAAAGGGTTTGTGGCTCACACACCTTTCTAATTAAACAATTTTGATCATGGAAATGGAAAGTCTTCTTTAAAATGCCAAAACTTTTGGATCTCTCTTTTTAAAATCCTGGAGACTATGTGAAAGCATCAATAGAAAACCCAACGTTCAGATGCTTGCTTGATTGTTGCTCTTTTCTGGAAATTCTTTGGTTAGAACTCAAAGTATGAAGTAAAAATAAAAGTAACAGGGACTGGAGGAATGGCTCAGTGGTTAAAGTGCTTGCGTAGCAAGCGCTAAGTACCAAGAGTTTGATTCCCCAGCACCACGTAAGCTGGGCGTGGTGGTGCATGCCTGTAAAATCACAACACTTGGGAGGCTGAGATAGGAGGGTTGCCTTGAGTTCAAGGCCAGCCTGGGCTTCATAGTGAGTGTAGGTCCAGCCTGGGCTTGAGAACAAGGTCTGGTCTCAAAAAAAAAAAAAAAGTTAAAAATGTCAGACTTCAGTCTCACAAACTTTGTTCCAATTGGCTTTTCTACCTTGCTATGCAGCCTGTTTCACTCCAGTGAGAGTTCACTGCCAAATAAAACTTGAAGGCTACTGAATATTTCACAGTGGGGCAAATGCTCTGTGAGATGGCTGGTCACAAATCCTCAGAAAAGCTACTCTACAGACTCCTAATAATTATTCTGGGAAATTGCTCATTGCCTCTTGTGTTGAGTATATCCCAGGAGCAAAAATCTGAGTCCTAGATCTGGCCCAGCTGTAAATAGTTGTATTACATTGGAATAGTTTCTTCACCTTTTCAGTACTTCTTTTCTGTACATTCAGGGTCTAGGAGTTAGACTTCATGTTCCAACTAGGCAGGTAGGAGATACGGCTCAGAGTGTTCTGTTTCTGGGCTGTGTTGGTCAGGCTAAGGGATTATCTATCCTCATTTTCTCAGTCAGAAATAAAACAAGCAGAAGGTGTTAAGGGCTAAGAGCTCCTTGATATGGAAGAAGCAGAAAACTTGAGGCTCTGTTCAGGATGGCTCATTCAGATAATTAAAATGGCCACGTGAGTTTTGCAGAGAAGGAAGGCAGGCCAGAAGTAGTGCTAGGGAAGCATGAGGAGTAAGGTGAGTGAGGGAGCATTGCCCTGGGTAAAGGTGACAGCAGCTGAACAGACCTAGTGGAGTAGTGCTGTGGATTGCAAGGTCTAGTGTTCTGAAGTTCAAAGGTAGAGCTTTCAAGGGGATACCTCTCACCTTGAGTGTAAGATAAATTCTTTGGAAGATTGCCAGATACTTTATATATTTTTTTAGATTCAGTTTGGCCTGAAAGTTCCCAATTTGAGTCCTAAACTGTATCAAACTGAGCAAGGAACTAAAAATTCAATGTGTTGGCTCTTAATAACCATGTATTGGTATAGTTTTATGTTTCTGAAGCTTTTGACCCAACTCCCCAGCTTGGGTTTACTTGTCTTAGATACCAAACAATGCTTCACCAACAGATGGTTTATTGTTCACTGAAAGAGAACTAAGGATTCATTTCTAAGCTTGGTGCGGGAAAGGATCTAGATATGTTTATTCTGTATGCAATTCTGTCCTTATCTCCTGTATTTTTTTAACAATTACCTTAACCAAAACCAGGCATATAAACAGCACATGATATTAATAAAAAGCCATGACATTTCTAATCTGAAGAAAGTGGAGAGTGAACACAACACTCCACTTTAGTTTAACAACAATGAGTAAATCTAATGAACTGTCGTGACTCTAAATTTTAGTCTGCTTTTCTCCAGAGATAATGTTGAATCATTCTTCTAAAATACAGTAAAATAAGATGGTAAGGATGAGACAGAAGACAAGGTTTAAATGGGTAAGAAAAATATTAAAAAAGCAAACAATGCCTTTACCCCTGTTCTGTTGCCTCTGCTGCTGTGAGGCTCCGTAGCCTGAAGAAAGAATGTGAACAAGCAGATCCATGAAAATGTGAAAATAACTGAAATAGTATAGAAATGTCCAGATTACTCAGCAAAATCACAAAGGTGAAAATATGCTTCATAAATTCTTTGCCCAAGGTTTGAAGACTTCCATCTTATCCTGTAGGACTGTATTACCCCAAACAACAAATGTCAGCATAAGCAGGCCATACCATGTTAAGCCACGTGAAAACTATTTTAACAACTCTAAATAGCTAAAAGTTTAATTGGAATTTGTTTTTATGATCTAATTTTATTTCTTTTATGGGGTTTATATATTCAGAAAGTTAAGAGAAAATTTGGGAAAATTACTGATAAAAATTGAATTTGGGTACTTGAGACTTGAAGGGTCTAAGACTGTAGAGAACTTGAGACTTGAAGGGGCTAAGACTGTAGAGATGTTTCGGATTCCTCTTAGCGAGGCAGAATCACCAGTGCAACGGACCACCTGTATCTGGCTCTGCTGTGTGTGTGTGTGTATATGTATGTACTGTACAGGCAATCCAGTTCAGGGTCTTTACACTGAGCTACATCTTCAGTCCGTTTTTAAATTTTTTCCCACTGTGTGTGTGTGTATAATATATGTATATGCAATACATAATGTTTACATTGAACTTGATCATTTTGTGCACATGTATATCACATCAATATTACAGTCCCTTCCTCTTCCCATTTTTGGCTCTCCCATACCCTCCCATTCCTTTTGTAAGCCCCGTTTTTAAATTTTTGATTTTGAGACATAGTCTTGTCAAGTTGCTGAGTTCTCCAGGCTGGGCTTTTCTTTTCTTTTCTTTTCTTTTTTTTTCTTTTTTTTGAGACAGGGTCTCGCTCTGCAGCCCAGGCTGGTCCTGAACTAACTATGGAGCCCAGGCTGGCCATGGACTCATGGCACTCTTCCCACCTCAACCTCCTGAGTGTTGTAATTACAGGTGTGTGTCGCCACGCCTGGTTTTTGTGTGGTGCTGGGGAATCAAACTTAGGGTCCTGCGCTTGCAGGGCAAGCACTTTAGCTGCTGTGTTATTCCTCCAGCCCCTCCAGGCTGGGCTTGAACTTGCTATCCTCTTGCTTCAGGTGCCCAGAATGTTGGGATTGCAGGCTTGCAACCCCAGGATGAGCCATGCCTGTCCTGTCCTGTCTTGTCTTTGTCCTTATACCATGTAAACTGCCTACTAAGGGATCTGGTCTGGTACCTATCTGATATTAAATTATTTCTGATGATCTAGAGGCTGCCTTGTTACAGAACACTAATTATATGTTACAGTCATATATTCATATAGGCATCCTGAATCACACCAGAAAGCCTTTTGTTTGCATCATTTACCCTCTTCCTTAGATTTTTGAACTACTCTATCCTGGTATTTTGCTATTAGATCCTCCTTATTCCCAAATCTTAATACTAAGCATCTGGTGGTACTTCCTCTAAGATGAAATACTTTTATCCTGTTCCAAGGCCCCCTCTAATTGTTAAGGCCCATGATTCTTCAAATTATTTTTGAAGAATAATATCATCTGTATTCTTCAAACCAGAATTGCCTTTTTTTTTCATTCTACAAGTCTCGTATTCTGCCCTTCAAACAAACTGATCTCTGCCTCTCTTGGTGTTTTAGCTGGTCAGGATACAATAGATGAGTTGAAGACAAAGATAAGGTAACTGCTTTTCCACTCATTCAAGTAACTAGTTTCTTTTATGACCCAGCTATGGGCTTTCATTATCATTCACTAAGACAGTCTCAACCGAAGCCTTTATGCTTTTCTGTCCAAGATCAATGATGTTTGTTTACCCATTGCCCATCCTCCAGTGGACAGAGCCCTGTATAAATGGGCCACCTAGTGGTATGTCCTTGAAACTCCAGTACCTGAGCACACAGCATGACCACTTAGCAGTGCCCCCTAGTCTCTCCTTTGCTGTCTTGCTGGTCGGATTATCACACTCTTAATATTAGGTGTCTATTTGTAACTCTGGAAAGTGAGTTCAAAAATAAGTGTTGTACAAAGAGCTATACTAAACATTTAGAGAACTCTGTAGGCTGTAGAGAATGAGCAGACATTTACCTGTGAATTTATGATGGTCCCTTTGTTCTTATGTAAAGATTAAAACTATTGTGAGGATCAAGGAAGTCAGTTTCTTTATGCTTTAAAGATAAACTCATTTTTTTCTTAAAATTAAAGTCGTTGGTATGTAGCGATGAGGCATATGAAAGTAGGCCTTCTAAATATTCTCAGTACTGGTAGCAAGGTAAGATAGTATAATCTGAAACATCTGACAATTGCCTTATGTAATAAGTAAAGTTATCTGTACAAAATTGATATCATGAATATTTCTAGTAGGAAATAGACAACAGTTAGAATGGTACTTTACAGTGTTACCTTATGGAATATTAGGTACCAATAATACTGTATTTGAGAAAATGATAATGTTATAAAAGGAAGATAAGAAAGTCAAGTATGATTCTGTTTGCAAACATAATACATACAGCATTTATGTAACTTTTTTGTAGGTTTTTATTGGAGTATAGAATTGCATATTCTCTATTTTCTGCAGTTCTTTTGTATTGGTTTCAGAATCACAAAGTTATTTGAATGATCTGCTTACTTGCCTAAGTTACTACCTCTGGAGTAGATGAAAATAGAACATTGTTCACACTGCACGCTCTGGGAGATCTGGTGAGTTGGGTTGGTGGTGGTGGCTAAAGCCTGGCACACACACTATATATATATATATATATATATATATATATATATATATATATATATATATATATATATATATATATTAATTATATCATCATGAAAGGTCTGTAACATGAAACAGTGAAATATAAAAGAGGTCCGATACTAAACATAGCCCAGGGGGAAGGTTCTGGATTCAGTAAGCACAGTGCACTTTCCTGTGGTTGGTCTTCTCATCTATAGATAGGAGCGGCCTTGTGTGACATGTACAGGACTTTGTGTGGAATGATTTGCTGTTGTATGTTGGTGATTTATTGTAGAGTTACAATACTTTATCCACTAGGAGGTGAAGTTAGGAAGATCTGAGTGATTTGTTAACATTTCATTAGTGCCAGCTGTGGGTTAGGATGGCATTCCACATTCAGAGCATGATTGAACATCCT
This sequence comes from Ctenodactylus gundi, assembly GCA_004027205.1. NCBI lineage: Eukaryota > Metazoa > Chordata > Mammalia > Rodentia > Ctenodactylidae > Ctenodactylus > Ctenodactylus gundi. The sequence goes on along the minus strand of PVKB01001342.1, from coordinate 156,173 downwards.
CTAAAGTGGCAGTTAAGGCAGAAGCCCTATTATATGACAAGCAAATTCTTGGGGATCACTTGCAAATGTATTTAAATAGTCTATTCAATTTTGCAATCCCCTAATTTTGTTAGCACCCATATATCACTGACAGGATATGTAAATTTGGTAGAGTTACTAGATAAAATAGAGGACCCCTGCTTACATTTGAATTTCAGATAAACAACAAATAGTAGAAATATGCCCTAAATATTGCATGGGATATACATATACTGGGAAATTAATTCATTATTTATTTGAAATTTAAATGTAATGGATGTGTTGCATTTTAATTTTGTAATTGTATCCTAGATTGTGGATGAGTTACTTTGTCAAAAAGTGACAGAAGCGAGGATCAAAGGTGAGACTAAGACTTAACGTGTGTGTTCAGAACTCAGAACAGCTACTGGGTTTATGACAGCAAGGTTTCCTTGAATCTAGTGCCTCACCTATTCCAAGTTATCTCACTGCCTTATTCAAGATTGTCTATGGGCCTTCAGCATTGTGTCTGTTGTTCAGGTTGAACCTTGTCATGTAGTTTTCAGATCCTTGTTTTGTTATCCATCTTCAACCTTTTAAAACTTTATTAAGATATAATTCACATACCATAAAATTTTCAGTTTTAAAAAGTAAAATCAGAATTTATGGCAATAACTATAGCCTTAGAGGCTTGAAATAAATACTTTAAATAAATGACCCTCCTTACAGAATTGCTGTAAACAACAAAGAGGAATAAAGCCACAGAATGGCCTTGCCAGTCCATAAAGGCCAAATCTGGCATAATCCATTGGACTAGCAGCTCAGGAGGGACAAAGCAGGTGGAGGAAACTAAAACATTAAATCTGATCTCCTGAGTGCCCACACAACCATTTAAGAAATTGGAGTTTAGAAGAGAAGGACTCATTGTGAACCACAAGCTACCAAACTATACCAAAAACGGGTTGGGGAAAGGTAGAAACAGTGGAAACATTAACCCCCTGATGAATGGATAAACAAAATGGTGTGTCTGTATAGTAATGTATTCTTCAGCAATAAGCAAACTAGTAATATATGCTATTTGTCATTGAACTTCAAGAACATTATTCTATGTGAAAGAAGCCTGGCACAAGACTCGTTGTGGTGGATAGTCACATTCATTTGAAAGGTCTGGAAAAGACAAGTTTATAGAGATAAAAGGTAGCTTGGTGGTGATCTGGGATTAACACTGGTGAGTGAGAATAAAGATAAATGGGCATGAGGGGTCTTACTGAGGTGATTGAAGAGTTTGAACACTGAATTGTAATTGTGGTGGATGTTTTAACAAAGTTATCATGTGGGAACAGAATATCTTTTAAGAGAATCATGGGGCAAAATTTGGTCATTTAAATACAGATTAGATCTGATTACAATGAAAAGCACTGCTTTGTGGTAGCAAAATCCTGTAGCTTGTTTTAAACTAAGAAGCCATTAAGTGAATTCTGTGAGTCTTACTGGCGATAGTGATCTTTACTGAAGTGTTTTAAAAAGAGCTGTACTTAGGCAGCAAACACGTGGGCCTTGGCAGCAGAAATTGAATCTTGGTTGAGCCACCAACTGATCATGTGCCTCAACAAGTCTCTTAACCTCTATAAACCTCAGTTTCTTCCTCAGGTGAACATTGCTCACAGTCTTTTTGTGAGGAGTGAATTTTATGTATAAGAAAGCACACTGAACACTAAAACTCAAGAATGAGTTATCTTAACATGGCCAAATCCTACTACAGTTAGAACCTTTAGATTTATTAGAAGAACTAAATTTGAATAAAAATGAGCTGCTTTAACAATGAAGGCTCTCATGCTTTAAAGAAATTTAAATCTCTCCAAGATTCCTTTTTGTTTTGCTCAGGAGAGAGATGTTGGCTACAGTCAGTTCATATGACTACCGTAGTGTTTAACTCTTGCTGCTCTCTGGAAGTATACGGCAAAGAAAATCACAACACATAATAAAGCACTAAAATCTTTTCTAAAGTGAGTGTATTCAGGACATGGTTTCATTGATGTCTGGCAAATCTTAGTTATTATGTTCAAGGAAATTGCCTTAAAGATAAGCCTGTGCATGATGACAAGTTGAAGGACGTTTGCCATAGAGCCAGGGATGAGGATTTGCAAAATGCAGTTTTCAGAGATAATTTGCATTCGTGTAATGACTTATCTTTATATTTTGAGGCATTTATAGGTTAATTTTCTTCTATGATTGACAGAGACAGAGGTGGAGGAATTATGTAATATTTGATTTTAAAAAATGGAACATAGTTAAAATATAACATTCTGTTCAACAACTGGTTGAGCACTCCAGAGAGAACGTTTTAGACTCCCACACTTAAAACTGTTTGCTAGTTTGTGCTGGTTCATTACATCTTCCCTTTTTCCATGAAAGTACTAAATTTTTAAACATGATTTAAAAATAGCTTTCCCAATGTTGGTTCTAATTTTAGGCCAGAAAATCTACAGTTGTGCTTTGTCTAAGTCCCGAACTAAGCCACCTAACGGAGACCATTTTGGGAAGTGTGCATCCTGTGTAACTTTCACAATGAGTTGGAGAAAACTGAACTAAATACAACATAGATATAAGGAGATGGAAAATAAAGGAGAGATATTCTGGAAGAAACTTTAACCTTATATGTAATAGATTTTTCAAAAGCAGGAAATGGTGTAGGGAACAGTTACTGAAAAGAACACTGAAGGATATTATTTTCAGGTGGAAAAATTCTAGGAATATAAAAAGATATAGGTCTATTGGAATAAAATTTCTAAGCAAAGTTATTACAAAGGAAAGCATAGAAGCTGGAATGGGGAAGATGTTATCTGCAGAGGAATGCTAGATAATAACAATGCTTGAATTTTAGTACAATTTGGAATAAAATTGTGGTTGAAGTTTGTGATATAGAAAGAAATAGGTAATACTTAACAATATTTTGTGACAAAGTATAAACTCAAGTATGTATATTCAAATTTTAAGAGTAGTCTCTAAAGATGAAGAAGTAGACTATGGCTTTTAATTGACAAGGGGGAAGAAAACACAAGGAAAAAATATGAACACAATTGAAGTAGGAAAATAGAAATGAAGAACATGCATGGCAAAAAGGAAATAGATGTCAGATGAAATTAAAATCCAGTAATCAAAAATGTAAGTATACTATGATCGTCATTTAAACATCAATCTGGAGTATAAAATCCAATCATATGCAATTTATAAGAGGGCACTTAATTTTGCCCTAAGAAGTAGCAAGCTTGAGTAAAAATGTCTATGAAATATCAAGAATGAATTAAAATATATCCTTTTCAAAATAACCAAGATAAGAGAATTTAATGAGTAAATTTTAATCCAAATTTAACATAATAGACATCCTCTTCTATAAATATTGTGATAGAATGTATTCAGAGGAAAACAAAATTCATTTCATCGGGATATATTTAAAGTTGAGTAAGTTTAAGTAAAAGTTATGGGCCATTTTCAGTTATGAAACTTGGTATAAAATCCCAAATAAAATGAGAAAAATAGGAAAACTAAATTTTAGAATTTATACCAGAATTGTAAGATATTAAAATGTTACAAAAGCTATCAATGGGGGGGCTGGAGGAATGGCTCAGCAGTTAGAGAACTTACCTGGGAAGTCCTAGGTCAAGTGCTAAGTACCCGAGTTTAATTCCCCAGCAGCACATAAATAAACGTGTGGTGGCGGCGAATGCCTTGGGAGGCTGAGGAAGGAGGATTGCCTTGAGTCCAAGGCCAGCCTGAGCTCCATAGTGAGTTTAGGATCAGCCCAGGCTGCAGAGCAAGACCCTCTCTCAAAAAGAAAAAAATATGATACTACCGGATTTCACTGTGTTAGGAAATTAAAATAAAATAGGTTTCTACACTTATCCCAATCTATGGCCAAAAAGGAAAACTGCAAAACCTGTTAGTGATAAAAATCTCATAGTAATCACACATTTTTAAAAACTTTTTATTTACCCTCCCCCCCCATTTTGTTGAGATGTGTAAGTGCACAACCTAAGAGTTTACAGTGATCTTGAGCATTTTGTGCAATATCATGGACAAATTTTTCTTAAATGTGATAATTTATGCTTATAAATTTTCCCAATGAGGTTGGATCTGAGATATGTTTAAGATGCTTTGAGTTCTCCTAGTGTTAATATTGTACTAGTGGTCCTCACACTGTAGTGTAACAGGAGGCAAATAAGAAAAGGAAAATAAAGACGTGAAAGGGAAAGAAGGTGTAATTTCATTGTTTGCAGAATATTTACAGAAAACCCAAGGGGGTAAACCTATACTTTAAAGCTGATGAGAATTCAGGAAGTTTCCTTGAGGTAAAATCTGTATTAAGAAATTAATAGTGTATCTGAGCAGCAACAACCAATTATTTAATTGGTAAGGATAGCATCTGATTCAGTGTAGCAACAAAAATACAAACCTGATGAAACTATAAGTGTAATCAAATAGATGAATGATGTTGAAGAGCATTATAAAACTGTCAGTGGCTGTGTAATATCTAAGTAAATGCAAATAACAAGCACATAACTCCAAATGGAATACTCGGTGTTATTCAAGATGTCAATTTTCTCTCCAAATTATTCAATGAATTCCTTGTTACAACAAAAATCCCACTGAAAATTTTTTAATGAAATAAGCCAGATTATAAAATTTGCATACAGTACTAAGTAGGCAGAAAATAGTGTATTTGTAAAATAAGTTACTCAACATTAAGAAATATTATGCAGTTTTAGTAATTAGCATTTAACAAGTGATTGGTGGAGAAAAAGAAAACCGTATCAAGATAGTAATGGAGGACATGGGAGCAAATGGAAAATTGTTTTATGAGGGAGGTGACATTAAAAATCAGTGAGGAAATGATGGCCCATTCAGTAAATCACATTGGGAAAATGACTTTTTTTTCCCATACAGGTTCTTGGTCAGTAGCCCAGGCTGGTCCTAAACTCACTATGGAGCCCAGGCTGGCCTTGGACTCATGGCAGACCTCCTGCCTCAGCCTGCTAAGTTCTGGGATTACAGGAGTGTGGCACCACATCCAGCTTATGTGGTGCTGGGGAATCGAACTCTGGTACTTGCCGCTTGCATTAGCTCTTCCAAGGCAAGTGCTTTAACCACTGAGTCATTCCTCTACCCGCCAGGCAAATGACTTTTATATAAAAATATCTTCCTCATATTTCACAATATCTTCTTCATACTTCACAAAAAATAATTCTAGGTGAATTGAGTGATTTAAGTTAAACTTTAAAACATTTATAAGACTTCATAGTATGCCTTTAAAACAGGAAATGTAAGACTTTTAAAATCACAATTCACAAAGAGCTGGATGTCTAAAAGGAAAGCAATATATTTGATTATATCAGTGTACACTTTTGGAAGTCAAAAGACAATTATACAGAATTAAATTTAAGGAAAAGTAACAGATACAGAGAAGATTTTTAAATATATGATATAGGATAGTATACAAAATCCATAATGAACTACTAATACCTTAGCGAAATGAGAAATATGGAATAGAAAGATGGGGTCAACTCTGCACAGGTAATAGAAAAAAATACAAATACCTACTATTTTATGTGAAAAGCACCTCATTCTTACTGGTAATTAACAAAATGTCTTCAGTAATTTTTAACTGATGCATAATATTGTGCCTACAGAGTATTATGTAATATCCAGTAAATAAATATATTATTGTATGTTTAAATTGTGTTAAACATGAGCTGTGATAACAATACAGTCAACATTTAAATTAAAAAGTTGGTTATAGGAAAAGACACATTGCCATTAATCTTTAAAACATTTCCTCTTGTTTCGAAAACACCTGTTCCATCATTTTAGCTTCTTTCTGAAGCTGTTCTTGAAATCCTCTCTTTCATTGCAATATCATGGCTGCTGCAGTGTCCTGAATCGATGGAAAATATCTACCTCTAATGGTCTTTCTGACTTTGGAGAAGAGCCACAGGTTTCATGGTGCCAGATCTGGTGGATAAGGTGCATGAGGGGACACACCATATTGTTTTCATCAGCCTGCCTTTCCATTGAATGGCACTTGCAGCAGCATTCCTTGTAAAAACGTTCATGAAAGAGGACTTGCAGAACTGCTTCAGAAAGTGGCAAGAATGGTGAAAGTGTTTTCTAAGTGAGGAGAAGCATTTTGAGGGAGGTTAAAGACAATCTTTTAGGGTATTTTTAAAATGTTAACACTCACCGTATATTTTGTTTACACTTTGTATTTCTCTCCTGGTCCATTTGTCATTTTTTTATGTTGAAAGTGTCAAAATCTTTTCTATGTTTTTGAAATGTACAGCACATGGGACTTCTTGGTGCCCATCTAACTGTAACTTAATACCCATTGATCATATTTTCCCCATTCATCCCCCCAGCCAACACTCCCTGCCTCTGATCATCATCTTTCTCTGTTATTTCTACAAGATCAGCTTTCAAAGATTCCACATATGAGTGAAATCGCATGGCTTTTGTTTTGCTATGTCTGATATATTTAATGGAATAGAGTGATCTCCATTCCCATCCATGTGGTTGCAAATGATCTGATTTCATTCCATATGATGAGTACTATTCGATTATCTATAGGAACCATATTTTTTCTATCCATCTATCAGTTGATAGACACACAGTTTTCATTTCTCAACTACTGTGAATAGTGCTGCATTGAACGTGGGAATCCAGATGTCTCTTCTACGTGTTTATTCCATTTCCTCTTGACACATAACCCAGATGTAGTATTGTTACACGATAAGATAGTACTTCCTTTAATTTTTTGAGGAGCCATCCTACTGTTGTCCACCTTGGATGGAATAGCTTGCATTTACATCAGCAGGGTGCAAGGTCTTGCTTCTCAATATCCCCACCAGCGTTTATTTTTTGTAGTTTCTTTTTATGGTAGGTATTTCTTATTGGGATAAAGTGATATGTCATTGTTTTTAACTTGCAGTTCCCTGATGATTAGTGATGCTTTTAAAATATAACAATTTACAATTTGTTTGCCTTTTGATAAATGTCTAGATCTCTTGTCCATTTTAATAGGGTTATTGTTCTTGAGTTTTTAAGATTCCTTGTATATTCCAGATATCAACCTCAGTCAGATGTATAGTTACAAAATATTTTCTCCCCTTCCATAAGTGTCTTCTCACTGTCAATTTTTTTTCTTTGCCATGAGAAAGTTTATAGTTTGATATAATCTCTTTTATCTATTTTTGTTGCTGTTTCCTGTACTCTGGGGATCTTGGTCAAAAAACCATTGCCCATTCCAATATCTGAAGGATTTCATGTTTTTATCTTAGCATAGTTTCAGGTGTTAAATTTAAGGATTTCATCAACTTTTGGTTGATTGTTTTTAAACTGATGAGCGATAGGGTTCTAGTTTTATTCTATGTATAAATATCCAATTTCCCCGGCACTCCTTACTGAAAAGTTTGTCCTTTGTATAATGTGCGTTTTTATCAACTCTGTGGAAAATCAGTTGGCTATAAATGTATGGGTTTACTTTTAGGTTCTTTATTTTGTTCAATTGATCTGTGTGGCTGTTTTAATCTTTAATATCATGCTGTTTTCCTTATAATTTTGTAGCATGATTTTGAAGTCAGGGAGTATAGTTCTTCCTGCTTTGTTACTTTTGTTCAAGGTGACTTTAATTGTTTGGATTGTTGTGATTCTATATAGATTAGTCAAATGTTTCTGCTGTCTCAGACTTCTAAGTACTGGGATGGTTTCTTTTAACAATTTTTATTCACCAATGGCTGAACAGCAGATGTTCTTCTACTTTATTTTGTCTGCTCTTTAACTTTCTTAAATGTTACATGATTTTTTTTGTTGAAAAGTAGTTCTTTAATCTTTTTAAATTCTATTCACTGTATGTGTACATACATGCATGTATATTTTTTCTTATTTTGAGACAAGGTCTTCCTCTCTATTTGAGGCTGCAAGGCTGGTCCTGAACTCTGTATGTAGCCCAGGGTGGCCTTGATTATGAAAATCCTGTCTCAGCCTCCTGATAGCTGGGATTTGCCGTTCCTGCCTAGCCTAGTAGGTGGTTCTGGGTGATCAAACCCTGGTCTTTCTGCTTCCTAGATAAGTACTGTAGTCACTGAGCTGCGGTCCCAGCCTTTTTGCATATGATTTTGACACAATTAGGATGCTTATGCATAGGAGGAAAGATTGTAAAATTAAAACTGGGTTGAATTTAAAAACTCCTGTTTCTTGCATAGTGTCAACTGAACAGTCTTCTGCCTTGAGACACATAAGCATGTCTTGCTGCAGATGTAAATGTGGAAACTTAGGGTGTTTTGAGAATGTCTAGGAGGTAATGTTTCAGAGAAGACACTAGGATTTCTTGTCTTTAAGGACTCATTTCCCTACAATTAAGTCATTGCCAGGAAGGAGCACTGACATTGGGCTTCATTTGTGTTCTTGTCAGGATTCCATGACATTTGGGTACTTGGATCAGGGCTGGGATGATAGGTGGGAATCAAGCTTACGAGCCCACATAAGTGTTACATTTCTAACACTCTTTTTTCATGCTGCTAGTTGTAGCAAACAACAGAGTTGTCAACAACGACTGGGAAAAGAAACATACCTAGTTTGTCTTGACTCCTTATATTGCTCCATTTCAAATGTAAGAATAAAGTTTGGTAATAACTAATATTTATGCAGGTTGGCATAGTGTATCAGTGGTATTTATTTTGAAGAAGTAATAGAGGAAAGGTCAGGGAATTCGAGGCTGAATTGAAGCTTATTTTTCTAGATGGCGAAAGAAGCTTCAAAAAAGATGCTGGAGCTAGTTGTTCGATGAACAAGTAAGTTTTGTGTTTCTTGGCTGTATTTGAGCCTGATCACCCTCAGTAGAAAGTGTATGAAAGTTTCTGTCAGTAAAGAAAATATCTAGAAAGATGCTGCACTGACTACGGTGCATAGTATTGCAGGAAAAAATATATGTGAAAGATCTTTAAAAAAATCTATTGTAATTGAGAATTTTGACTAGTAAGAACCTCTATAATTGTACATTGCTCTTGCAAAGATCTTTTAATTGAAAGAAAAAGGGCAGAATTAAGTGAATTTCATCTAGCCAAATTTCAGGAATGAGATATAGATGTGTTTTCCATTTTTATGCATTTTTTCTGAAGATTTTTCATTATCGACATATCAGCATTTGAGGCCCAAGAGAGTCTTTTAACAGAAAATAAATACTGGTATATGAGCTTTTTGTAAGTATCCTAATGAAACATTTTTCATCCATAACATTTGGTAGTGGAAGCAACAAAAAAATAAGTTTGGACTGAGAGAATAATTGACCAACCCTGAGTTCAGTTAAGTATAATTTTATTTCAATTTAAAGGACCACTTATGACACATGGAAAAGTGATAAATAATTGGTAGTATGAGCCAAGACTTGTCAATGAATGATACATGGCACCTTATACCTTTAGAGGATGTATATTTAATAAAAAATATAAAATTTTATTTTAGTGTAGAGTTAAGTACTGTATTCTTATTTCACGTAAAGTGACTCAAAATATGCTGTCTCATAAAGTACTAGAACATGTAAGAAATTACATTACCTGGGATTTACTCAATATCAGAAATACTCTAAATTTTTGTTTACTTTCTTTGAAAACAGGGCGCATTGAGGTACATAATGCGTATGGATTATGTAAGAGGGAAGTTACATTTTGCTGAGTAACTCATTTGTTGAGATATATTAATACAATTAACTTTTTTGAGTAGCCACTCTGTTGCCATGAGGAACTCAATAAGGAAACTTTTTGTAGATTAAAAATGGTCATAATGCAGTGGGATAAATACAAGTCTTAACGGCTACTCCACTCCAAAAGCAAAACACGGAAATTCTAGGTTTGAAGTACCCATTTTGCTGAAGTCCTGTTTCTTTAGATTGGCTTTCCGGATCCTTCTCATCGACTACCTTTTCTGAGTTTTTCTCCCAGTACCCCATCTTCTTTCCAGTGGCCTTCCTCTTACTTTTCTGTCCCTCTTCCTTGATGTGCGCTGTGTCAATCATAGTAATCCTCTCACCATTCTCAGAGCATCACTTTCTTTTTCTTACGGCTATGACATATGCTTGTTCTTTTTACCTGATTCTGATCTTCAGTTCAAGCAAATGTGTTTGTTAGTGCTTTTAAGACTTAGCCCAAACCATTATTACTTCTTCCTCTTTTAAGCCTTTCCTGATCTCTCATCTCTGGTATAGAAGTAGTCTCCTTGGATTGATTTTTTTGTTTGCATGCTTTTCTCTACCACTAGGCTGTGAATCCAGGAAGGTCAAAATTATATCAGCTTTCCACCACTTCTTGCTTATCACAGTATTTGTTGTAGCTATAAATGGTTCATAACTGAATGGTGAGAGGAAGTCAGAGTTAACTAAATGCTTGTTGAATGAATAAATGAATGTGATAATAAAGTGCACAGAGGGACTGGGCTGAGTTCTGTTGGGCTTTTTGCCTAAGAGCATACTGTATGTGCCTCCATTCCCTAAAAGTTCTTTTAGCTGGGTTCCAAGGTGACGGATTGTGTCATCGTCCACATGACATCAGCTTGCCACTCAGACTTCATTTGTATGTGCAATTAAAAAATGATCCACTCAGGCAGACTTGTGGAACCATCTCATGTAAGGGACGGAACAAGTTCATTATTTCCTCCCAGACTTACATACCCAGGGAAAAACAAGGACCCATGCTTAGGGGGAGCATTTTAGCAGATCACACATGTGATCTGTGTGAAGTATTTATTATGAATATAACCAGGTCTAAACCACTAAGTTTAGCAATGACCTGATAAGAGACTTCTGACTCAGATTATCTTAAGTTATGGAAATCAGTCTTTTATCCTCCTAGAGCAGCGGAGAGGCTCTTCCTCTCAGCTTTGAGATTCATGACAGACTTCCACCAGAATATACAAGAGATAAAAGAAGCTTTCCTGTTTTCACTAAGTCAGGAGGATTCTCCTAACAAGACTGCAAGCTGTATACCCACAGGATAGGGGTTCTTTCCCTGGTGGTAGGAGGCAAGAACTGTGAAGGGTCAGGTTTTTCCTTGATTGCAAGCCAGCAGAGAAATCAGCCATTGTCTCATTGATGATGGAAGAAAACATGAGACTACTCAGTCAGAGATAAAGGACTTCATTTACTCATGGTGCAGCATGCTTACATCATTTCCCACAAGACCCATGGAGGTGACCTGGAACTGGGCCTGGATGAATGTTTTCACACAGTGACACAGTGAGTTTACCTCTCAATTGTCCTGAATACAGGAAATCTTAATTTTTTTAAGGGACACTGCCAGTTAACTTGCCCAGCCTTTGCCCTGGAGGGAGATATTGCCTGTAGTAACAGGGGAGCAAACTTGTCTTCTGGGGAAAGATATATTTTCTGAAACTATTTGGCACACACAGGTCTATGCCTCAGTTACTTTTCCATGGCTATGACTTAGTACCCAACATCTACAATTTAAGGGAGGAAAGATTTATTTTAGCTCACAGCTTCAGAAGTTGTCATTCTACTCATAGGCAACTGGTAAAGGTGGAGGCACATGACGTCAGAGCTCTTCATGGTATTATGAGCAGAAAGTCAAGTATGGGAGGAAGAGTGGAAGTGGCATATACCCTTCTAGATCATGTCCCAGAAATTTGCCTCTTCCGGGTCAAATGCCCAGCAATGTGCTATACACCGTCAATCTACTATATGCCAATAATCCATAACAACCAAATACATGAGGCATTTTGGGGAAACATTGTAAATCCAAGCCAAAACAGTCCGAGACTAAGGAGAAGCAAATGTGAAGTGCCTGTATCTCAGCATTTAAGAAGGCATTCACTCTGGGGTGCTGCAGCTACTGGCAAAACCCTTTAAACTTGTGATATGAAACAGAGAGAGAGACTGTAAGGCGGAGGCAGGGAGGGGAAGGGGAAGAATGCTACTTATGTTCTAGAACATATGTAAAAATTCCCCAAGTTGAATATAATTTTGTACCACAAACATACAGTAATGAAATAGGAAAAACTTTGAACTCTGGGTGGTATACTTGCCTCACTTCAGTCCTAGCTCTGTTGTACAGATCTCCAGGGAAAGATAGTCTTGGACCAAAACTTTCAGACCTTTGCTTACAACATGTGCAAGAACATGAGATACTCACATGGACTTGTTTCCTTAGCAGAGGCAATTCTCCAGTTATGAACACATGGCGCTTAAATATCTCTAAGCCCTTCCCAACAGGCCTTCTGATGATAAACATTTTCAGAAGATTCAGAAAGGTTTTTCTTAAGTTTTGGGTTTTCAAAAATATTTTAGGTTTCAAATAACCTAGACTTTCTACTTTTGGTGATTTATTTGAAAGAAATTAAAGCATATGTCTACATAAAGACTTGTATGTGAATGTTTATAGCAACCTTATTTTCTTAAATTTTATTTTTCACCCAAATTAGTCTTTTTATTAGTATATATAATTTTTTTGAGGCAGGGTCTTACTCTGGTAGTTCAGGCTTACTATGTATTTTTGATACACAATAATTACATCAAGCTTGGGGCGTTGGCGCATATTCAGGCCACTTGTTAATCATTTTTACTTCCCTTTTCCCTTCCTGCCCTTCTCTTTGCCTTACATCCCCTTTCCCCTGCACACAATCTGTTTCCTGTCATTATTCCCTTTATTTTTATTTGTTTACTTTGTTTTATTCTGACAAATAATGATACATTTTGGGGGTATAGTGTGATGTTTTGTTTTATGTATACATTGTGGTCTGATCTAGTTAGGATAATTAGCATATTCATCGCCTCAATTGTTCGTTTCTTCTTGATGAGAACATTTAAAGCCTTCTGTTTTTGCTATTTGAAATACATAACACATAATTATTAGCTGTAATTACTATGTTTTGAAATAGATCACCAGATTTTTTTCTTACCACTGAAACTTTTTACCCTTTGAGTGATATCTCCCCTTTTCCTGTTCGTTTCCCCCACTTTTGGTAACCACCATTCTGTCTCCCATAAGATGGAATTTTGCATACTGCATGTAAATGATATCACATAGTATATCTCTCCCTTTTCCTAGATTATTTCACTTAGTCTGATGTTCGTCTAGTTTCACTTATGTTATCACAAGTGACATAATTTCTGGCTTTTTAAAGTATTCCATTGTGTATATATACACCTCATTTTCTTTACTCAATCACTTGTGGATACTTTTGTTGTTTCTCTATCCTGGCTATTGAAATTAATGCTGCAATATCCATGAGAGTGCAGATATTTGTGTGACATGTTGGCAATAGATCTTTTGGATGTATACCCAAAAGTAGACTTGTGTAATCATATGGTAGTTCTATTTTTAGCTTTTGTTAGGAAACTCCATGTTTTCCAAATTGGATGTACTAAATTACAGCTAACACCAAGAATGTACAAGGGTACCTTCTCCACATCTTCACCAACGTTTATGTTTCCTTTATTTTTTCATGGTAAGCAATTTAACAACTGAAAAGCACCATGCCATTGTGGTTTTGATTTGCATTTTTTGATTAGAGATGTTGATACCTGTTCATTTTTTATGCCTTCTATTCAGAAATGTCTATTCAGGGCAGGTATACATTCTTAAAATAGGATCATTTATTTCCTAGTTACTGAATATTTTGTCGTCTTTATGTACTTTGGTTATAAGCTCCTTATTTGATGTATGATGAGCAAAAATTTTCTCCCAATCCGTTGGTTGCCTCTTAACTGTTTTTGTTCCATTATGATATAGAAACTTTTTAGTTTGATGTAATCACATTTTTTTCCACTTTGCTTTTGTTACTTGTCTTTCTGAAGTCCTAGCCAAGAAATCATTGCCCAGACCCAACATGAAGGAGCTGTTTCTTCAAGTAATTTTATTAATCTAAATATTTTAAGTCTTTAATATAATTTAGGTTGGTTTTTTTAATGAAGGCTGAGATAGGGTTCATTTTCATTCTTCTGAATATAATATACAGTTTTGCTGGCACCAGTATTAAAGAGAGTATGCTCTTCTATTGTGTGTTCTTAAAATTTACACTAAAAGATCAACTGACCATAGGTTTGTGTTTGTTTCTGAATTCCCTGTTCTATTTGATACGTGTTTTTGACAGTACTGTGCTATTTTGACATGTATAGTTTTGCAGTATATTTTGAAATCTGGTAATGAGATGTCTGTTGTACTTTTTTTTTTCTTTTTTTTGGCTCAGGGTTGCTTGGTTATGTAGGGTCTTTTGTGATTCTATATGCATTTTAGGATTGTATTTTATATTTCTGTGAAGAATATCATTAGAATTTTGATAGCATTTACATTAAATTTGTTTGATTGCATAGATTAACAGACATTTTAACGATATTCTTCCATTTCCTGAACACACAATCTCAACATTTGTTCTGTCATCATGCAGAACTTTATTTGTAATAGCTACAGACTGGTAAAAACACAAACACCCATCAGCAAATTAATGTATGGGAAAATTATGGTTCACCAGCACAATAAAATACTAAGCAGGAAAAAGAAATGAACTATTGACACATTCAAAAACAAAGTAAATATAAAAATGATTATGATTACCAGAAGCCAAAAAACTATACCCCTTATTTCGTCTATCTACAGAGTCTGATTTAATTTTTATGAAAAAATACAGGAAATACAGTCTCATGTAACAGAAAGCAAATCAGTGGACAAGGACAGGAGAAAACTTTTAGAAATTATAAAAATGTTGGATTTTTTGATTTGATGCATTCATGAATATGATATCACAATTTATTAATTATATTCTTTATTTATCAGTTATTGTATGTCATCCATACCTCAGCAAAGGTATTTATAAAATATTATTAGATGTAGAAGTGTAAGAATAGGCTTTTCTTCCTTCTGGATTCAGGGGAGAGGGAACTTGCCCGCTAAATGATGACTTACATTTGGAATGAAATTTTCCTTGGTCGAAAAATTAATATTTATGTGAATGAAATAAGTCAGAAGCACTTGATACCCTAGGGGGCTTTCAGTGATTCTTGTCTCCTGTGAGTTAGGATGATCATAATTTTTTCCCCTGATGTGTAATTTGAATCACTGGAAAATCACATGGTGGGGAGTGTGGTGGGATGTGTCGATCACTATGGAGCATTCAGGGTGGAGAGGAAATTTAATCTGGAGCTTCCAATGGCAGAAAAATGCTGACATCCTACAGGTAGTGGAGAAGGAGTACAGAAACTTGTTAAGGTACCGGGTGATGCCACCAGGGAACCAGTCCCAAGAATGGTGGCTTTCTGTGCTCATGTTGGTCACCTTATGGCTGTACAATGGCTGCTGAGGATGCAAGCATTACTCTCTATTCATATCAGGAAGAAGAAAAAAATGGTGACATGAGCCATCGATCTTCTCCCACTAGTTTATTTTTATTTATTTATTTTCTGAGACATTGTCTTGCTCTGTAGCCCAGGCTAGTTCTGAACTCACTATGGAGCCCAGGCTGGCCTCAAACTCATGGCAGTCCTCCTGCCTCAGCCTCCTGAGTGCTGGGATTACAGGCGTGTGCCATCATATCGGGCTTATGTGGTTCTGGGGAATCAAATTCAGGTACTTACTGCTTGCCTTAGCGCTTGCTAGGCAAGTGCTTTAACCACTGAGCCATTGCTCCAGCCTCACGCTAGTTTCTTTTTTAAAGGAGCAAAGGCTTTTTCCAAAAAACCTCCCTTAAACTGATTTTGTTTCATTGACCCAAACTGGACTATGTGCTTACTCCTAGGGGCAAAGGAGGCTGGGAAAGGAATTATTGGGCTTTCCAGCCTCTAATTGAAAAAGATGTGTTAGTACTGGGTGCCATGTTTACTAATAAACATGGACTACAGAACTATCATGGTGTGGTTCGTCAGCAGGAATATGGCACATTGAAAGCGCACATACTGACACATACACACAAAATTCTTAGAAAAGTCTCAACTGCAGAAAAAGGCTAATTGAGATGACTTACTGTAAATTGGTCTTCATCAGATACTCCCTTTCCTTCTCCTTGCCACTCTGTACATCTCTTTCTCCATCTCACGGATGTTACGCTTGGCCATATGCTTTTCTTTGACCAACATAGATGATCTGACAGCCCACAAACTATGAATCTAAGAAGTTTTTCACGTTTCTGTTTATCTTTGCTTGTGCTTCGGCTATGCCTTGAAAACAACATTCTTTTCTAGTAGCTTGCTGGTCCTGTTACAATGAGAGCCCCATGGAGCAGGCTCATCCCTGTGGACCTGCAGTCTTACAGCTTGAAGTACAGCCCCCCTAGCTAAGTAGACCTATACATCTATAAGCTGAAGATTAGTGGTGATTGCTGTGTTTTACTGAGATCTTGTGGCTTCTTGTTATGCAACAGTAACAATGGATGCAGTAGCCTCTACATTGGAGTGAAAGCCGTGTGGCAGCATTCTGTCATTTAAAATCCAAAACAAAAACCTATGTAAGGCATTTATAATGTGTTGCACACAAGTGACAAATGATGCAGTTTTTTGCTGGTAGGAATGCGGAATACCTATCATATTTTACAGAGTAAAGAATTAGACTTTCAGGTAAAATGATCTTCTTAAACTCACTTGACTAGCATTTGGGAAGCCAGTTCTGTTTTTGGCAAAATTTCTGTTGTTTTTCAACTGTGCTAATTATTCTGGTAGTATAGCTATAAAGGTGTCTGTTTAGGTCACTAATATGTTTTCAGATTCTAGGACTGGACCTGGCTCATTGTAGGCACTTAATGAATATGTTGAATTAATGAATTCTTGAATGAAGAAGTACTTAAGAAAACTTTTTGTGCAGAGGGTTGAAACTTGCCCGATATTTTCACCTATAAAATGCACAGATACTTCCTTTGACGTAATCTTCTCAGTTTTACTCTTTGGGTCAAAAATTCATTCTATTTATCAGGGATAAACCTCAGCAAGCTGGCTCCCCACCATGCTCTCATAGCAGTTTCAGGGAAGTGAAGAGGTTACATTTATCACAATACTAGGCAAACAGTTTCTCATCAGAGAGAAAGTGTGAGGTGTGAATGCCATATGTACCTTGTGTCTTATCCTGTATCGTTCATATGACGAGTATCACAGTAGTATCCATATGGGCAAGACACTGGAATGTCTGTTAGTTGGACTCTGCAGGTCTTGTGAATCATATATAGGGACCTGCTTATATAACAATAATAGTGAGAAAGAAGAGGAGCAGAGTTGACGCTGAATAAAAAGTAAAAGGCAAAGTAAAAAAGTTGCCTTATTTGAAATAAAATTTCAGGAAAACTCAAAATAGGTACAACCGGAAACATCAATTTTTCCTTTTCTCTCACCATTTTGTGTATCTGAATGTTATGGATTGTCTATAGAACCACGTGCTGTTGGGAGATTGGGGCCTAGTTTTGAGGGGTGGATTACAGGCATGTGTATTGGATTACAGGTATGTAGTGTGTAATGGGAACTTACCACACCTTCCAGGGGGAGCTGATCCCTGAGAAGGGACCTGGAGGGGGGGAGAGAGAGAGAGAGAGAGAGAGAGAGAGAGAGAGAGATGCTATTTTCATCTAGAGGAAAGAGGACATTATACTTGATGGGAGTTGGCTTCCTGTTTGTAATGTTGTGAGGAGCTGCCTCCAGCTCTGCCTCTGCCATATACTTCAACTGCTGCTGGCCACTCCTGAGTGGGCTGTGACCTTCTGAAACTGAGCCTGAATAAATTTTCCTTCCGTAAAAAATCAGTAAAATTTGTTGTGTAATTACCAGTTTTCTTGTATGGTGAATGTTTTACTTGGTATGGGCAAGGAGCCTGAAACAAACTTGCTTGGCATGTACCCCTCCTGTGTAACGTGACAGTGATACATGGAGAATAACTGGTGTTTGGTCTCTGAATACAAAATAAAAGGGCATTCAGTGTTTGCCCATTATTTTGGGGTCAAGGGCAAAATTTTCAGCGGGTTTGTTAAGGTCTTTCAATTCCCTTTTTTTTAATAACTTAATTTCTAGGTACTTGTCCTATGCTCCACACTGTAACAAACGTTGAAGTGGTATAGGATTTTAAAAATGCCTTTGGTTTACCACAACTTTGATCTAAGAAAACTTTCCCATATTTTTGACAGAGTTTTTAAGTCTTCACTCCCTCCTTGTAATAAAATTATTCATCCATACACTTGTTATGTGTTATGACCCATTAGGAAACAAAATTTATTTTTCCACTCTGGGTTCAGCCATGTGTTTTTCTTTGGACAGTGGGATATTGGTCACCAAATAAGCAGAGGCTTAAATGAGATCCCATGGTTTGGCTGGATCTCTCGGCAGTTCTGCCATCCATCATGAGAAGAGCATTTCACAAGTAGCTTTTGGGCCCAGAATGCTAAGCTGTGCTGCACCATGGACTTGATGCCTGAAGTCTAGCCTGATTTCAGCTATGCCTAGTTGTGATCAGCGGAAGAGTAGCCTGTCCATAAATCTATTGGAAAGAAAAAGTTACTGTGTGTTACCAAAATGCAGAGGGGAGAAGTGTTTTCTTCAGCAATATTAGTGCAAGATTTGCCTAATACAAACTAGTTAGTTTCTTTGCCATTCAGTCACGGTGTTCTAATCCATAGGAATTTCACATAATAGCATACCTAATACAGGTTCAAGCTTGTCTAAGTGGAATGAAATTAGTATGCAGGCCTTTTATAATAGCAGGAACTCTAAAGGGGTGTGTTCGGTGAGTATCCACTATACATCCAGTACTTTGATAAATCTAATATAAAACAATGTAGAAGCAGAAAGGGGTTTGGTTTGGTTTTGAAACAGGGTCGTGCTCTGTAGTCCAGGCTGGTCCTGAACTTAATGTGTAGCTCAGGATGGCCCCAAACTTGCATCAGTCCTCCTGGCTCAGCCTCCCAAGCACTGGAATTACAAGTGTGTGCCACCACACCTGGCTTAGAAATAGGTCTTAAAGAAAAGTATAAAATGTATTCTGAACTACAATGAAATATTTTTCCCACTTGATTATCAACCCTGGATATTTTATTTTTAACTGTGATTCTATATACAGGTTTGACAGAACATTTATCTTTTACAAATCAGCCTGAATACTAATTTGATGCCACATGCTTTTGGGCATGAGCTGACCTTGGCTCATGAGTAATTTGTCTTACGAGTTCTATATTTTCATATTCTTCTCTATTTTTGAAGTAGTTGTTTTCTTTTGGCTCAAGACAAGCAGGGAGAAGCAGTGTGCTTTTGTCACAAGGAGAAGACGATCAGCCAACCTGTCATTGGCTGCTGTTGTCAATCATAGCTTAGGTGCTTTAGTAATGCTATGTTTTTTAGCTAACATATGCCTCATAAGTGTCATGCACTCAAAGGCTAGGTTTTTGGAAGATGATTGCATTATAGGGGCACTATTCACAAGAAGTAGAAACTCTCAACAGGCACATTAAATGGATTAATCCACTGGTGAGTATATTTCTGACTGTGCTGTTGGGAGATACAGGCCACTGGGAGTGTTACCTGAAGAGGTATTATCTTCTTGTCTGCAGCTCTTTTCCTGTGTCTGCTTCCTGGCTGCCGTAGGTTGGACAGCTTTCCTTCACCATGCCCTTCCACTGTGCCATTTAGCCAAATAAACTTCCCTGCCTTAATTTGTGAGTGTTGGTATTTTATTCCAAGGATTGGGAAAGTAACTAATACAAGTAAGTTTATTATCTACTGTTAAGTTCAGAGTTCCCATCTATCAAATGAGAACATTTATAAATTCCGCTTCATAGGGTAATTGTGAAGATTAAGTGCAGTAATAATTATGGAAACATACTGTAAAGCATTTTGAAATTATAAAATTAGTATATTTCTGGCCAAAACATTCTCTCCAGGATAAAGGAAAGAAGAAAGGAGGGGAAAAAATAAAAAAAAAATGTAACTGGTGCCTTATCTTGAAAGACCATATGTAGCACATCTATAAATACGTTTCTTCCAGTTATGCAAAAACCATTTTTTTTCTTTTCTCTTCCTGGCTTAATATTTTATCTTTGCTTGCGATGATATTTGATTGAAAGAGATTAGTAGCTTGCTCTATTCTACTCTTCCCATGATTGATAGTATCTCTTTAATCAATAGCAGTGATTTAGTCTGTCTGGTTTGTTTTATTAGTCTCCAAATTCAACTACCTTTTAGTTATATCAAATATGATGTAACAAATGCACTACATCAATGAAACTTAGTATTTTAATAGTCAAATAAAATAAATGATTTAATCCTAGGTGACGTGTTGTGGTCGACAAAGAGTAATTTTTGAAGTGTATCGATCCTAAAGTTCAATCTTGGCTATTTAAAACCTTCTTCTAAAACCTTCCTGAGTCTCAATTTCCTTACTTATGAAACAGTAATAATTACTATCTCCTGGGTTTATTTAAAAGATTAACTTAGATCTATTAATAGACTATTTTTCATTTTGAACTTTGAGGTGAGAAATCCTATAAAGACTATGAATTACCATCTCCGGACTGTAAGCCATGTCTTCTAAAATTTTGGGGGGGCTTAAGTCCATTTATGATCAAAAGTAAGTTTTAGAAATGTTTGAAAATGTTGCCCTGGCTTCTTTCCAATAGTCATCCTTGAATTGGTCTTCTCTAAAGAGAGGAATCTGAAGTCAAGTGGTAATGACAAGATGTACTTCTCGGGCCCCACCATCAACCCATAAATTCAAGGAATTCATTTGTGAAGATGTATTGTATTGGTGTCCCCTCTCTTTAGCTAGTGGCAAGTTTCCTTGGCCTTTCAAGGACAGAAAGAAACAAAATACATTAAAATGTATTCACATGGAAAAACTAAGTATTTTGTGTTAAGTTTGCCTGATTAGATTGATTAGATCTCTCAATTTAATATAATACCCTTGAACTGACAATTTCGGTGGAAAGAACACACTTTGTTTTGTTTTCTTTACCAACATGCTTTTCCCCCAAATTAAAGCATTATCTTTAGAGAGGAAAACTGAAACCCAAAGTACATTTCATTGTTCTAGTACATATGGAAAGACTGCCAAGTATATCATT
This sequence comes from Ctenodactylus gundi, assembly GCA_004027205.1. NCBI lineage: Eukaryota > Metazoa > Chordata > Mammalia > Rodentia > Ctenodactylidae > Ctenodactylus > Ctenodactylus gundi. The sequence continues at coordinate 135,101 of PVKB01001342.1, read as the reverse complement.
ATAAATCTCAGATTTCCCATGAGTTGAAGGAAACATAATCAAGGCTCTGACCCCTTTTAACAAATAAGGTGCGGTGCTCAGCACAGTTTCTCAAATCTGATAGATGTTCTGTAAGTATTCCTGGCCTCTACAATGATTACTCATGCTAAGCATTTGGGCCTTTGTATTATCTCCCATATCCACAGTTCCGAATTATAAAATTTGAGATTTTAGAGACAATTAGTGGAGGTCCAAGGACAATGTGGGTTTGCTGGTTAGCCTCCAAGACAAGACCTGCTTAGTCCATCCTTGCAACATGAACTTTCTGTTATCTTGCTCATTTTTCCTTAAGGATCCCAACTTCTTGTCTAGCGTGAAGCCTCCCCATTTCCACTCCTTAGAGTGGATTTGGTTGCTCCTTCCCAATATTTCCCTGCGCTTTTACATACTCCATGTTGGCACCCCAGGACTTTATTGTAAGAATTTATATGTCTCTCCTTAGATTAGTGTCTCTTCTGGGAAGGCATTTGTTAGTGTATCCATAGCCCTTAACACATAGCAAGCATGTCGTAGGCATCCAGTACTTGAGTTGAATTTTTTGATGATGGATGGACAAATGAATCAATCTCAAGGGTTTTGCAGCCTCATTGCTTTTGTTGGATTCTTCTGATTTGTTCACCTCTGAACTATCTTCTTGGAACTTGGAAGCCATTAAAAACTGGGGAAGAAGCACAAGATTCAAGTAGGTAGAGTCAGCTATCTTCCTGCCCCTCACAAAATAAGAAAGTCCTTATAAACCCAGTCATTGGCCTTCTTTTTCTATTAGCCACCCAAAGAAAGGGTGAGAAAGAGTGATGTGCCAGCTGCTGAAGAGACGGAGTTTGATGTGTGATGGGGACAGCATCTGAATTGGAAAAGGATAAGAATACAAAAAGAATACAAAAGTAGAAATCCTTCAGATTCTCTCAAGGTGTTTTTTTTTTAACTACTCTAAAGCTATTGTCAATCAAAACTGCTTTCCAAGGTCATAGTAAAATGATTTAAGGATTGCTTGTGCCACTGTTCTCTTGATTATTGCAGTCAATCAAGCTTCCATTTTATGTTATTTCAACATGATGTTACTCAGTTGACTTGGCTGCATGCCTGAGAGGGTCTTTGATTAAACACATTATTTGAGATTCACAGAATATTGTCTCATTTTTTTAGCACACAGATCCCTTTTTGCATATGATCCCCTAAGCATCACCCCCAATCATGTGTCCTTTGAAAGGGAATTTAACTTTGCTTTATAGGAAAAAAATCATTTCTATCCTAATTGCTTGTATTGTCTTATTTCCAGTAATTTTTTTTGTACAGTACAGTTTACAGAAGGTTAGTGCAGTGTTCTTCCGCATATGTCTTCAAGGTATTTTTTTGTTGTTGTTGTTTCAAATGACAATTCATTTGTTATTTTTATGGCAAGCTAGCGAGTGCAGTGTTGATAGCAGCTGTTACCTTCCATTCTTGCTGTAGGCAGCACAGACTCATCAGGGATCATCTACTCTGTTTACCCTCAAGCCCACAGTTGGAGAAAACTGCTTTTATTGCTCTAGCTGTTCAGCTGCAATTAAGAGGGCACCTGAGAATTTGCAAACTCTTTGGTCCATTAGTTGGTACAATGTTAGTGAACATGGATAAAAGTTGCTTATGTCCTTTAATTACTTAAATTCAATTTATACTAAAACTAGATTGGCTGGTTTATTTTCAAATTTTCTGTTATTGTAGAATTCAATGACCTTACCGTGGAGAACATCCTGGGTTTCATTTTGGTGGTTCACAATAACTATTTTGTTCAAAAGTTTGCATTTAGGAGATTATTTTAGGATCATCTTTTTTTCTGTGGATTTCAGAAACCTATTTACAAGATGAGGTGGAAGAAAGTGTTAATATAATGGAGTAGAATGAAAGTTCTTGATTAACAGGGCATGTTTTTGTATTGATTATTATTGCCACAGTAAAACAGGATAAGAAGTCTCCTAAATGACTGAGAACAATATGCATTTACTTAATGGTTCCAAGAAGGACTTAATTCTGTGTCTATAGTCAACTGCCTTTTGACCAGACATCTTTTTAAGTACTGACTGGGTTTGCTCACATAGCTCTGGGTATGTTATCTAAAGGCTGATCTAAGATGATTTTGGCTAGGAAGACCGGAGTACTTCACCTCTGCTCCGTGTATCTTTCAGTCTCCAGCAGGTTACCCCAGGAATGTTCTCATAGCAGTGGTAAAGGGCAGAAGAAAGCAAGCCTTCCGCACAAGCACTTTTCAAGCCTCTCCCACTCACATAATATTTGCTAACATCCCATTGGCTGAAGTAAGTCACATGACAGTTCAAAGTCTGAACGGACTGCTGCAGAGTTAGGGACGAAGAACAAGGAAATAGGGAAAGTTGAACTAATGCCAGTCCCTGCAATTAGTTGACTATGTGCTCATTATTCTAAGCCTATAGGAAGCCTGTTTCTACATTCTATGGATTACGCATGTTTCTCCCCTTTCTTCCTTACATATTTAAATGGCTCCCTGTCTTTTTTGTTTTGTTTTGTTTTGTTTTTACTTTGGGCTCATTTTCCTTATATTCCTCCCAAATTTTTCCCTTTTTAGCTTCCTCTCACTTAAGTGTTTTCTTCTTAGTTGTTCTCCAGCTCCGTCTCCTGTCTTCTTACAGATAAACTAAAAACAAACCAAAAATTCTTGTGCACATAGATAATTGCTTAAAAGAAGTATTTGAAGAAGCGTGTCTCTGAAGCTCTCATTACTTATTTATTAGGAAAGGAAATGCTGAAACCTCTGTTTCTCCAGAAAGTTAAGAGTGTGGGTGATTTTGGTGTGGTGAGAGAGTCAGACTTACCCTGAAAGAAACAAAAACTCATCAACCAAACAGAAGTAAAACCTAAATAGACTTCTCAACATTTTAAAAAGTTTTCTTCCCAATTTACCAACTGGAAATTTGAACTGGGCTTCTAATTAAGGGTTTATAATAGATGGGGATGCAGGTGGTATTTTCATTGGTAGTATGTGGTGATAGTCATTGTTGCCATAGCTACCCAAAAAGTGTTCAACAGAACATCACTTCATGTTGGAACTTCAACAAAGGCTATAAAAGTCCTATGTGCCTCATATAGATTTAATTTAAAGGGAAAAGGGCTTCTATATCTGAGCTGAAATCTGTTTCTTAGTCTGTCTCTGAAAATATGGCTCAGTGTTCAAAACAGGTCAATTCAGGGGTAAGTAAATTTCTGTAATAGGTTTAAACAGAGTTCAGCTGTCTCCTTGCAAAGACTACGCTTATATTACACTAATTGGATAACAACTTAGCAAAGTGAGATATATTGAGGTGATTTATTATGGTAAAAATTTAATGAGGTTCTGGGTTTCTGGCTGGTTTCCGAGTCTTTCCACTATGTAAAGCTGGTTCAATGTGCCAATCCTTGAATCAGAAAAAAAAAAATATATATATATATCTGTGAACTTGGCTTGGTAGTACAAGCCTATAATCCCAGTAGGCTGAGACAAGAGGATCACAGGTAGCAACTTAGTCCCAGTCTCAAAATAATAATAAAAAAAATGGACTGAGGATGTAGCTCAGTGGGAAGGCCCAGGACCACAAAAATACATCTATAAAAGCCTCACATACAATAACATGTACTTTAAGAAGGCTCAGAGGCATCTTCAATTTTACTTCCAGTAATCTGCTTTAGGACAACGTAGGCTGGGTTCCATGGGATTAATTCAATGTGAAATAGCAATTCTGCTTCTCAAATCATATTAGTTATTATGTTTTTAGACAATGGACGTTTTGATGTGCTCTAGCTCTTTGACCCACACCTCCTCTGAAAATTAGACTTGTATTTATTTTCTACTTAGCTGTATGTTTCAGTGGATTTTTCTCTAATTTCCTCATCTGTAAAAGTAAGGCTAAAATACCTCTTCCTCAGTGTTGTGAGGTTAAAGGTCAGTGTAACATGAAGGTGATCTGTTAATCTTTGAAGTGACATACAGACATAAGGTCTTATAAACCTAGATGTTGTACAATGGGAAGAGCCAAGTAGATTGCCATGAAGGAACTTTGATCATGGTATTAATTCTTGGAGTGGCAGAATTATTGGAGAGCAATTAAATATAGAGTGTGAATTCATATGCTTTCCATTTTCATGGCAGGTATTTCAAGTTCTTCTCAGGTAAATGTAGTTACTAACAAGAATTAATTTTTATATTGTTGAAGTCAGCTTAAAACTGTAACATTAGGAAGATTTGGAAATGGTTGACTAACAATCTGGGAACACCATCTGATGGGTTTTAAAATGAGGGATTGGGCAGTGATTCCATGATCCTGTTGATATTATGACAGTCTCTCAGTTCAGTTAATTTCTGTTAGCTTTGAAAATGGATGTATGGCAAGTGTTTATGTACTTTTAAATTAGAATAAGTTTTAAAGTAATTTTGGTTAGAGGGTTTTTAGAATTAACAGGATCTCTTCAGAACCTAAGTCCTCACCCAAAACAGGAATTTGAGAAAATTTGTCTGGAGACTGCAATTAAACTTGTTTCTTGTTTAGTGACCAATGGAATATGGGATGACTGGTATGTTTGTGCTCGTGCTTCCCAGTTTCTGTTCAAGTGGAGCAGACAGAGCTGGTCCAGCCAATAGATGCAGGTGGTTATCATCCCTACAGAGGAGCTTTTCAGCTCCTAGGAGGCTGGTGGGGAAAAAAAAAAGCTTTCATTGTTTGACTCAACTTGAGTTAACATTACATTGTTTTTTTTGTATGTTAAAAAAATGACTGTGTAGTTATGATATCGGATTCATGTAAGAGTTAGGGAAATTGACACATTTCTTTTTTGATGTCAAGATAATCTAGCATAGCTGAAGAGTTTTAAAAAGGTATACGTTTCCTATAAATATTCTTTATATAATGTTCACGGTAGAGAGTACAGAGTTGGCATTAGTCACTATTGTGGCCACATGGGTATTTTCAAATTTCAAATCACTTATGGTTAAAAAAACCTTCCTTAGTCACTAGTATTTTGTGTGCTCAGTAGCCATGTATGGCTAATAGTTAATGAGTTAAACAGTGCAGAATCAAAATATTTCTGCCATTACAAAATGTTCCTTTAGATAGTGTTGGTATCGAAAGGGGTGAGAAAAATTTACTCCATTAGCCAAGATTTGAGTTGTACTAGAAAAATATCAAATGGTGGTTGTATTTTATGTCTTTTGAGAAAAATTATAAAATACTCCATTTACCTGCTTCAAAAATAAGAATGAGTGATATTGAATAGCTATAGCAAATTGTAAAATGCAAATAGAGTTTTGTATTATAACAACATGCAGAAAAGAAAGAATTTGGGGACAGTAAGTGAAACAGACTCAGTAATGCAGATGCACAGATTGGGAAGGAAGAAGATGCATAAACACTGAGGCCTTCGGGCAGAAAGCTTAGATAAAGGAAGATACCGGGCAGTAGGAAGGGAAAGGGGAATGGAGGAATCCGAGGAAAATACAGGGAGGATTTTACCAGCTCCACTGTGAGTGTTCACTGAAGGTCACAGCTCAGAGCTCAGTGTTGCTGAAAGCCAGCGTCTTTTATCTTCTACCTTATTACTTATTGATGGGCCCCTGCTCCCAGCATTTGAGATGCTCTGAAGTGGGTTTCTTGGAGCACGTGTTTCCCATCTGGCTCACAGGGTCCTGGATGGCAGTTCTCAGGAATGGTCACCAGATACAGCAGCAGCACTAAACATCTGTTAGAGATGGAAATTATCAGGTCCCACTGTCAAAACTACTGGAGTTTGAAACCCTGGACTCTCTGCTTTATGAGTTCCATGTACCATAGTTGCAGATTCACAGGTGAAAATGGGAGGGCCTATGAACTCCTTGCAGTGTTACGTGATTTTTCTTTTTTTTCCTGTAGAGAGGATTCCTAGATTTCATGAATTTCTCAAAATATATGTGACCCTGCCATTCAGCACAAATCTACATGCTCTCCTTTATGTTCACTATGAAAAAGTCATCTGCTGTTTGTGCCTTGCATTTCAGCCACAGAGATCGATTTGCCCACCTCTCCCTGAGACACTGGATGAAGTCAAACTAGCACTGCTCAGGTTGTGGGCTCTGAACTTCTCTCTTGTTTTAGAAATTTAACCTATCTCTAGTCTCTAAAATTTAATTTTAGAGTCTAGTAATAAAAAGGTAGCACAGAATTAAGGTGTGTAAGTGTCCAATTTAGGAGTTAGAATAAGGCATCTTTGAAAGAAGCACAAGGCTCCCTTGCTTCCAAACTCTTTCCCGAGGAGACATAGAAACAACTGGAAAGATCTAAATGAGAAATTCGATTTGCCTATGTGGCATATTGCTAGGAGTTGCCTTGGATGGATGAGGATTTTCTATGTGCAGTTAACATCTATTAACTAATGCAACTTATTAAATATTGTGTGTTATGGGACCTTAGTGCAATGTAATTGATGAGGACAGAAGAGGCAGATTCCTTTTTCATTGGTGCAGTCCCTGGGTAGACTGCTGTTTTCGTGATTGTGTGGTGGTGCAAGCCTTATGGAAGTTGCTGTGATTGGTAACATAATGCCTAATAGTGATTCTTAAGTTTCTATTTAGAGAGCCGTTGAGTTCACTCAAGTGGTTTGGGCAGCTGTTTTAATGGAGACTTGTTCAGCTGAACTATGATAGACATGGAGGGATGTAGTGTAGATGTGGTCCAGATGTGATGCTCTAATAAAAGAGACATCAGAGACCATTGTGTACCAGCAGCTTGAAGGAATGGAGCTGAGGCCCAGACTCATATTTATCTAACTCTGAAGCCCTGGTCATTGCGGAAGTAAAACAGACATTTTACTGTTTTTGAAGGAGTGCATATATCAGGTTTTGAAATTGGGCAGTGAGGGGAGCCACTTTTTGTGTACCCTGTAATTAACCAAAATACTAAGATCACCTGTCCTACTTCTCTAGCTCTTATTCCACAATGAAAGGCATCTTTCATGTTTCCTGTATCCCTGGAGTCATCCAGCTATGACAACTTTAGCCTTGACCTTAGCAATGCTGGTGTCTGAAGAAATGGCATGGCCTTTGTCAATTTGATCACCCAAGAAAGTTACTTTTATACCAGAATAGACTAGTGGCAGTCTTATGTTTTTCTCTGCTACATGCGCATACATTTTTCAAATTAGTACTCTAGTAGCCTTATTTCCTTGTATATTGTTGCAAGAAGACTACTTTGATTTTCTGAATGCCTTTGTCTTTGGCTTTTTAAAAAACATCACATTAGTTTTTATTCCCAAGCTTTTTTTCTGCTGTTAATAAATTTCTCAAGCATTTCGCTCCATATAATGCTATGTTTTTTTAAAAGTTCATCACAAAATAATTTGTTTTAAAGTTGAATTCATTCTTAATGCAACAAAGGACTAGCTGTTAAATGCTTCTTTATGTTTTCCTCAGCTGAGTATCTGGCATCAGCATTTTGATGAAACATATAGCTACTACATGATTTGTATGTCACTATGAATAGCAAGGATTTCATATTCAAATGCATTCGTAGGTCGTGGCGGTAGTGAACATGTGAAGTGTGTATGTCTAAAGCAACAGGGGCAGTGGGGACTATGGTAACTGGAAAGTAAATGCCCGGCCAAAATGTCCACAGAATCTAAGTTACTGTTATTACTGTCGGAGGGAGGAGACAATGGGTATATAAGCTGAACTGCACTAGCACATTTACACGTAATATAATATGATGCAAATTTCTTTTTCTGAAGCCAGAATGCATAGTTGATAAGCACAATAACCTAAACTATAAATAGAATGATGAAATTATCATTGAAAACATCTAGTTATGGATTCTCCATCTCTGCGGAGTATATAGATGATGGCAACCAACAATGAGAGCTTCTTTAAAAAAAATCTTCCTTTGATACTTTTTTGATGAAGCATTTAAAGTATTTAAGACCTGGGATCAGGATCATGATGCATCATCTTGTGCCACACTTTTCTCAGGAATTTCTTCGTGATTGTAATACTTTCCTGAATTTTGGGAGCACACTTGGTTCTTCTGTTGTGGGAGCCTAGTTGAGCCGTGTGTAATTGCCAATATTTGAACACTGTTTTAAACATATAAACCAGCAATTTTATGTGATTCATGTAGTAAAGGGTCCAATATTCACAGAAAATTTTGAAAATGCACATTTTTTTCTCTGCCTGGAAGTTAACTGCATTAAAATGCCTTAGCCAGAACTTAACATAAACATTTTTTCATATTGATAAAATATTTTATTTATAAAAATAATAGTTTTCTTCTACAAGTTAAAAAGAAAGATAATACTGTTGTTTTCATCTTTATTGGAGCGTATTTACTACAGAAACAGTATGACCATATTTGAGAAGCAGATCACTGGGGTCTGGTACATGTCAGGAAGCAATTGATTTGGCAAATGGCATTTTCTATGCCAGTGATAGAGGGCAGCTAGATATGCTGTGTATTTGATTGGGAAAGTTTGAACTGCACATTTATGACATTACCATAGTGTTATGAAAACTTACTTTATAATGGCACTCTATTGTTTTAAACTTATTGGATATAATACTAACACAGACTAGAGAAGTCCATCACCGAGTCATTAGATTTTTAATTAAGGAAGAGGTGAAGAGAATGATGCCACTTACACTAATCGTAACGGTGGACCACATAAAGTACCCAAAATGAAACTGAAATAAAATCAGGGGCTGACAAGCTGTTATTTTCCACATAAAATATGTAATATAGTTAATGTATATAAGTAGCAAAACTTCTTTTGACATTTTGCCTTTGTTATTATAATATTAAAAGAGAGCGAGTAACCTGCAGGCTGCCTGTTGGACATACCTAGGAGAGAATGTGTTATTACTGAAGTTCAGAATCATATGTTTCTAATACTGAAAAATGAGCAGATGCATGACTGGAATGTGTCCTGTATGCCAACAATAACAACCCAATGTAAAAGCTTCATATGAAGTATGATTGAAAAAAACTGTAGATGTTTAAACAATTAAAGACACATTGCCATGAATTCCCTACAAGTATCCCCCCTCAATTTATATATATTTGTCCTACCATTCTTGTCACTTTCTGGAGCAGTTGTGAAGGTCCTTTTTTGTGATTGTCTGCTATTGCACTGTTAAGACTGTTGTGATATCCTGAATCTATTAAAAATATTTACATTTCATAGGCAGTTTTTCTTTGAAAAAGAGCCAGAATCACACGGTGCCAGATTCAGTGAATAGTGTGGATGAGGCCACACTGTAATGTTTTTGTGAGCTTGCCATTAGCTAGATGGGAGTTGGCAGCAACGTGCGCTGTATTTTGATCACACCTTGTGAAGACACTCATGAATGAGGATTTCCACACCACTTCAAGAAGCAGAAAGCACGATGGGATCAGTGTATGCAAAACAAGGCAGAGAATTTTGGGGAGAGAGATTAAGTGTAATGTGTCTTTTACTGTAATATTTTTAATTTCAAAATTCACTGTATATTTTGATACCTTCCATGATTGACTTGAGAAGGACAGAATTGGCAGGTGAATCACACAGGAATTGTGTGATTATCATTAAGGACTAATCAAATCACACATGTTTTTCATATAAAAAGTTCTAATTCATATGCGCAGGTGAAAGCCTATTACTGAATATGCTCCCACCCTCTATGTTCCCTTTATTCAACAACAGTATCTTTGCATCTGAGCCCTGCTTTATCCTGAAGGGATGCCAACCTCTTTGAAGTGTACAACCTAATCTCCCTTGCTAGCTGGTTTTGAGCAGTGCGAGGCTCCCATAAAGAAAGAAGATGGAATGTGGAAAAAGCAAGTGAACTACTCTAGCTCATTTGTAAGGAGGACAGTAACATATCTAGCTCTTCTACTTTGCGAAATAGTTTATTTGTTTAGGAAGATTTGGACAGTTTTCCTCTTTGTTTTTTTTTTTTTTTCCTACTGGTGTCTACTGCATATTGTGAATTAACACAGTAACACTCTTAAGTGAAATGCATTCAGAAACCCTGTGGCTTTTCATATCTGCAATGACACATATATACTACCTCTCAGGGTTTTAGTATTTCTCTGGGTAGAGTTAACAAGTATCAAGACTGGTGGTTCATGACTTATAGTTAGACAGTTTTAATGTTCATTAATTCAACAAGATTTATGGAGCTGCTTGTATTGGCAATACATTGCGCTACACATGGTGGGAAAAACAGATGGATAAGTCAAATTCTGCCCTTGCTGTAATGGTAATTTGTTAAAGTGGAGGTGGGGGATTGAGCAGGGGAAGAATTAAGATGCTTCGTTATTCAAAGCAGCCAATTCATAGTTCACAGGCATAATAATATAACCCCCTTATGTCCTATGATTAGAATAAAGTCATGAAATTCAGAAAGGAAGTTTAAAGGATGATGAAACTTACATTATAAGTAACCAAATAAGAGGAAGCAAGAAGAAAAGATGGAAAGTTATAGCTTCTTGGTGCGTTGGGAAGCAGATAGAAACATAAAAAGATGTAGGTTGCCATGTGTTATGATGTGAAATCTGGAGTGCCTCCCTAAAGTTTTATGTATTTGGAAGGTGAATGAATATGGGCTTGCTATACTCATTAGTGAATTAAGCCTTTGGTGATTTCATATGCTGCTGGAAGGTAGTGTCTGCTTGGAGGAATGGGTCACTGGGGCATCACTGGACAGATATATTCTTGCTCCAGATCCTCTCCTCCTTGTCACGAGCAGCTTTTCCATCATACTAAGCCCTTTACCATTGCCAGTTGACCATGAATGGATTGTTACCACAGAGGATTTAAGGGAGCTCCAAAATGGAGACTGAGGATCAAGATTCAGCTTGACCCATATTATGTTGGGACATGTAGACCTACTCTACCCATAATTTAGTCTTGCTGACTCTCATTGCAGAAAAGGTATTTTCAGGACAAGTTAGTAAAAAGCCTGGGAAAGATTTATAGGCAGAAATTGAAAGTACACATTCAGATAGAGTATGAACCCTCATGAGATGGAAAAATCGTATGCTGTATAGACAGCTGGATATATTAACAGGAGTTTTGAGGTAGACACCCATGGGATTTGTGAATTTATGGGTACAGAGGTTCTACTTTTCACATGAAAGGCCATGAAAGCCTCCTGTCAATTGAAGAATGATGGCCCAGTCATAGCCACTGCAGGTGATAAGGGTGAAGGGCTTTGAAGATGTTGCTAAGATGGGTTATCTCTGTGGAATTTGCTCTTTGGGTAGGCTGTGTTAAAGTACACACCATTTACATGTGTTTGAAGCTGATATATAATGCCATTTCTATATTGCAGCTTTCCGAGGATGGGGGTGGTAGGAAGGAACACATGTTACAGGTGAACAGCACAGGCCCAGTGCCCAGATACAGGCCCTCTGGATTTAAGGCTCCTAGGAATTTGTTTCTTCAAACCGGGCCTATATTCTGAAGATGCACCTTTTCTCAAAAATGTAATCTTGAAACTAAAGCTTTCCTTGTCTCCCTTCTGCCCATCTTTCTTCCTTCTATTCTACGTCAGGTAGCCTTCTGTCAGGCTGAGACCTCTGAATTGTGAGCTAAAATAATCCTCTTCTTTAGGTTGTGGGTGTTGGATATGAGAAACTGATCAAGAAAGTATGGTGTGGAGAATGTGTGAGCTCTTGGGAAATACATGAAGGAGTAGAAAGGAAAATGCCATGCATGAGGGAAGGCAAAGGGAGGCAGTGTGCCATATGACTAAGGGTTAGAGCTTTAATTAGTACTTAAAATTAAAATATTACAATGTTTATCAGCATATGTTTCAACTGTGTAGAAATTCCTGGGGAGAAAGTCCAAAACAGTAGTGATAGTTATGCTTCAACTGTATAGTTTATATTCTTTTTACTTTCTGATGTGATTTGAACTTCAGCCTGATAAAATTAAATGAGATACTGACAGTAGACAGGAAAGAATTTCAATTCAATTTTGATACATTGTGGCTTGATATATTATCAGAATTAGAGAATACCATTGTTTATACTGAGTTTAAAGAAAGAGGAGTTATCTATATTAGGCTACAATTACCAAATACCATAGGCTTGGTGGTTTAAAAAACAAATTATTTTTTCTACAGTTGTGAAGGCTAGAAGTCTAAACTTGGGATACCAGCAGCATTAGGTTCTGGTGAGGTCTTTCTGGCTAGAAGTTGGCTGCTGCTGGTGCTGGTGCTGCTGCTTTTTTTTTTTTTTTCATGAGTTCTTGCATGATGGAAAAGAGTGTGAGTGTTTCTTTCTTTCTTTCTTTTTTTTTTGAAACAGGATCTGGCTCTGTAATCCAGAACTCTCTATGTTGCCCAGATAAGCCTTGAATTTATACCAATCCTCCTGCCTCAGCCTCCTGTATGCTGGGATTGCAGATGTGTACCACCATCCCTGACTTACTTGATGTTGGGGAATGGAACCCAGGGTCTTGTTCTTGCAAGGCAAGCACTCTAACCACTGAACTACACCCCATCCTACTCTCTGGTGTTCTGATAAGAACACGAATTTTGTGATGGTGGCCTCACCTTCATGACCTCATGGAAACTTATTTACCTCTTAAAAGTCCTGTCTCCAAATAGAGTCACATTAGGGTCAACAATGTAACTTTTGGTGAGGATAAAATTGAGTCTGCAATATTATCTGAGGTGCAATTGTACTGAATCTATATTGAGTCTCCTATTACTGTATCTATGATTTTCTAAAACGTTTTCTCATAATTTTTATTCCATCTTGGGTGCCTCTTGTGAATCTTCCTGGAGCTTGCTGCTTAGTATTTAGCTTCATTGTTCAAATATATATGACTAGGACTCATGAAGTTTTGTTGGGGACAGCCCTTGACCAAGGAATGAACGCTTCGTTTTCTTGGGAAAACGATTCTGAAGTGTGTTCTGCATAGCTCCTCAGTGAATCCCATTTTACCTGCTGCAGTGACCAACTTGATAATGTACCCATATTTGGCTCTTTCACTTTCCTTATTTTCCTTTTCTCTGTCCCCTCTTTCTTGATGTTTAGGATCATGTCTCCAAGTGAACTATCTGGTTCAGACTGCTCTCTGGGGAGCATTTTTCAGGTGACACCCCACCTAAGAAAAGAGTGTGCAAAATGAGTGCTATGCCACAGTGCCTGTAATCCCAGCTACTCAGGAGATACAGACAGGAGGATTATATGGATTTGAGGCTAGCCTGAACAATTTAGGGAGTCCCTGCATCAAACAATAAAAAAGAGCTGAAGATGTAGCACGTACAGATTCTAAGCATCAATCTTCAGTACCAAGAAATAATGAAGTAGTATGTTACCCTTCCTACCTACTTTATTTCAAACATGACTGTGTTTACTTTATAATTAAGATTTTTGATTTTGAAATTCACTCTTTCATTAATAGGTCTTTTATTAAGGGATATTTAAGTTGCTGAAACCAGTCAAAGCAAAGAGTATGATTAACACCTGAATGACAGCCTTAGAGATCAGCGAGTCTCAAACTTGGATGTACCCTACAAGCATCAGAGATGCTTCTAAAATCACTGATGCCAGAATCCTCCAGTCATTGCAATTGTGATTGTGGTATAAGAAGCAAATATTTAAAATATTACCTAGTGGTTCCTTGTGCAGAGGTGAGTTTGGGAACAACCAATCTAGATCAGGGATTGGGAAACTGTGACTCTTGGGCCAGGTAAGGCCCATCTCTTGCCTGCTTTTGTACAGCTCACAAGCTAATGGTGATTTTACAATTCTAAATGATTGAAAAAATATCCAAATATACGTTGCATTTTATGACAATTCTCACTGTTGTTGGATCTACAAGATTGGAGCACCTAAAAAGAGGAACAGTATGGTGACTGAATTATGTATTCACTATATTTGTATATAAGAACTTTAGGTCAGACATCTAGTCTTAAAGATCAGTGAGAACAACTCACCCACATACGCCTGTTCTACATTAATGATTTCTTTTAGTAAAAGAAAAAAATATGACTAAATATTTAAAATAGCTTTTGCAAAGGTAGAAGAGGAGGAAGGAATTTTTCAATGTGTTTTTAAGGGAATCATATGTGTGCATGTGTGGTTTTAGTTTAAGCAGAGTCAGAATGCATCTCTTTCTAAGACAGAACTTCACCATCGTTGTTTTTTTTTTTTTAGCATTTTCCATGCTGGTAAAGGGTTGTGTGTGTGTGTGTGTGTGTGTGTGTGTGTGTGAGAGAGAGAGAGAGAGAGAGAGAGAGAGGGAAGGAGGGAGGGAAAGGGAGTGAGGGAGAGAGAGGGAGAAGATGGGTAGTTTTCCCCAAAAGAATGATTCCTCCTTTCATTAGTATGTATTCGCAATACATAATAATTACATTTCACCTAGGACTTGATGGTACATATAGATAGTACATCTTGGTCATTTTTACTTCCTTTTGTCCTCTCTGGTCTCTCATCCCCATTCTCTGCATCTCCTTTTTCTTTCCACAAAACCCATTTCCTGTTTCCCACTATCACTCTTTTATTTATTTATACCATGGGTTTCTCCTATTAAAGAAACCATGTGATGCTCAACTTGTGTCTGATTCATTTCACTTAGCATGGTCTCAAGATGCATCCATTTTCTCCACAGTGACTCAATTTTCGATAGTTTTTGCAAAGCTAACTTTATAGTGGTTTTATATTTATTGTTTCCTCTTACTTGTGTGAATGAATTGTAGCATCTAGGTACAGAACATGTTTAGCCTTGAACTGTATAGGGAATGAAGTCACCACAACTGCTTGACAGAGGCTAACAGTGTTATAAACAATTAAATAGACTCAAGTCTACTCAATCAATAGTGTAGACTAAGTGGATTCCACTGTCACATAAAAGCCACTAGGAACCATTGCACACTAGTGACTGGTTAACCTTTTTTCTCCATGGCACCCTCTTGTCTATTTATATCCCTGCTCAGAAGAAATCTGGAAATAAAGATGCAATCCAGCTACTGCCATTGATAATTATCTGTTCTGTTTTAAACCCATACCTCTAGGGCTAATTGGATATAATGTGTGCTTGTGCTGGTGTTATGATGAAAACACTAAAATACAAAAAGACCTAAGGACTTGGTCAAATAAGCAATGTCAAAAGAAAGAGCCAAAATAGGTCTTCCCATTGTGCCAATAAGTATACAGCTCTTTCTTTTGGATGGTTTGTTATTTTAACACCAAAGTTCTCCGAGTCCTTAAAACTAAATAAAACATCTTGAATCCAAATTGAATCATCAGGAGCAGTCATATGAACACAGAGCATGATATTTGTCTCTAAAGAAGTGACTGGCAATAGGTCACATAATAAAACTAGTAGGTTGAAACATGGTATTTAAAAATCTAATTAAATGTGGTCTCTGAATTTCATGTACAAATTATTCCCTCGGGAAAGCCGTGCTATCCTAATTTGATGCTGCAGCCTGCTTGGAAAAGCTGCCTTAACTTTGGAGAAGAGTTTTTTTTTTTCTAAATATAATCAAGCTTTAAAATTTAAAATTCTTTTTCTTTTCTGAAAAGGGTGAATGTTTCAACATGGTTAAAAAAATTAAAAATACTCTATTCCTTTGGAGAAGTGCAATCTTTGCCCTAGTTTAGATCACTCATAAGATTCTGAAAGATGGGGAGAAGGGGTACTACAAGGAAATAGGCCTCTGTGTTAAAGCAGAATCCAGGACTATAGGTTTAGTTCTGGAAATTGCCAGGATGGCTTTGTGGCCTCATTGGCTCACCTAAGTTTCAAGTTTCTCCAGAACTCTTCACTTTAACTTCCTAGTCACATGATTACACTGATTTTAGGTGTGTTACATTGCTTTTCTTCTTAAATTCCTTAGCCTAAGCAGTGATTAGTTGGAGTTTACACATAAAGTTTCTACAGATAACAGCAAGGTCATACCACAAACTACGAGGAATGTGAACAGGCCAACTTAAGAGTTTTTATCATGCCACAGGCAACCTTCTGTTGTTGCATCCCAACATACAGGGCCCTGGGACCTAACCTCCTTCTCCTCTTAGTCCCTTGGCCCCTTTTTGTCCTATCATTGCATCATGCTCTTCCTTGTCTTAGTTACTTTTTTGGTGCTGTGACTCAACACCTGACATGTCTTTCTTTTACACAGTTGGAGTTCCCAGTTGGGCCTCCCACATCCAGGTGGGTGTTGTTTCCTCATTTGCTGGCCCACAAATCACTCACACTCTAATCCAGGCTGGTTACTAATTGCCTAATCTAGGTGTGGTTCCTAAACCCTAATCCAGGTGTGATTCCTAGTTGCCTCAAGTTGACATAATCTCTTCAACAGTCACATTCCTTTACTCAGGATGGGTCTCAGATAGTAACTATAATATCTGGCATCCATATTCAGTGGTGTTTGAAACTCTCCCTCCAGTCTTGAAGCCCTCACTCTGCAACTAGTGGGCTATTACTGACAATTGTTAGGTTACTTCCTCTCAAGGTGATGCTCTTGGCTGAAGAGCCCTGTTTCACCCAATACTGTCTTTTTCCTGGGGTAGCCTTCATCCACTGATTTAGAGGTTAGATGCAGAGGTACAAAGATTTTGCCCCTTAATTTGGTTTGGGATATATTTAAAAGGTCATCTTCACTCTAATGTTCCCATAGCAGGTTAGTTGGAGCCTGTGTTAAACTTCATTGTGGCTCAACCTCTCTCTGGTGGTTGCAGCTTTCTTTATCCTTGAATATGTGCATGTGTGAAGCACCCCCCAGTGAAAGTCCTCTACAGATCGGTGTTTAAAAGTCTGTTTCCAGGGTAACCTAAGACATATACCCACATCATTTTTTTCTTCACTTAATAGATAGTATTCACCCTTCAGCTCAGAATCAGTTCATAGTTTTCTTATTTATAAAAATGAGGTCATAGAACTAGTAAATGGCAGCTCCAGGTATCTCAAATCAAATCCTTTATTCTTACCCTGACATATTGCTTCCATACTTTTATTAAAAAACTTGAGGTTTTTCTCTAAACATCCAGAAAGTAATAAAATAGATACAAGTTCACCCACCAGGCAGGATTGATGGATATTATTATTTTGCCATCTTTCTCTTAGATCTTTTTCTTTAAAGAAATGAAACATTGCAGGTGTAGCTGAACCCTTCTCCAACTAAATCTTTCACCTCTATTCTTTCCTGAGTTTTTGAAAAAGGAGCTGGGTCAAGTAACATGTTATGTATAAGTAAATTTAAATGATACTCTTAACTGATGATTTTGTTGATTTTGTTGAGTTGGTCCAGTTACCAGAAGCCAAAAATACACCCAGAATATAAGTGTGTCCTCCTTAAAAATGTCATATACTCAGCGTGGCTCAAAATGTTTTGCTAAATACTTTTTTTACACTTGAATTTCACAACTATATTTAATTTAAGGGAAATCAGTCTTAAATATTTCTAATTAATACATGCTTTCCTCATTAGAATGTTACTTTGTGTAGGCAATTCACATGTGAAAAGTTTTCTCAGCTTTTATCTTCATTTTGAAGAGCCAGTATTTGTCAGCAAGAAATAAAATTGAACTAAGTACTTTATTTGAATCATGGGCTTAAATATTAGAGTTCTAGTTCTTTCTGAACTTGGAAAAACATTCTTGTTTTGCTTGCTTATGCTCCTTGGCTTCTCTTCATCTTTTCTCATGGTCATGTGTATTTGAATGAGAGATACAGATTACGTTATGGTAGTCTAATGTTGCTTTTGATTTTAGTAAAACAATTATCAGGTAATGTAAAGAATCTCAGGATGAATTCCCATTTATGCTAAGTGAACCAGGTGGGGTTTGATGACATCAAGCACAAAATAGAATTTATGTCCTCTTCCCATCTGACCATGTCAGGAACTGAGAGTCAAAGGACTGCACAATCAAGACTCTGTGCAAAGATAGAAATGATAGCTTGGAATGACATCTCCCATCCATTGCCCTCGAAGTGCTAATGCTGTCCATTGGACCACAGCCAGGACAGTTGAACCAAAGACAGCAAATACTCTATTCAATCCTAGAGAGTTGAGTGAAGAGGACTTCTACAAATTAGGAAATAGAGAAAATGCTTTCGTGGTACAGGGAAGTACAGTTTGAAATTACTGACTGCAGATGCATCCCCAGCATCAATAAAACTTCCCAGACCAGTAATTATGGCTTTGAATCTTATAATGTATGATTACTATATAATTTATATATCAGTCAAGACACGTGGCTCAATGGACGGTATATTTCCCCCAATTTATTGACATGTATACGTGCAAAATTTAAGGTTTACAATGGA
This sequence comes from Ctenodactylus gundi, assembly GCA_004027205.1. Taxonomy (NCBI): domain Eukaryota; kingdom Metazoa; phylum Chordata; class Mammalia; order Rodentia; family Ctenodactylidae; genus Ctenodactylus; species Ctenodactylus gundi. The sequence continues at coordinate 116,789 of PVKB01001342.1, read as the reverse complement.
GTTGAGCCTTTTATGCACATATGTATCTTGTCAAGGTGACAAGGGCTTTCCCACTCTCCTTTTGTCCTCCCCCTTGCCTCCCCTCCCTTCCCCCTCCCCTACCCGAACCACCTGTTTCACTTTGTTTTTCATTGTAAGTTCCATAGGAGTTGTGATCTGGGTCTCACATACCAGAGAGACCATTCAATGTTTCACCTTATGCTTCTGACTCACTTCACTAAGCATGATGTTCTCAAGTTTCTTCCATTTGCCTGTAAAAGCCTCCACATTTTATTGAGTTGTTGGTGGCATTGGGGTTTGGAAGTGGTTTTGGTGCTACAATTCAGTAGCCTACATTCAATCATTCATTTACTACATGACAGCTACGGTGGGCCAGGCACTATGAGTCTCTGATCCTGCTTAACGTGATGGAGTAGTTCTCAAGGTGGTAAAATGAGGGCAGGTTATTGTGAGAACTCCTACGTGGGACATTTAATCTAGTCTTGGGCATTAGGGGAAGTTTTGCCGTAGGTGGTACCTTTGAGGAAGTCTCAAAGGATGAAGAGTGACCGTAGAAGAAGGCCTTAGCAATGAGGGAGGGAAAAGGTAATCCAAAGAGACAGCAAAACAAGGAGAAAGATCTGAAAGTGAGAAAGGCTATGGTCTATTTGGAAATTTGTTTTTAGAGGCAAAATCTTGCTCTGTAGTTCAGGCTTATCATGAACTTACTGTGTAGCCCACACTGGCAATTCTCCTGCCTCATCCTCCCAAGTGCTGGGATTGTAGGCATGTGTCACTATGCCTGGTTTATATAGTGCTGGGAAATTGAACTTGGGGCTTTGAGCTTGCAAGACACATGCTCTAACCATTGTGCTATTTATTCAGCCCCCACTACTTGGAAATTTTTAAGTATTAGTTGACTGTTGTATGTACACAGAAAAATTTTTTTTCCATTACTGGAAATTAAACCTAAGGACTGCTGACCTTCATCCCCTTCCCTGTTTATTTTACTTGAAGATGATCTTGTTAAGTTGTCCAAGCTGGCCACAAACTTAACCTCCCAAGTCCCTGAGATTACTAATGTGTGCCACCACACCTGACAGATTTTATTTTTAAAAGGAGAATATGCATAAAATACTCAGAGAATGGATAAAATCAACACCAGGAAATTAGCACAAAGAAATTTAGGTTTATCAGTGCTTGATAAAAGCTACAAACAAAACCCTTTGCTACATTTATGCATATGTAATTAAAACTCCCCATAGCAATTGTAGGCACACTTCACATAACACCTCTGACTTGTTTTCTGTTAGAAAACTTTCTGCTTTTAAGTCTGGTTTCATAGAATACATGTACCTTTTGGTGATAAGTTAAATAAACAGAGAACTAAATGGGGGTGATAGTGGGAGTTGGGTGATGAGAGTTGTGGGAGGGTCAAAAAGGGGAAGTGGAAGGGATTTTAATTTTGCTATATATATGCACAAAATACTCAAGTTCAATGTAAGCATACTTTGCATATACATATATATTAAATGGGGAAAATAAAAAGAAAATGACTTGATCTTCAATATTTATTTCTTCCAAATGCAAGACCTAATTGCTGTTAATGAATATATTAATTTAAATTTTAGCTGATTAATGCTGCTGTAAATTACTTTCTAATCCTGCCAAAAAAGAATACATGTACCTTTCATGCCAGTCTTTTTTTTTTTAAGCCCGTGTTTCCTATGATAAAATTTCTATCTTATTCCCCAAACCCAATTAGAACATTATTAACAAAAGGTTGTGCCAGACAAGTCTAGGGATGCATTCCAAGTTTATGTGGCATAGTGGTATCCAGTCCTGGCTACACGTTGGAATTATTAAATGCAAATACTTGACACTCATCTAGAGATTGAGTAGATGCATCTGGGGTGTGGCCTTGGTATAGGAATTGAGTTCTCTCGTTGATTTGAAATAATTGCAGTCAAGTTGGGTATTGAAATATTGGTGGACTAGAATCATGTGTAGATGTTTGGATATGTGCATTGGATTTGCAAGAAAGGATGTTTTACCTTTATGTTGTCTGTGCTATGAGTGTTATCAGTATTATCTCAAAACAGCTCCATTTTAACAGCTGTTTAAATTAGTGATCACACAGGATCTAAGCACTGTGCACCCTATCATATCTTTGTTTACATATATATTTTGCTGTGGTAAATATTTAAGAAATTTGTTGGAGTTTTCAGTTCCTCCATATTTTTCCATTGAAAATACAAACATCGCATCACTTAATAACAGGGTTATGTTGTGAAAAATGCATCATTAGGTAATTTCATTATTATACAAACATACAGTGCACTTGTACAAACCTAGGTGGGATAACATACTACACACCTAGGCTGCATGCTATTTATATATATTCAGCCTGTTGTTCCTCGGGCTGTAATAAACAAAGCGAAAAATTAAATCAAGAATGAGAGAAAATGATTAATCAAGAGACATGGTAAACACAAGACTTACTTATGAGGCTGCTGCCAGACTAACATGGCAGACAATTTCATAGTAAAGTTTTTTTTTTAATAAATAGAAAGAGTATACTTTAAAATATAGAAAAAGTATAATATATAACCCAGTAGCTAAGCATTTATTATCATTATGAAGTATGATATACTATGCATAATTATATGCACTGCTTTTGTATGACTAGCAGTGCAGTGGATTTTTTTATGCTAGCATCTCCGCAAACATGATAATGGGTTTCACTCTAATATTATAATGTCCAGGATGTCATCAGGAATTTTTCAGCTCCATTATAATCTTAAGTGATCACAGATGTATGTAGTTTGTCATTGATCACATTGTCATTCTGTGACACATGACTGAAATTAAGAAAGCCCCAGGTGGATAATAGAAAACTCAAGAATGAATTGCTGGTAGATGCCTACATCTCTCTGATGACAGAAATAGTCTCTTTAATTTCTTGGTTTGTTCTCTCTTGTTGGTGGAGCTAGTTGAGGTATACAAGCTACTTTTCGACTCCAGAGAGATGGTAGGAGTTGAAGGGGGTACACCTGCCCAATGGAGAGCAAGGCCACATACAATGCGTGCCCTGTACTGTGAGTGTCATTGAAGCATGAAGAAAGTGACCTAAAGCAGCTTGAATTTCAAAGTGTGAATAACGTCTCTTGGCCAGCTAGCGTGGGGTAGCAGAATCAGTATAGCTTGGTCTGTTTCTTCCTTTCACCCCCTCCCTTTTGGCAACATTATTTTAGGTCCTACCACAAGGAAATGGAAGGAGGAAGCCAGTAGGAGGTAGATACGTGAGCAAGAAACTGCTGTGGAATACATGGGATCAGTTCTTCTGTGAAGCCTCTGAGAAACCCTATGGACCACTCCTAAGAATTGTCCTAGTGAAAGATGAGGAACCTAGGGAATTCTCCCTTCACTACTACTTCCTGACTAAGAGTGGCTGCTGGGGCACAGGTCACTCAGCACTCCCAGTCTGCTCCAGGATTGTACCTGCTGCTGAGGCAAGAAATGCTGCCAGGCACAGAGATGTGGAAAGCCATTTTGTCAGAGAGCTGTCTTAGGACTCCCAGGATAGCTGAGGAGATGTGTGTGGCCACAGCTAGTGTCTGCTTTGCTCCACACCCCACTCAACCATAGCTTCCTCTTTAACTCATGTTATACTTTGGTCTCCAAGGCAAATTTCTGTTCAAGTAAGTGTTCCAGAGCTTTAAACCTTTTGGAAAACCACTTTTTTTTTTTTGTCCCCAGAAAATTTGAATTCAGAAAATTCTGGCAGAGGTTAAATTTATTGTTTTAGGTTATCACTAGATAGAACATACTTTTTTTTGAAAAGTGAAGTAGCTTGATTTTAGTTGGAAAATATTAACAATAACCATATTTTAATTTCCAAATATTAGTTGTTTACCATAATGTCCATTCTTTTTGTACCATAGATTTTTCAGTCAACAAATGTAGAGATGATTCCAAATTTTGATTCCTCTATTAAATGGAATGATTACGACATGATGGATTATGGTCAAGTTATTGAATCAATGCATTATAAAAACATATAAGTGATTAGCAGAAGTGACCTTTGAGGTTTGGTTTGATTATCATGTAGCATGATCATCAACAATTGGGAACCTGTTTCAGAAAGTGTGTAAAGGATTTCTCCTTATAGATTAAACTGGAAAGATTTATGGAATTTTTATTTTCCACATACTTTTTCAATTCCTTGTATTCCTTTCCTCCTTTTTCCCTTTATCTCATTATATTTTTAACAAATATCTCACAGTTGACAGTAAAGAATGTACTTCAGTTGGATCATAGTCTTCCCTTAAGACAATGGCTGAGGAGGGGAGAAAGGCTGACAAAGGCATGCAATGAACCTCTAATGACTGGGCTTCTCAGCTTGTACATGTGATGTCTTCTAATTTACTTTTCAGCATTTTGTCTGGAGCTTCCTTCTCGAATCTGGAATAAAATAATGAGGGTGCATAATAGCTGAAATGACAAACTGTGAAAAGAATACATAATACAAGTCAATCAATTTCACATGAGTGGTCACTGTTGTGTAGTTCAAAACCAAAATACATACTTTAAGAGTCTACAAATGTAATATATTCATTTCATGCTCAAATTGCCTCTAGTTTGCTATTTTTTCATATGAAGGCGAAAAATAGTAAGATAAGAGAAGAATTAGAAGACGGATTCTTCTCTTACAAGGGAAATATATTTCATTACTATTGGCCATTGTTTTTATCAATTATTTTAAATTCCTGATTCAGAAAGATACTGAATTAAATATTTACACACAAAGATGACCTGAATAAAAAAAATTTTTGTTGTTCGGATCATATTTTTTTGCCAGTTGTTCATAGAATTGATGACAGAGTGGTGTACTTTTCATTTAGTTAAGAAATTTGAGATAATCAGCTTATAAATTCACTGCTCCATACCTTGGTTGCCTTTAAGAAAAAGTATTAGGATTTATGAGGTGTTCCTCAAAGACTGCGTATTGAGGGTTTAATACTCAATTCAGTCATGTTTAGGAGTGGGGTCTAAAGAGGTGATTGGGTCATGAAGATGTTAACTTCATTAGTGCATTAATTTATTGAGTTTATTAACAGAATAGGCTATTACATGGGTTCTAGTTAGAGGAAGTAGGTCATTGGCGCCATGCTTCTGAAAGACATATCTTATCCCTGGCTCTTCGCATTCGGTTCCTTCCCTGTCTTTACTTCCTGTCTGCCATGAGCTAAGCAGCTTTCTTTCCCTTGTTACACTTTTTCTCCATAATGGTTCTGCCTGACCAGAGGCCTAAAAGCAATGGAGATAACTGACCATGAACTGAAACCTCTGAAACTGTGACCTCAACATCTTTCCTTGAGTTGTTTGTTCAGTATTTTATCCCAGTGAAGAAGGTCTGAGCATTACAGAGAGAATGACCATAGTATTAGTCCTGCCGCTAGATCTCTGAGTGTATGAATGAATGTGTATGTGTGTATGTATGTGTGCATGTGTATGTATGTAAATTGACCACATGTTATTTAAAGTATCACTGTTGTGACTCACCCTGACACTTTTGGCTTCCTTCTCTACATTAATAAGTGAAGATAGTTCTTATTGTGATCCCGTTGGCCCTTTACAAAGCAGTCTACTATTCATGCATTTTAGAGGTGGAATTATCTTGGTTCAAGAGTGCCAATAAAAGAATAATTAGATGGAGAATATGTCTCAGGCTTCTTTTCATTAGTTTTCTTATGGATCTCTTATATAAGCACTTCCTCTTGGGACAGTCTAAATGAGAAAGGCTATGTCATTTTTAAGAGAATTAATAAAAAACACAGGGCTAAAAGAACAACGTATGAAACCAAATTCTAAAAAAAAAAAAATCTAAGTCCACTACTCATGTAATAATGAAAGTGTTGTGTTTGTTTTAAATGGCCATCTGGAGTCCTGTTCAATTTTCAGGACTGAGGTTCTAGGTGAGAAGTATCAAAATGATGAGATGGCACTTTGAATGTTCTTTGTCTCAGAGCCACCGGTAGAATCTTTAAGAGATTTGGCTGGAATGAGGTTCAGAGAAGCCCATCTGTATTGTAGCACTAAATCCAACCAAGGTGTTTTCACAATCACATGGTCCTGTCTGTATCGTGGGTGGGATGAATGTAACATCTGTCCCCTAAGTGTTCTAGCCACAGTGGTTGCTAACAGTGTTGCCTAATCAGTTACAGGATATCTTGTTAAATGTATTAATTTTTGGTGGTACTAGGGATCAGTCCTAGGGGCTTCATACTGAGCTATATCTGCAACCTATTTTTTAGTTTTGATTTAAGGATAGGATCTTACTACCAGCAGGGCTTGAACTTGGGATTCTTCTGCATTGGCCTCCCCAAATGCTGGGATTTTAGGCCTGCACCTCTGCCACTGGTCTCAGCTGTCTAGCTAAATTTAAAATTCAAATAAATGAAGAATTGGCATGTACCTATGCTAAGAAAGTATTTATTTATTGAAATTCAAATTTAACCATGTGTTTTATATTTTTATTCACTAAGCCTGGCAACAGTATACTGAGATCTATATAGGAGCCTGTGGTAAGTAAAGAGAATTACTATGAGCCTACAGTGGCTAGTGGATGGCTGAGTCCCAGAGCTTGAAAGAGCTCTACTGACACCCAAGGAACAATGAGAATGATGAACACATCAGTACAGTTGATGAAGTTTGTGTCTTCTCCTTTCCTGGGTCCACCTGAGCCTCAGTGGAACCCATAGTTGACCATTTGGATGTGATATAGAAGGAAATTTAATGAAAGGGGTAGACATGGTCAGAGTGTGTTACATGTACATATGAAAATATCACAATTCTGCATAATAAATATGCACTAATAACAAAAATAGTGTGGCTTTCTTACACTTAGGTATCATGGAAGGAATTCTGGATTAACTTCTTAAGAAAAATATTGCCTAAAGAAAATTATTGCCTAGTTCATAGGCTTGTAGCACGAATTAAATGAGATAGTAGTTGAAACTTTGGCATAATGTTTGTTTCTTAGTATTTATTAAAGGGCTCAAATATGTCTGTCATATCATAAAACTGAGGGAAAGCTAAAGGGAAATTTCAGAATATCCTTAGTGCTGTCTTACTGCCCTAGAATAGCTACTTAATAATACAACAGCTGTATTAAGTAGTTTCCTGCCATAGCTTAGGTATTTTCTGATTCAATTCCTGGTCCTTTTAAGCTTTGTCCTGTGCCTTGCTAGATTAGAAACTTGCATACTTTGCTGCAAGGAGAAATGCAGCTTTGTCAGTGTCGTTAGACAAACTAAAAGCCCCTTGAGTATTTTCTTTCAGATACAGTGGTATATGCCAAGAATACCCAAGGAAAATTTTTCTGTATAAGGTTGTTCCAAATATTGCTATCCTGAGACTGAAACAGAATATTCTTTGTTGCCGGTGGGAGGAAAAACCAGATGAATACAGTTGAGAGTTGAGTTATTATTAAAATAACCAACCTCAGAGAATTTGTCCTATGATGATATCTCAAAGAATAGCTTCTAATAGAAATTAAAACATATTGAAAGTAATAATCACAGATAAATATTTATGTTGTAAGACAATAAAATTATAGAAGTGTAATTTGAGAAAATTTTCTTAATTTTCTATGAATTTCTGTAGTTGCTCAATCACTAAAAATCTTAGACTAGGTAAACAGGCAATAATCATGTAGAGTGTAAACTTTATTTTAAAGTAGCTTCATATTTACAGAGGAGTTGCAAAGCTAGTAGGCTAAGTTACCCTGTATTATTCACCCAGGTTTGAAATCACTTCTACCCTTTAGTTACTCCTACTCCTAGAATTACTGTGGATGCTCATCACACTAAATTACCAGAGAGACTTCCTTAAAAAGTAACTTTCAAGACAACTAACATAATTCCTACAACACAATAAGCCTCAAATATTTCCCTCTTTTTTCCCAGCAAAGTTAAGAGCTGGATTTAAACCCAAAAGTGTTTACTGTTAAACCTGTTCAAAATCTAAGTGGCAGTCTTTGCCAGTGAGGAACAAGGGAACATATTCAGTATGTTAAAAATCTGAAATGGACGGTTACACTTGGAAAATTTGAGTTCTGTCCTTAGTTTACTTAAATAAATTCAGTGAGCAGTGACTTAAAAAAAAAACAAAAACAAAAACAAAGCAATTGGTAGTTACCAACCAGCAAGACTGCAAAACAACTGGTAACATTTGCTGAACTGACTTTTGTGCCCCATTTTGTGGGTAATCCTAGAGTTTTCATCACAAATTCCAAGGTGTATTACCTTTGCTCCACACCCCTCCTGCTCCCGTCAACGGGAATTTGGTTTTCAAGTTCAGCCCAAGTAATTCTGAAAGTGTTCAGGATATGTCTTTTGTGTTTACTAACTGCAAACCAATTGACTTTTCTGCTCTGCTGTCTATTTCTTCTTCCTCTCTTGCTTTTGGTGGCTGCTGGAAACATCAAGAGCTTTTGATAACAAGGCTCAGTAAAGTCCCGTAAAGAGATTGCCCTCTTTTGGTTCTGTCTAATGTCTACACCAGTGGTGTCCATAATGATTGTGAAGGTAGTGCTGTCAACACTGAGGACATTTTGCTTCTGAGATTAACTCCTATAGAGGCCTTCATCCTCACAGATCCCTTTTCTTCCCTTCTTCTATCTGCCTTTAGATTTTGTTGCTAAGAATCCAGTTCTATTAACGTAATTACTTTGTGGGAAATCCTTGTGCCGCTTAAACCAACATGTCACTCAGTCTTCTTGGAAAAATTTAAAAGTGACTTGATACTTGGTCATAAATAGCTTGTAGTGGAAAAGGACTGTTGAAACTCTTGAAGAATTCACTGTACATTGTATTTTACTATTAAGAGGGCAAGTGTGCAAATAAGTAGATTTTAATTTCTCTTCAAAAAACATTGAAAAATCAATATAGATAAATGGATCTTAGCTTAAAATTTTGACTGTAATTGAAAGGTTACATTTTGAACTTTTGTAAAAGGTTTGAATTGCTTTAAAGTTATTTATGGCAAAGTCTAGGTGTTGGGAATTTTGAGGGCACATTTTTCTCTAAGTTCTGCTTTGAAGTATGACCTTTCATTTCCTTAGACAAAGGGGAAGTGTGAGTTATGGGCTACCAAAAAAGGCAGGTTGACGTCTCACTTGCCTTCTAACTCGGTCTCTGAGAATGCATTTCTTCTTTTAAAATCTTGCCTTCGTGCCTTTTAAATTCCATCAATTGTGTGTTCTGTAAATCTTATTTTCTCAAACTCCTTTCTAAAATATTATTTTCAGAACTTTGTGTAGGCTTATTGTTGGACAAATCATGAAATAACTTGGAACATTCCAAAAGATGACCAGAGAAGGATATTAATTTTTTAAAAAGCTGAAAACTGTAAGGAAGGGGTAAACATGAGAAAAACTGCAGGAGAACTGCATTTCACAGAATTAGCATTTGTTCCTCTTTAGGCATACCTGACTTCCTGTGCTTTTCTTTGTGTTCATTTCTTCATGTTGCAATTCTCCATGTTACTCCAGGTGGGGGCTCCATGGACTAGCAGCACTGGCATCTCACCTGAGAGCTTCTTAGAAATGCAGTCTCAGGCCCCAACCTACTGAATCAGGACCCATGTTTTAACGAGATCTCCAGGTGATTCATGTATAGTGAAAGTTTGAGAAGCTCTGCTTTTTCCTAAATTCCCAAAATATTTTTTTTTTTCATTCGTGCATCTATAGCACTATATGTAAAGCCTTGTGGACAGTTGGGTCTTGATGAATTTTAACTTTTGAGTTGGTTCTCAGTGGTTGGAATCTGGTTTAAAGCTCTAATTTAGAAATCTTAGGATAAACTGCGTGTGGTGGTACACACCTATAATCCTAGTACTAGGGAGGGTGAGGCAGGTGGATTACTGTGAGTTCGAAGCCAGCCAGAGATACATAGTTAATTCAGCACCATCCTGGACTACAGAGAGAGACCCTTTCTCAAAAAAGAAATGTTCAGAAGCTCAGAAGACATAATCAACCAAACGTAGGACTTGGTCTACGGTCTACTCAAGGAGTACTCAGCATTCACTATACATTGGAAACATGGAAGATTTTTTAAAAAAATACCAATACCTGGCTACTATCAATTCTTAGAAAGTTAAACTTAATTAGTATCAGTTATGATTTGGGCATTAGAATTTCTAAAATTTCCTCAGTTGATTCTAAGGTATTGTTAATGTTGAAACCTGTTTTAGTAGAATTTTACAAAAAATCTTTTGAATAGTGAAATCACTAAGTCCCAGGAACAGCAAAATATTGAAACCTATTATGTATATGTACTTGAGTCTTTTGCGTCAGTGTCTAATAAATCAGAACATGGTATGTGGAATGAATTTATGTGTCTTTGCAGTTTTGGATTGTTTGGAGTAAGCAAATACTATGTTTGGCCAATCTAGTCATACAAGGGAACAGTAGAAAGGTAGAAGTTTGATCAAAAAAGTGTCATTTATGAGTCCTTCAAAAAAAAAACCCTGTAACTTTAAAAAGCAGATATAAATCATTAACATTATTTGTGTATTTTATCTAATTAGTTATTTTATTATCTTGGAAGAGTGATTGTTACTTAATTTATCAACTTTGAAGTTCTTATTTCTAGGTAAAACAGTTCTACAATACCTTCCTTACAGAAGCACACTATATCTGCTGGGTGTATTTCATGTTTTTTCTTATTGAGTAGATCTCTTCTTTTGGGTAATCAAAAGCCATCTTGTCTGTGTTAGAAAACAGTTCTGTTTATACATATCTTTTCTGAGCTTGACTGATCCATCTTGATAAGTGCAGACTCTCAATGGGGAAGATTACATCATTTCAGATGATGTCAATATAGCATGTGGCTAATTTGGTTGAATTGACATTTTGAGCACATTAGAGAGAGAGCTTGATCAAGTTAAAGTACATTTCCACATTGTTCTCTTACCAGTCTTAGTTTCTGGGAGATTCTAAGTAAGCTTGTGATCCATACTCAGCCCTCTAAAGTTCCTGCAAGGGATTTATGCTTCTATCAACATTTCAAAGGTCACAAGAGTTGGAGATGACATTGAAGGGTGAAGACATGATGACATTGCTGGGTGTGGATGTCAGAGATGATGACATCATTGTGTAGATGTAGAATTTGCTTAGGGGTTCACCTTGTGGTGATGTCGTGTTCCAACATGCTACCTCGTAAATACTGATTTCTTTTGTCTTTGACAACTGTATTAGAATAAAAGAAAAATGACTGTAACAAAGGGAACAAAATACATGGAAGGACATTCCTGTTACATGTTGTCGTTTAGGGACCTTCCATGTCATTGATCTCCTCTAAACCATTTTCCTTATCTGTGTGGTTAAAGCTAGGTCTCTGGAACATGTGTGTTTCTATGTTCAGAAAGGAGGAAAGGAAACAAACATATGGCAAATGGTTACTTTGAAGTAGATGAGAGTTAAATACATCTTATATTCACATTTTATTGCTAAAAATATGTCACATAGCCACAGTCATCTCTAAGGGAGTCTGAGAAATGTGGACTTTGTTGTGACAGTCATGTTTGTGTGGGAGAGGGGATGGCCATGGAGAAGGAGCTCTGCATTGTGGCATTTGAGAGGCAAGGGATCCAGGCGTGTGTAGGCACCAACTCCTGTTATTGGTGGAGAATGGTTCCTCATGACGTGCTAATTCCTTTCCACTTCTGACTTGCTGTGTACAAGGAAGGGGTAGGTTTTGGAGAGCAGAGAAGTTCCTAAGGCAAAAAATTGCAGATATTGGCAGTTGACATTTGGCTTTTAGGAACTGATGCAGTTAGGGTGGATATAGATAGGGTACTGAAAAAAATCTGTTATAGCATTTATTGTTGATTTGAAAACTTGAATCACCAAATCAATCTGTACCAATTTCAAATATAAAAAGCTAAAGAAACATATGCTCTGCCTTTAAATGACCTAGAACCATAGCATTTTGCGGTTCTAAAATGGGGTGATCAATTATGTAACCATGATTATAATTTATAAAATTTGGATCTGGGTTCACATGCCTCTCTATATAACTTAAGTGAAGATGGCTACAAAATAATTCAGGGTGAGTGAGTGCTGACATATTTTATTGTGAGTTGTTCAGGAATTTTGAAAGGATTGGGTGGTTAAAAACTACCTTGTATTTAGTTGTGAGGTTTATTTTTTTTAAGTATCTGATTGCTGATACCCAAATTCATCCCATAAAATGTAGTTTGGGAAAGCTAAAGCTACTTAAAACTTACAAATATACGAAACAGATCTTTGCTCTGCCCAATTGATTTTAAATTGTAAGAGTGACAGGTAGTAGTAATATTTACTCAGTTAGATGATACATATGGACTTGTTTGAAAACTACCATGTGGTATTACATGGGTTTGTTTAAAAACTTGTGTGTGCGTTTACATAACCATTCATCTCTTTTTACCTTGTCTTTTTGTTTTGTTTTGCTTTGTAGTGCTGGATGTTAGAATTCAGGGCCTCTTGCACACTCAGCATGTATCCTATCACTGAGCTGCATTCTCAGTCAGTGCTCTTTTTATTTACTCCAGTGTGAAGATAGCCATAGATAGGCATTTCATGGTGGCAGAAAAGAAGGGTCAAAATATAGGGTGTTCCTGCTTAAACTCACAGGTAGAAACAAGCAAAACATACAGCAATTATTAAATTATGTACTAAATGAGTCTGTTTTTCTTTCTGTAGAATCAAAGGAGATGAATATTCCTTCCATAATTCCTTATCCACGAATAACTAAAGGAAATTAGAAGATTATTTTCCACTTAAGTTTAAAGGAAGAATTCTGTCAATAACCTAGTTAGAATAAAAGCTCTTTGAAAAGTGAATTTAATTCTAATTTCAAATAGATTGACATGCAAATGTGGTTTATTCATAGATTTTTGAAATTTTCTCAACAGAACCTTTAAAAATAGAACTCGTATAAAGGAAATTCCCCAGAGTGATGCAAAACATATTTTAGACTCAGGTGACCTTAATGCCCACCAAGTTATAGCATGGTTCTAAGGAAATTTTGAAGATCCTTGTAGAGGGCAATACTGAAATGTGGGTTGGAATCTTTGCCCAGTCTCCTGGCTGACTTCTTTGCTGCTAAAATTCACTGGACTAAAAGCTTTACTATTTTTTTTTCTTTTTTCTTTTCTTTTTCTTTTTCTTTTTTTTTTTTTGTATCAGCCTTTCAGGGATGAAACACTGTGAGAAGTGTTGGGAATTGGAGGTGATGAATTTCCAGATCTAGATACTAATAGCTTATTTTTGTGTCAAGTTGAAATTCTGTGATCCTGAATTTTCTATTTTCATACTTTCTAGGCAAAGAAACTGGTTCCTTGGGAAATTTGAGTTCCAGATAACTTTTTAAATAAACTAGAGACCATCAAGATTAACTTAACTGCCTTTTAAAAATTATAGTAAGATACAGGTACTAAAAGTATGTATTTTAAAGTTACATATAGTTCAGTGGACTTCAGTGCATTCAAAATATGGTGCAACAGTTACCTCTGTATTTCCATTTTCACTACCCCAAGAGAAGACCCTGGAACCACAAGCAATAATTCCTCCTTTCCCTTCTTCCTTGCTCCTGCCAATCATTAATCTGTTTTTTTTTGTCTGTGGATTAACATGTTCTTGGTGTTTCATACAGATGGAATACTGTAACATATGGCTTTTGTGTGTAGCCTTTATGACTTGACATAATATTTTTGAGGTACATCTAAATTGTACTATGATGTCATACTTTATCCCTTTTTATGGCTGATTATCTGTTTTACATATATATCATATTTTGTCTATCAATTCAAGTGCATTTGGGTTGTTTTTGGATATTGTGAATGCTACTGGAATTTTAGGCCAAACATCCTTGTTCTGAAGTACCCAGCAAATTAGTTCCAAGCAATTGTGAAGGCAGGAAAGGAATTTAAATCAGTATAGCTCTACTGGGAAGGCAAAGGGGTCATCCTCCTCAGGCATGAGCCCCCAGTTATGTAGGGAAGAGGAACCAAAAATATGCCCAATCAATCACTCTTTGTCATATTGTGATCTGGCTGATCTTTTATTTTCAGAGTTGGTTGGATATGTGGGGGGATCTTGTCCAGGATAAGAAAATTGCTGTTAGGCTAAGGGGTACTTTAAACTCACCACAAGATATTTATTGATTAGACCTGCTGCTCCTGGAGTCTAAGGTGAGCATGATTTCACATCAAAGAAGATACATGCAAAATGAAGACAGAGATGCCAATTTTTCATTCAGCTTTTAGTGACACATTGAGTATCTGCAATTGAAGAGTCGGTGCATTTTAACAAAAGCAGCCATGGGATGTTTGTTATGTGAATGTTGTGTTTATGAACAGTTGCATACAAATATTTGCACTTTGCCAACAATGCCTTGTTTAACAGCATCTTAAAGTATTCATAATGATTGATGTCTGGTAGTAGAAATATTAAATGGGCTGGGGGCATAACTCAGTGGTTAAGAGTGTATACATAGCTTGCACAAGGTCCTCGGTTGAATTCCCCAACACTCTACAAAAAAATTAACCATGTGTGGTGGACATACCTGTAATTCCAGCACTTGGGAGGCTGAGGCAGCAGGATTACCTTGAATTTGAGGCCAGGCTGGGCTACATAGTGAGTTCAAGACCAACTTGGACTACAGAGCAAATTTCTGTCTCAAAAAATTATATATATATATATATATATGTATATATATATATGTATATATATATACATATATATATATATATGTATATATATATATATATATATATATATCTGAGTTGCACAGTGCAAACATTTTGTTTAGTGTTCATTCCAGTTCTTATCTGTGACAACCCAGTGATAATAAAAATAAAATAACTGATTTTTTTTCAAGAATCATGCTAGTGAATACCAGGAATTATATATGATGGCTAACAACATAGGCTTGAAATAACAGAGATTTTTATTCTTGAATACCAGGCTTCTTAACTTTAGAATTACTGATAATGTTGGTTGGGATGGTCTATTTTTGTGGAAGGCTATCCTGTGCATTGTAGACAGAATGTCCCCTACCCATTAGACATGAATAATCTCTTCCCCAACTTGTGAGAATCAAAAATGACTCATGTTACCAAATGTCCCCTGGATCAGCCAGTGTAAAAGAAATGTAAGGCTGCTTTGGCACCTCTTTGGTTTCTGTAATATAGTAATTGGCTTTGTGCATGCATGCGTGTGTGTGTATGTGTGTGTGTGTGCGCGCACGTGCATGCACACCTGTGCTTTGAGAATTGAATCGAGGTCATTATGTGTACTGAACATATGTAACACTAAGCTACACCACTAGACTTCTGATTTTTAATTTAGCAATCCTTAGTGTGTATTGGACAACTTTCTGCCGTCATTTGTCACTTTGTAGCAGTAGTAGCAACATTCCCATAAAGATTTAGCCAGAGAGAAATTTGGGAGCTCTGGCCTCCAGAAGGTGTGTCTGAATCCAGGCCCATCAGCAGCATTCACAAACTAAAGGCTACAGTGTGAATTAACAGTTACCAGCATATGTAACTGTGTGAGACAGAGTAGCTTTCTCACAAAATCAAAGACCCCATGAGCCCAGGGTGGCCATACAGAATAGGATCAGAAGGCCAGAGTGAAAGTAAAGGGAGGACTTCTAATGGCTTTTCTGGGAAAAAAAATTCTGGTACACTTCAAGCAAACTCATTGGAAGTAGGCCTATAGCGAGTGGGAATTGTAAGCCTTGACATTTGAAAAGAGATGGTAACCTCATTGCCATTGTTGGTAAAGTTGATGTTGTGGGTTGAATTGTAAACCCCTCCCCAACCACAACATATGTATAAGTCCTAAATCATGATATCTTTGAATGTAACCTTATTAGGAAATAGTCTTTGCCGATTTAACCAAGTTAAAATGAGGTCATGCTTCGAGTGGGGCTTAATATGACCTGTGTACTTTTAAAAGGAGAAAGCAGAAACACACAGAATAAGGTGTGAGAAGGCCTCATGAAACCAGATGCAGAGACTGCAGTGATTACTCTGTGTGCTAAGGATTGCCAACAACTACCAAAAGCTAAGAGAGGACCATGGAATAGTTTCTTCCTCTGAGGTGTGAAAATGAACCAGCCTTCGGTTTTTGGATTTCTGGCCTCCAGAATCATGAGAAAATAAATTTTCTGTTGTCGCATTCCATACTCTTTGTTATACTTCATTATGGCACCTAGGAAACTCATAAAGCTAGGACATACGTCTCACACATAAAACTTGCAGCCATGCAGGATCTATCTAGTTGCACTTGTCTTTTATTGGTTTTTTAATGTGAATCACTGGGATGGGTAGTTCAAATTCCATCTTATTAACTTGCCCCCAGGATGCTCTAAACTATTGCAGATATGCGAGTTTTTAACAATTTTTTTTTTACATTCATTAAGTTCCTGTTCTAGGGATTTTTCATGAGATGATATACATGAAAGTACTTTATCAAGGATAAAATGTGATATGATTACTAGTTACAATTGTATTATCAGTGTAGTTTTGTAACTTTGTACCTGAAATATACCTGAAAAACAAATGGTCAGGGGGATGTTAATAAATTTAATTAGATTTTTTAGCCTGTGATTCCAGGAACAAAGCAAATAATGGTGAGAAATGGATATTTAAGAAGTGCCTCTTAAGAAATAGCACTTACAATTGTATCTTGTTCAAAAATTCATCAGTAAAACAAAGTGGTCAGAGAAGCATCTGGAACAGGAAAATGCCAAATAGAGTACACTGTAGCTTTGCCTTTTGATGATGTTGAAACTGTCAAAGCCTGCTATTCTGTGTGCCTGACAGATATTTCAGAGCCATCGTGGGCTACCAGCAATGCATGACCTCCCCTTTCCTGTGATGGGGAAGCACTGGGAAGGCGCTGCCTGTATCTCTCCCGGAAATAGCCCAGTAAGCAAACACATGTTAAGGCAATCTAAGCCTTGACATACTGTTCTTAACCATGTTGTTAAATACAATTAAAAATAATAAAATTAAATGAGAGATAAACTCTCGGTTCCCAAACTTAGGCTCATACATATTTATGCCCTGAGCTATAAGGGCAATAGTGGCAGAAGCTGCAATAGTATGGCCTAATGGGTTGAAAAAATGATGGCTTGGTGGATGCATTCCTGAACCCTACAGCTGACAGCACAGGCCCAGCCTGTGCCGTGTCCCAGGAAGACATATAAAATGAGAAGAACAGTGCCGATGGAAGAGCTTCTTGAACGACAAGAAATATTGGCCGAGGTTTTCTTTTTTTTCACTGTAGAGTTACTTCTAGGTACTGCCTAAACCTATCTGAACTTTTCTAGGATCCTTTAAAAAGTTGAAATAGGACACTGGGATTTTATTACCAAATTTTCCAAAAGGTAGGCCACGAATGTTTTTGTTTTACTGATCAGGAAATCAAGACACAATTAGAGTAAAACCATCTCCTTCACATCTGTCCTCTGCTTGATTAATTGTAGGAGCTCACAGTGTGCATGGACCCATTACAGAGGACTCTTGTTAGCTGTTACAAAGATCTTACATTGTTTAAGAAATGAGCTATCTTATAAGCAATGGATTCTATTTTCCTCACTGCGTCCTAGTTTTCCAAAACTGGAGGCTTCCTTAATGCTTACGTTAAACTACTCTCTTTTCTGTGTTAACTGTCCTTGGATGATTCAACTATTTGTTTGATTTTCTGACCTTTCACCATCCTAGCTCACTCAACTCTAATGAGCTATAATTGGTTGGGTTCCTCCCCCCTTATGTGGTTGTACTTTGAGTATTGTATAAATGTACACATTGAGATAATTTTCTCTTATTTTGGGTGTCATATATTTATTAAAGTAGGTTACATTTGAATTTTTAGGAAGTTAGATCATTCTTTTGAATAATAGTTTAAGTTTGTAGTTTGTTGTTGAAATTATAGCCAACAGAGACTTTTAGGTTTTTTGTATACAGATTTATATTTTATATCTACTGAACTGTGCAGTTTTTTATGGTAAGTTTTGTTTTATAATGTCAGTTGTCAGCTTTAGTTTCCCACTTGATTGATATCTGTAGATTGCTGTTTTCAAAAGAATTGTTCCTCCCAGATGCATGTTGTTAAAACCGCTCTTCTTATTTTTACACTGACTACTAATGAGAGTTAAACAGAATGGGACTGAGTAGGGAATAATACTGTTTAAATCTTGGAACTTCACTGAAGGGTAACAACTTGTTAATCTAGAATCTTATTGTAAAATTGAGATTTTGTTTCATCTGACTTGATAGTATACAATTTTCTATTTTGTCCAAGTGAATTTTATTCCAATTTAGAGAGTGCTTATTGACTAGAACAGAGTTGACAAAATACTTGCAAATCCAGCCGGCTTCCTATTTTTGAAGATGAACTGATGATGGAACACAGCCATGCTTATTTTTTTACATACTGGCTTTGGCTACTTTAGCAGGTTACAATGACAGTTGATTAGTGTGGTCCACAAAGCCTGAAATATTTAGTCTTGGCCCTTTACAGAAAGTGTTTGAAGACCTTTGAAACAGAAGTACTTCAGTCCCATAATTGCATATTTCCTTTCTGCATGCTCACTTTTTTATCATTATCAATAGAGTGATGATATGCTGTATTCGTTTCCATTAACACTCCCCCTAAAATACCTATCTTCTCTTTCCTTTCAATATAACTTTCTTTTCCTGGTCCTCTTTAGAAAGCAAAAGAAAACCCACACGACTAGAGTTTTCTTTCCTTCCTATCTGTCCTTACTCTCCTCATCCTCACGTGAATTCACTCCAGTGTGCCATTCATTTCTCATTCCTCTGAAATGCCTTTGTTCAAGTTCCCTACGTGGCTTTCACATTGGCAGCCTGAGACTGAAATATTCTCAGTTATCTTTTTTGACCTATCATCTCTCTTCAGATGCAATAGAGTTTCTCTTTTCTAAACCACTAACCCCACTGGCCTTCTGGACATGGCTCTGTCTCTCACTTTCCGTTGTGTTCTTTTTATCTTCCCACTTTAAAACATTGGACTGCTCTAGGGCTCGTCCTTAGATCTTTTCCCCGTGTTTATTCATTGCCTAGGTGTTCTCATCACATTTCAGTTTTAGAGTGTCTCTGTATGTGATGGTTTTCCTACTTAGATCTTTAAACTTGCTCCTCTATACTGAGTTCCAATGCCAAGCAGACATTTCCACTTTAGGTGACTAATATCTTACATTTAGGAGGTTGCAAAGCAAAGTTCGTTCACTCTATGCCAAGCAACTGCTCTTGGCAGTTGTCTCATTTTAGTAATCATAAATTATAAATCCAAACTTTCATTGTTTCACTGTCTTTTTTTTTTTTGAGACAAGTTCTTGCTCTGTAGTTCAGTCTGACTGTGAACTCATTATGTATCCCAGACTGGCCTGGAACTCGAGGCAATCCTCCTGTCCCAGCTTCCCTCCCAAGTGCTGGGATTACAGGGGTGCACCACCATGTCCAGCTTAAATGGTGCTGGAGAGTCAAACTTGGGGCCTTGCACTTGCTAGGCAAGCGCTCTAACTGTGGTGCTGTTACTCCAGCTCCTGTATCTCACTCTTGCTTCATCATTTTCTCTGATACTTCCTGTGAATCCATCAGCAAATCACTCCTTTTCAAGTTTCAAGATAAAGCTCAAATTAGCCCGTTTTGCACTTGCTCCACTGCTGCTGTATGGCCTAAGCTATCATTATCTCACATTTGAATTATTTCAAAAGTCTCCCAACTAATTGCTCTGCTTCTTCCTTTGACCTCTACCTCACCCTGGCTCCCTGATCCTTCATAAACATGGCAGTTTCTTTAATACTGTTAAAATATAAGTCAGGTCATGTCTTCTTTGCTCAGAACCATCCAATAGCTTTTTTTAAAGTCCCATTTTCTTATCTCCCTCTTAATAGTTTTCACCTTGCTAATTCCTCTGTAGCCACACTGCCCTCCCCACCGGTTTGCAAACCCAGAAAGCATGTTCTAGCACTGATAACATTATTTATGCCTTGCTCTGCTAAAGTACACTTCTCCCGGATATGCCTATGACTTGTGGCTTCACCTCATTCAGATTTCTGTTCAGAATTTACCTTAGCAGGAAGCCTTACCAGAGCAACCCTTCATAAGTCTCAGTGCTCTTACCCCTTGACTTATAATAAGAATTCTGTAGTACTTTAATATCAAATGAAAAGCCTTGTCAACATGAGTATTATATAAAGATAAAATGTTCATTTCACTAGAAAGATGTAACAGTCTTTTATACAATTAACATGACATCTGCTAATTGAATATGCAATACAGTAAAAGTAGGTGGAAATGCAATGAGAATTTGACAAATTGATGAATACAACTCTTAGGAATTGATAGATAGCAGACAAAACCGGATAGCTTTGTAGAAGATTAGGGTACCTAAAAATTTTCAAAGAATAGATATCTAAAGTTGTGCATCAACAATTACAGAATGTAGCTGTACAGAATACAATTAAATCCATAAGGTAACCCTGACCACACAATGCCAGTGGAATTATGAAAAATGATGATTAAAATGTATATTTTAAAATTTAAAGATTCTCCTAAATAATTCATGGATTAAAGAATCACAAAAACTTATACAGCTAGAAATGACTTACAGTAAAATTGAATATGATACATCACATGTGGAATGCCCCAAAATAGATATTTAAAAAAATTCTGGTTTGTATTAGAGAAAGAAGGCTGAGAATCAGTGAGCTTAGCATCTACTTTAAGACAATAGTAAATTTTAAAAGACAAGAGAATAATCTTAGAGAAGGTAGACTGAAGGAAACATAACATACGTGTTTGGGTAATTTGTTTTTATCTTATTGGTAAATAAAATAACATGGTATACATTTTTTTTTTTAACTCTGAGATGGGACTCTGTGTTTTAATCAGTACTTAGGATTACTTGGGTGCGATCAGTCTACATTTTGCCAAGGAGTTAATATTAATTGTGCAGTTTTTTTAGGTTTGTAATTATTAGTGCATATTATACAAATTAATGGATTTCATTATGACATTTCCACACATGGATCTAACACACATGCATCTAACACGAGTTTAATTGTATGTGCCCTCCCTACGACTCTCTTACTCCTTATTATCCAAAATACCTGTTTTGCTGCATCCCACATGGTGTATATTGTAGGCAAAGAATCATCTCTTGTGTTTGCTTTCCATTGCTGGGCCAGTGTACTTGAGGCAGGAAATTTTTTTGGCTCATGGTTCATTTCCTGTTCATGTGAATCTTTTGTTTCCAGGCCTGGAGTGAGGCTGTATGCCATGGCAGAGGGGCATGGCGAAGGGCATTGGTGTTTTGCACCAATTGGCGGCTGGGAAACGGGGTTTTCAGGGAGAAGGAAAAAAGAAAAGGAAGGCCTTGAACAAGATAGACCTTTCCAGGACATAAATCCTTACCCTAAGCCCCACTTCATAAATTTTCCGCTGTCTTCCAGTTAATGCCACCAGAATTAATCTGTTTTTGAGGTCAGAGTTCACATGATCAGATTGCTTTCCCAAAGCCCACACCTAGACATTGCTGCATGGGGGAGCAAGCCTTCAACACAAACATTTTGAGGGTATTGCAGATACAAATCATAGCATATGAAAACGGCACAATTTGACTCCCCCTTTCATATTTTTTCCTTTCATTTTTTTTCTCCTGCCTGATTGTTCTGGCTCAAGTTTGTAGTACTATATTTATTTTTCCCCTGTGGCTTCTTGAAATAATTAAATTTGATTATTTTCTACTTCCTATGTGTACAGCTACTCTTCTAATAGGTTTTATTCTTTCTTATGATCTGGGGCTGGTTTTATCTTGCTTCCTCTTCTGGGTATAGGGTTCCTGAGAGTATCTTCTATAATGCTGATTTTTTGGTCATAAATTCTTTTAGCTTCTGCTTATCTTGGAAAGTATTTCTCCTTTGAATCTGAGGGATAACTTTGTTGGGTATAGTAATATTGGTGAAAGTTGTTTTTCTTTATTTCTTTTTCTTTCAGGGCTTTAAACTCAGCATTCCCTGCCTTCCCGGGCTTAAGAGTTTCTGTTGAGAAATGTGTTTACTGATGGGTTTGACTTTATAAGTTTCTTGGTGTCTCTCTCTTGTAATTCTCAATGTTTTTGCTTTGTGCTAAACTTTAAGCAGTTTAACTTTAAAATGTTGTGGAGGCTTTCTTTTTTGGTTGTGTCTATTTGGGATTTTAAGTGTTTTGATATGTTGATATCCACATTTTTACCCCCAAATTTGGGAAAGTATTATTTCACTGTATAGGCCATTTATGCCATTACCTTGTCAACTTCTTGTCCTATGATTCATAAATTTGGCTTTTTAATATTATCCTGAGATCTTGTATATTTTGTT
The DNA here is from genome assembly GCA_004027205.1 of Ctenodactylus gundi. NCBI lineage: Eukaryota > Metazoa > Chordata > Mammalia > Rodentia > Ctenodactylidae > Ctenodactylus > Ctenodactylus gundi. The sequence goes on along the minus strand of PVKB01001342.1, from coordinate 94,365 downwards.
CCTAGTTTCATTTTCCCTTTATTACTGTCTGAATGAAATTGGTCCTTCATCTTGTCTTCAAGCCCTGTTATCGTTTTTTGTGCTTGATCTAGTCTATTGGGGAAGCTTTCAGTTGAGTGTATTTGACTTACTAAATTTTTTATTTCCAAACTTTGATTCTTTTTCAGAATGTTTGTGTTTATTGAATTGCTCTTTCATATCTTGCATCATCTGCCTTATTTTACTCAGCTGCTTATTTGTGTATTCTCTTTAAAATTAGTCATTTAAAAACTTGGTCTTCTGAATCATTTGTGTGTCATTTCATGTACTTCAGTGTCTTCAGAATTACTAAGTAGAGAGTTATGAAATTTTGGAGGAGTCATGTTCCCTTGCAGGCTTTTTGTGTTTTTGGGTGCAGATTTGTGTATGTATTGGGCTAAACAATATGTCCACTTTTATGTGAACATCATCCTAGTGAATTGACTTTTCTTAAGAATATCCCCCGGGGTGTTGCTTTGTTCTGTCGTGTTGAATTTCATTCCAAATAGACTTGATATTGTAGTTTTGATTAGTGGATTTTAACAACATAGATCTTGCAGAAATTTGTATCTCTGCGGAAACTTGGAATCCCTCTGGTAGTTCAGCCAGCTGTTGTGTAGACCGTGGAGTACATGGGACATGCCTTCTGTGGTTGGCTGTCTTGTCAATGTGTGGTCTGAAGGGTTAAGACTACAACTCGTACTGTGGTCCCTTACAGGTGCAATGCCCACAATCTTCGTGTTGTTTCTCTTCACTGTCACTATGGAAATGGATATCAGAAATGGGTATCTAGCACCCTCAGTATCCATGTCTACTTGAGGCCAGATCATTGACCTAGTGCTTTTATCTCCTCTAATCTTTTTTCTCTCCTACCACTTGTGATTGCCCAAGCCCTTCATACTGAGCTGTATCCTCAACCTTTTTTATTTTCTATTTTGAGACAAGGTTTTACTACGTAAGTTGTCTGGCCGGTGCTTAAACTTGCAAACCTCCTGCCTCAGGCACCCAGAGTACTGGGATTATAGATGAGTGTCACTGTGCCCAGCTTATCTCCCCCATTCTTTAAGTTGAGGTATTAGCTAAGGTCATAGCTCAACTGGGTCATGAATATTCTAAAGTGTAGTTTCTCCTGGCAGTGCTGAGATTGTTGTTCTGTAGCAGAGCCTATAGCCACTGTTGTTGGAGTGTCTGACTTGATCTCCAGCGCTGTGTAGAAAGAGGAATTCAAATAGCAAAAGCCTCATGAATATAAGCAAACTAGATGCAGAAATAAAATGAAAATCAAGTTTAGACTATAATATCCAGAACACTAGCATTTACAGAAAATGTGGGATAAAACAATAATTAAGCACTTAAATTATAAACATAAAATTGAGAGAAAAGAGAACAAACATTACAAAATTCAAAGAATACAGAAAACAAGAGAAAGGTAAGAAGTGAAAGCAATAATATAAAAAAGTAAATAATGAAAAAATGTGACTAAAGAAAATAGTAAAGTGAAAGAAGAAAAAAATTATATATAAAACCAAATAGTAAATATATGTTTACATACATATGCATATATAGTGGGGTGTGTCTGTGTTTTAAATACAAGCAAGACAGTAAACCATGAAAGCGTTGTTACTGCTGAGGTAATCAATATTGTGGGCAAGAGTAGATGTTTGGTACTTGAACCAACCGGCCTTTCTTTCCCTATCTTTTTTGACTATGTGACCCCACCCCCCAGCACACACACACACACTAGGGAGTACAAGGGCTGGTGTTAATCACTGCTTGCTTCTTTTGTCTTGCCTGCCAGATGTCCAGTGGGAGAGGTTTAGGACCACAGCCAATTACAGTGGTTCTCCACTGCCTTGTTCATCAGTATGATCTATTGCAGCACTCAGCATTCCCATGGCAGAGATTTATTCTGGAGAGATTTGTTCAATGCACGCTAAGGACTGGGCTAACTAACACCTGTGCTGCATGCCTGGATCTCCAGAGCCCTTCATGAAGGCCATTTGGTGACTGTGGCTTATGTCATTTTCTGCCAGAGGCACTGTTTTTGTGGTAACAAACTATAGGAATGATCCCTGAAAGTGTAGTCTTGGCACTGGCTTTCTGAAACTCTCCCATGTGCATTAATAATGTGGGCCTGTTCACGCTTTTGAATTTTTTCATTTCATCAAAGTCCCTCATCTTAAAGAGGAAATGGTTTTTGTTCCTTTTTTATGTCCCCAACCAATTACCCATCACTTAGAAGTTTTCAGTGAGATTATTTCAGTGGAGTTCTTCTCCAGGGCCAAACTAGGTCTCCAGGTGTTAGCTGTCTGAGATAATATAGATATTTACTGTGGTTCCCTGGGACAGGAAAATGTAGGGGCCTTTGTTTCCCAAAATCGCAGGCTCAATTGTGACTCTGTCAATAGGCTCCCCATGATAAAGTCACAAGTGTGTGTTGGGAAGTATGGTGAATTTTTCTAGTGCCCTACTATTTTGCAGATTTCTGAGCAGCTGTGTTCTGACTTCCAATTCTGCACCCTGTCTGGGACTGTGTTAATTGCACTTACTGGATCTCTCTTCAGCCATGCTGCTGTGCATTCAGCACTAAGGAGTGGCCTCTTATTCTCTCTGTTTCTTTTCAAAGACTCCGACTTTCTCCAAGTTCCTCTCTACTGTTGAGCTTTGGTGTATTTCTATAGTAATCCATCTAAGTGAGTAGCTTGTTATCTCTAGGTGTTTCGATTTCAACTCTTGGAGAAGCAGGTGAGTGCTGGCTATATTATATGTCAGCTGCCTTCTTTGCCCTGAAATCTGTTGAAATTTTCATAAGTATATTTGTTGTGGAATGGTTAGTCAAGCTTATTAACGTTTGATTTATATTACATATTTTTTGTGGCCATAACATTTAAAATTTATCATATTACCATTTTTGAAGTACATATATGGTCCCTGACTTATAATGGTCTGATTTACAGATACTTAATGTTGCAGAGGTTCAATAGCAATATGTATTCATTGGAAACTGTACTTCCTTTTTTTGAGCAAAGTCTTGCTCTATAGTCCAGGTTGCTCCTGAACTCACTGTGTAGCCTAGGCTGGCCTCAAACATACAGTAATCCTGCCTCAGCCTCCCAGGTGCTGGGATTAGAGATGTGTACCACTATGCTTGGCTTATTTAGTGTTGAGGAATTGAACCCAGGGCCTTATGCTTGCTAGGCGCTTTAACCACTGAGCTATACCACCCAGCCCCTAGAATAACAGTGTAGGATTGTGGTACTCTCTTGCAAAGCCAGGCATCAGCAACAACCTGCGGCTCCCTGTGTGGCTGGTGGTCAAGAGTGTCAGCCGTTACAGTCTGAGGTGTGCAGTTTTGTCAAACTAAGATGTTCAATAGGTTAGGTGTATTTAGTACATTTTATTTTTTAATCTGTTTTAACTGATACATAAAACATTAAAAATTATATGTATAAATGGATAGCAAATAAGGTTTTGGTAGATGCATGCATTATATATTTAAATTGGATCAGAGATTCTCTAACATCATTTTATGGTGACATTTTCAGAATCTTATTGTAGTTTTCTGAAATGTACAGTACACTACTGTCACTGTAGTCACTCTGTGTACACTAGCGCACATTTGTCTTGATCACCAGTTCCCCATCCATCTCCCACCCTTCTTCTCCCCTCCACCATTATACTCTCTTGATTTCTATGAAATTAACATTTTTAGATTCTACCTGTAGGTGGGATCACGTGACACTTCTCTTTTTATACCTGGTTTACCTTTCATGCAACATAATGATCCTCCAGTTCTGTTGGTGCAAATGATAGAATTTCAGTATTTTTAATGGCAGAATAGACTATCAGTGTGCATACATACCCCATTTTTTTCATTTTTCAGTTGATTGACGCTTAGGCTGCTTCCATTTCTTGGCTATTATAAATAGTGCTGCAAAATAATGGGAGTTCCGATGTCTCTTTCACATGTTAATTTCCTTTCCTTTGATTATATACAGAGTAGTGGGATTGCTGGATCATATGGTAGATCTATTTTAATTTTTTAGGAACCTCAGTGCTGCTTTCCATCATGGCTGTGCTAATTTACAGGCCTACCAAGAGTGTACAAGGGTTTTTTTTTCCTCCACATCCTTACCAGCACTTACTATTTTTATACTTGTTGATGATGAACATTTTTCAGTTGGTGTCAGGCAACACCTCGCTGTGGCTTTTATTTGTCTTTTCCTGGTGATTAGTGACATTGACCTTTTTATGTACCTGTGGCCATTTATATTTCTCTTCTTTTAAGAAATGTCTGTTTAGACTCACTGTCTATTTTTAATCTTTGTTGGTGAGTCTTTGGAGTTCTTTATATTTTCTCGATATCAACTATTTGTCAGATATATAGTTTGAAAATACTCTCTTCCATTTTATAGGCTGTCTTGCTGAGATGCATGTTTTTAACACCTTTATTGAAAATCAGTTGGGTACACATCCATGGGCTGGCTTCTACCCTCTGTCCTGTTCCATTGGTCACTGTGTTATTTTTTTGCCAAGACCACCCTATTTTGATTAATACTGGTTTGGAATATGTATTAAGATCAGGTAGTGTGATGCTTTGTCATTTTTGTTCAGGATGCTTTTAGCTATTTTTTCTTTCGGTCGGTCCATATAAACTTTAGATTTGTATTTATAGTCCTGTGAGGATTGCTGTGGATTGTCGGTAGTAACTGCATTGAATCTATGCATTGCTTTGAGTAGTTTGGCCATTTTAAAAGTTCATTTTCCACTTACAGTATCTTCAACTTATGTTTTTTTGTGGTGTAACACTAGGTTCAGGACACTTGTGTACAATATGTTGTTAACTGTAGTCTCCATGACATACACTAAATCCCTAGAACTTTTCTCCTATCTCGCTGGAATATTGTGTCATTTATCACCGTCTCACCTGTGCTCCACCCCTGCCTCTGAACTACTGTTTTATTCTTTATGATTTATATTCTTAAGTTCTGCTTATAAGTGAGATCATGTGCTCTTTTTTCCCTGAGCCTGACTTATTCCCTTAACATAGGTTCTCCAGTTCCATTCACATTATCATCAATGACAGAATTTTCTTTTTTTTAATAGATGAACAGAATTCCATTTTGCACATGCAGCATGTCTTTTTTTATCTGTTCATCAATTAATGGACACTTAAATTGTTTTCATTTCTTGCCTGTTGTGAATGACACTTCAGTGGTGATGGGGATGTAGACATCTTTTCAACATGTTAATTTGGATATATACCCAATAATTTTACTTCTGGAAGATATGGCGGTTCAATTTTTATTTTTTTCGGGCACCTTCATTTTGTTTTCTATAATGGTTATACTAATATATATCAACAATATACAAGGGTCCTCTTTTCCTCATATCTTCAAAAGTATTTGTTATCTTTGGCCATTTTGGTAATAACTATTTTACCATAAGTGAGGTGATACTGCTTCACCCAGGCATTTTATAGAGAAAATGAATATGAAATAGGGTTGTTTTCTTGTCATGATAATTCCATAAAACCTGGAATGAAAGAGTGACATCATAATGTAGATAATCTGAGGGATAAACACCATTTGGTTACATATTTTATAATTTCAAGTCAATATTCCCAACTACTGGAAGCTGGTGGAGAGAGAGTGCTGAGCCTCATAATTTCTCTTCTTGGAATGCTGTAGGTAAGAAGGTAAATATACTTTAATCTGTGTTGGCAAATGTAGTTTACACTTAAATCTCAGTGGTCACTCCTTCTTCCGTCTTGAATGTGGACTTGCCTGTGAAGACAAGGCAACTTTAGAGGCTAATGAGAAGAGAAACATAGGCCTGCTCCATACACTGTGACCACAGGGACAGTAAATGACAGTGGTGGACCCCACAAACACAGAAGCATCTGTCGTAAAAATTAGAAAACAGAAAAGGGCTTGTTCCATTTGTGAGCAATAAGGTGAAATTAGGAGAGCAGGCTAGCCATCATTAACCTTCTTAATCTCGATGTTAGCAAATGTAGCTCAAGAAATGTCAGGCTTTCGTGAACCAGGCTATCTTTCTCCTCTTGGGAAGGAATGAATGAGTAAGATGTGAAAAGAGGAGCATATATTTTCTTTGTAGGGAATTTCTGGAAGTGTGAAACTCTTCTCAGAACATCTTTTCTGAGTTAGGAATATGGGATTCTTCCTATGCTAGCCTTTCTCCTATGCATTCATTAGCTTTTGCTAATGTGTAACAAGCCACCCAGAAGTTAGGAGCTTAAAATAGCAGCTACTTATTTCGGTCATGATTTTGTGGATCAGCAGTTTGCATTGGTCTTAACTGAGTTTGTTAATGGGTCTGTTGTTACCTTCTGGTTCTATGAAATGCCAGCTGGTGTGGGATGTCCTTCACTTGGAGAGAGTACCTGTGATCCATGAGCTCTCTCAGTCCTTATCAGACTGCCCTAGGCTCATTTGCTCAGTTGGTGGCTAGTTCTATCCAGGCTCAGAACTGGCATCCTCCTTCTTCTGCCACATTGTGCTTGCCAAGTCTAATCACTGGAACACTCCAGATTCAAGGAAAAGGAAAATAGGGAGCTTCCAAACCACATAGCAAAGAACTTGTGAGTCTGTTTATAGGTAAAGAGCAGAAAATTGATGCCATTTCTGAGGTGAGCAGTCTCCTATATCTAAACAGTTCTAGTCATCCTCATTGAAGTATGTTAGTAACCTGAAAATAATCATCAGTTATTTGTATCAAATTCAGTTAAATAAGTATTTATTGAATGACCGTTTTACATTGTGGATTATATTAGAAACTTTTCCCAATAGACATAGAAAATGGTATTTCTTGACCATTCCAAATGACATTTTTTACCCCTGGTATAAAATGAAAACGTTTTATTCCTCCAGGAGTCGACCGCAAACAAATCTGAACATAAGTGTCAATCTTCTGAAGGTCTCAGAGGTGTATAGTTTCAATCAACTTTTCTATCCTTGACCCTGAGTCACATCTTGCCAGGTAAAGGACAAGAGATTCTAAATAAACTTTATCCTAGGATATGAGGCAAACATACCACTTTAAAACCCATGGAAGGAGGATAGAGGTAGAATTCTTGTTTGGTGTGTTCAGGGCCTTGGATTCAATCTCCAGCACTTAAAATAAAACACCAAACAAAAATACCTGTATGAAATTTAATAGCTTTTAGATAACCCCCCAGACATGCAACTTAGCCACAGAGAGAACACTAGACAAAAGAATCTGCCTTGAGGTAGATGATTTTTCCGGCACAATGTGGTATTTGTTCACTATAAAAAATAGGAGAAATAAGAACATTCATTCTCATGGTGTTGGGTATTTTGAAACAGAAATAAAGTAACTCAGTTGAATTTAGTCTGCTTTGGAAATCACGCAATCCTTTCATTGTGTAATTGAAACCTCTTTATCTCACCACTTGTTTTTAATGACAACAGTAAAAATATTGTGTGCAGTCATAAATCTTCAGGGCATTATGGACTAACCTCAAGCCCTCATAAAGGAGATAATCTTGCTCCGTTTTGGCAAGTAAACACAACTTAATAGAAAAAGACAAGTCCACTAACAGACTCATTATAAAAAATAAGAATATGCAATATTTTAAAAGGCCAATGTGAAACCAAGTATTTCATCCTGTAAGAGAGTTGATGATGTTTGTTAAGTAAAAGCTATATTTGGAGTAGAAGACCTCAGCTCTTATCTTGATTTCCTCAGTAAAATGACTGCGTAGTTGTAAGTGAATCACATCACCTCCTTCGTCAAAGTTGAACCTCTATGGTGGAGATTATAATCCAGAGTGATGTCACCACAAGAGCATAGCCAAGCTCAAATAATCAGCTGTGGAAACAGCTTGAATTATACCATTCACAATCCTGATCTAATTACAAGCCGATTTCCCAGGAATTTTTTTTCCAATAAATTTAAAAGTGGAGCTAAAATTAGTAGAATTAAATGCAAGACAAACTAATTGTTTTAAGTAATATGAGCTTTAAAACTGACAAAGGTGTTCAATTTTCTTTGTAAATTTTATAATGAAGTATAAGAACAACTATTTGAGTGTTGTAGATTTGCAATCTTTAAAACATTTCTGAGGGTGAAAATAGAAAATTCTTTTTGGTATCTTTTTATTTAAGCTGATATTGCTTTATTTTTCCGAGATATCGTAGTTGTACATCTTTATGGGTTATGATGATTAGATACATACGCAAAATGCGTAATGATCAAATATGAGAAGTATGCACTTCATTTCACCCAGTGGATTGTTAGGCCATCTCCTTCTTGGAACTCAGTTATGCTGACTGGAGCTGATTGTAATTAGGTCGTGATTTATTTCTCTTGTAGTTCTGTCTCCCTTAAGAGGAAAGGAGAAAAGAGCTTCCCTTTTTATTTTTCAATTTCAACATCACACCCCAAAATTTTTGCAAGACATTTCAATATTGCCACCAGCTCCAAAAATTCAAGCTCTCCTTTCTGAAAATTGTCTTTTTGAAAATTGATAACAATATCTTAAGAGTCAAGGCTTAAAAGGTAAGCCTCATCATTTATTCTTCCTTTTCCACAAACTTGACCAAATCCTACTGTTCCATCCTTCCAGATATTCTGCCTTCTTTTAACCAACCTTAAGTAAGATTGAACTTTCACAAGCTGTGGGAGATCTATATATATTTCTTTACATCTCCAAAACAACTTCGCCTCTAGCAGAGTTAGCACATGTCTAGTAGAGAACAATGCCTCCCTTATTGGTCGATGTCAGAGGAGGCTAATTGCTCATAAAGCTATTTTAAACTGATACTGAGTGTAGCTTGAGAATCTTCCTCAACGTTGGAGAGATTTGGTTCCTCCAAGCAACTGGCATTGCCACGAGAAATAATAATACCTCCTTGTCATCCTGATTCTCTGTGACAGAGTTCGACAACCTTGGGCTGATGTTGAGGATTCCCTGTAAATAGGTTCTAACCTACATTTTTCAGTATTAACCTCACTACTTCTTAGTAAAAAGATACTCTGTTCCAGTGAAATTCATCTACTTCATGTTTACTTTCTCAGTTTCACACTTCATGTCATCAAAACTTGGCCAGCTCCTTTGTATTTCTGTGTGAAAATGTTTTGAGGATTTTTCTTAATTTCTTTTCTACAGTCCTTACTACGAGGAAAACTGTATACATATGCTGTTTGATGTAACTTTTCATATTTACATATTATTTATCTAAATAGCATGTGGAGTCATGGAAAGGGGATGGAGGCTTGTCTCGGTCACTGTAGGCTATCTTCTGTAACAACTCAAAAGTCTCTGAGGCTGAACTCAAAAGACTTTAAGTTTTTGTTGATGTCACAGTTGGGCCAAGAAAGAGATAAAGATATTTTTATTAAGCCATTTTCCCCTGGAGTTAGTAGTAATTTGAAAGGTATGTTTTGACTATACTGTTAGTTAATATTAAGTTGTTTTGTTTGCTGAATTTGCGTTAAAATTAATATATATGTATTCTTACTATGAATAAGGTATTTACATAATATAAGTAAAATTAGTTTGAAAAAGTCTTTCCATTCCTAATCCTTAGCCCCATATGTAGCCATTAGCAGTTTGATTTGCATTCCTTCAGAATATTTATAGTCAGGAGGAGGACTTATTTTAAATAGTGACACACATACTTTTTCATAGGTCATCCTGTTTGCATTATTATGTAAATAGCAAAGTCATCCTTTTGAAAAGCTGCATAGTATTCCATCACATAGATATGCTTTAATCAATGTATTTTATACTCTATCAATAGTGTTTGGATCAAAGAGTTGACTTTTTACATTAATGTTAGAATAATTGTCTAGATTGCCTGTTCACAACCAACTCTAGACATAAGTTGTTTGCTTGTATGTTTTTTTTTTTGTGGGAGTCTTGAAAAACCCCAGTATATTAGATCTCAAACCATTTCCTCATTTTAAATGTAATACTTCAGAATGTGGGTATAAAATTGGGAAGGCAAAGTTATCATTAGTTATTCACGTTAATATTTGGTTTGGCTTGGTTACTTAAAATAGCCATTGACGACTCTAAGAGAATGGGACTTGGGTGGAGTAAGATTAGAAGAAAGGCTGCAGAATATAAGTGACCAGAATTCAATTCCAGAAAATGTTGGCTTGAATTGGAGTTTGGGTGAAGAATCCCAAGGATTTTTAGATGAAATGTTTCTTGGGAGTGAACTAAAATGTCAAAATTAGCTCTATATCCAAAAACATAGTTCCCTTGATTCCCAGTTATTTTTGGAATGATAGTGCATTCCTTGACAAAAGGACAGTTATGTTATTTCAAGAGAGTCAAACTGAAATAATTTATATTTCTAGTTCTCTTGAATACAAAATTTAATGTCTTATTGGGGAAAATTTGGAAAATTACAAGGTAATACTAGGATGGTACTTCATTTTATAAATTATGTCACGGAGTGTCAATTCTGTTTATTGAAGTGATGTGCACTTTCAATGCTTGCATACTTACAACCTCCATACAAAATTAATCCCTTTCAGGCATTTGGTAATATACATGATAAGGAATATTTTCAGTATTTGTTCCAAGGATTTATCCAAAGAATGATTAAAGCCTTGGAATTATCTGTAACTAATTATGCTACTTAGCAGTTTGAATGTCCCATTGGTGTGAAGTCATTGGAGTGGTAGGTGCATAGCACACATCAGAATGCTCTAATTTATTATCCGTCACTGATAAGTTTAGATTCACACAATCTTGGAAGATTAGTGATTATTTACTATCCCAGGAAGAAGCTGGGGAGAATGTCCTTTGTGGAAATAGATTGCAGTGGATATTCACAGGGCGGGCTCCCTGACTACCCCTATGGATGTGAATATATTTCCCTCACAGCTTGACAGAACTTTATTTATAAAGGTGTAAGCAAACATTCTTTCTTTTGCCTTAGGGAGGAATCTTTTTTAGTTTTGCAACGATTTACATGCTTGCTTTCAACTTGACAGAGCAGTGATTTATAACTCCTTTTACTTCTTTCTCCACTGGGTAATTTCATGCCAGACTTGAGACAAGTGAAAAGGACTTTAGTTTTATTATAGGAGAATGGGCATATGGGATGGATTTTAAAGTTTTATCACATTTTTTGCCGTGGGATTTTATTTAAAAAATACCTAGCTGGGCCCAGTCACACAGTCCTGCAATCTTAGCACTTTGGGAGGTTGAGGCAGAGGGATAGCAACTTTGAGCCAAGCCTGGGGGAACTTACTAGCAACTTTGAGACCTTGTCTTTAAATCAAATATAAAAATGTGCTGGGGATGTAGTGTGAAGGCTCTGGGCTTTGTCTCTAGGACTGCTCCTACACAGAAACCTGTGCAGTTAGGTATTTGAGAATGCATGTATATCATAAAGTTGGCAGATGTCTAACATTTGTGTTTAAAAATAGTATGTTTTGTGGTTGTCTTTTACATGAAATAAGGGTTCTTTCTACAATCCATGGTATTTTTACAAGACTCTGCCTTCTACATGTGATTTTAGCCAAAAAGCTGAGAAAAGATGAGACATTTGCTTTTAAACCTTATTTTGTGTAAAGAACATAATTTGATTTGTCTCATGACTCTGGAAACATTTTGCATTAATGCTAATGGTTTGTTTCAAGTTAAAGCTTTTAATAACAGTGCAAATGTTCAGCAAAATATCCAACTCTTTTTGACCATTTCCTTCACACATTTTAAAAGACAGGTGCCATTTTTCACCAAATTCATTAATGTATCATATGTGTATATAGTGTTGGTACCAAATAGCATTCTCTGTTAGTGGTTTTTTTTCTTTACCAGAATTGCCTCAAGATTCTTCTTGACTCCTACTTTAAAATTATTATTATTAGTTAATCCAGTACTTAAGGATGGCTAATTTTATAGTTGCATCTTTATAGCTCTTCTTTTGAAATACCTTTAGCCTTAAAAATCTAAGTCAGCAAAGCTTCTCTTACATCCAGCTCCCTGTCCTTCGTATTTTGTATTAATTAGGTTTCACCAAGGTCATTTTGATGCTGGTGGTTAGGAGACAGAAGTCACCTGCACTGTAGCAATTAATATTGTATATCTCTGGAGGATAAGCTTTTATCTATATGCTAAAGAGGTAACTTTTAAATAACTTTTCTTTGACTGTTTTGCTTAAATCATGGAAAGCAGAGACTTTATCCAAGGACACTTATTGAGGATTTCCAAAGTGAAAGGATATACATAGATCCCAAGTTTTCTCTTTCAATCTTACTATTCAGCCTCATGCACCAATGATATCAACACTTGTGGTTGAGACAGCTTGTCTATCTTAAAATGCCCGAAGAATATTGGGGAACAGTGGAAGCGAATCTGAGAAGTTTTCACTGGAGTGTTGTGGACTCTCCATTTTTTTTTTTTTTTTTTTTTTTTACTTTGAGCCATTGTTTTAGATCAATAGGGTCTTTGTTTCTTGTTTCAAAGGTTATAGTGATAACTGGACACACGCATATCCTATTTGCTGTTACATTCCTGCTTTTAAGTGATTCAGAAGACTTACTTCCAAATGTCCTCATGAAGACCAACATCTATCTCTTAAGCTGAGGGAAGATGATGTCTCCATCTGTAATAGGAAACTAGAGAAAAGATTGTAAGTAATCCTTATTGGATCAAGTGGTGGATTGGATAACCAGAGCCTAAGCATAGACACAACTGGGAAATGTTAGCCATATATTTTACTGCGAGGGTGGCAACTATATTTTTAGAATTTCTTCCAGAAGATGTCAAATGTAGGGTTTTCACCTGAAGATGTTGGGAGTGGCTTATGATTATAATAGCAAACATTTATATAAAGTGTAAAAGTCTAATCGTTTTTATGAGCTGCAGCATGATATTGAGACATTACTATAGTGCATTCCCAAATAGTTTGTATTAGCTAGAGAGTGCCATGTATTCAGAAATTGTGTCTTATAATTAGATTAAATGGCTTAGTAATTAAAGTCTATTAAATATGGACCATAATAGGATGCTGCATTTTTATTATACTACTGGTAATTTATAATACTGTATATTTGACTTCAAAATCTTACTTAACACAGTCATTAATGGTGCTTTATTATACTATAAATATCAAGCTGTACACATCGAGTAAAAAGGCACAAGGCAGAGATTGTAAAATGTAGTCAAGGTTACTCCTGTTAATGATCCAACTTTTCCTCTGGGATGGGATTAGTGAATAACCTTGTGGCAAAAGGTAAGTTTAATTCTTTTCTTTTCTTTTTATGATACAATATTAGGTACATACAAATATTATATATTAGGTAGAAATAGTATGTACAGTTTTACATTTCTATTTGAATCCACTTTCAAGTTCACTTTTATTACGATCTTAAATGCCTCAGAGCCAAGTTGGGCAAGTTGGCTGTCAGACCTGATTGGAGAGACACCTTTATGAGAATCATGCTAGAAAGCAGTAATTATGATCGAGCCATTTTACATTATGGATTCCAAGAATTAAAGCACTTTATGCACTCAATTTTCTAAAATGGATTATTTTCTTAGATGGATGAATAATTATGTATTAAAATTATTGCAAAATAAAGGTGACACTTTTTTATAGAATGTTTTTCTAGTTTATAGATTATCTTAATGGTGAAAAATGCAGTCCAGGGGAAGAAATGTGTCAAGATGTGGAGTACACTAATATTACAACTTAGTTTTTATGATTTGTACATAAATGCCTTGGACATTCCTGTGTCCTTTCTCTGTCTAACTTTTACTTATTCTACCAAATAAATGGTGTAGATACTTTTTATTATAAAATACATCTTCTTGGTGCATAGTGGCTATGGAACCCATACAATACAGAATTTGTTTGCCTTAGTATTATTTGAACTGAAGGGAAGAAAGTCAAAGAAAATCTGATTGTACATGGTCTATCCACTGAAGACATGTAATGGGTCATAGGTGGGAACATCAGTGGTGAGAGCTTCAAGAACATTTCATCTAGTGATTTTTGGCTTCATTTCCCCTATGGTTCTTTTGATTGTGATTCCTTTTTAAAATTTTACTTTATTATATAAAAAGGGGTGGACATAGACATTCACTACTTCCTCAAACCCCATGGTTCGAATGGGTTACAGAATTTGAAATTCATGTATTTAGAGAAAATGTTAAATTTTCTGATTGTGCTTCCTTTTGAGTATTGATTTATTTTTCTGGCTGAACTTCCTATTTGTGTTTGACAAAATCCAAAAGTAAGAATTTCCCTGAAAGTGGTCTTAAAAGATGAAGAATGATTGCCCTGAACTCTTCATCCTCAAAAGCCTCTGAGTGGAAATGTTTTTGGCCTTTAATGAATTGTATGTCCATTTCTTTTCTGTATTGGGAATGGAACTCAGGACCTGTGTACTGAGCTACATTTCTGGCACCTTTGATATTTTTATTTTTATCTTTGAGACAGAGTATTGCTACATTGCTGAGTTACCCAGGCTGAGGTTGAACTTGCAACCCTCCTGCCTTAGCCTCTTGAGTATCCATTTCTGAACCAGTCATTTTTGAGGAGAGAGACTGATTTTTCCCTCAGTGATTTTTCTGTCTAGTCATACATCTGTCAGAGCTTTGTCAGTGGATGGGCATTAAAGTTGGATTCTCTTAGGCACACAGGCTCTATGAGGGGGAGGGGACAAAACTGAGGTAGTTTTGGAAGGTAGAATATAGATGCTAAGTAGAAAGGAAATGCTATAGATCACATGGTTTACGGATGTCACTGTCACTGTTTAATGACTGCCTGTCACTATACTGCCCATATCTACCCACTCTTAAAAGGGTTCTACAATCCTGACCTATTTGCTGAGTTTAAAACGTGTCCTAATTTCACAGGATATTGATTATGAGCTGAGAAAAACATGTGGTTGAAGGGTGAAGTATGAAAAAAATGACAGTATACTCAAGGAATATTTGCATTATTATGAGGAGGGTGGTAAGAAGCTTAATTCTTACCCCAAGGTGTTAGAATTTTGCTAGCCATGGGAAGAATTACGTGATAGGATGAACAACATGGGGCTCTCAAACCTACATGACAGTTAGATGACACTGTGTTATCCAAGTTGAATGTTAACATTAGACAGTTTGCCAGATGTGTGCCCCAAGTACTGTTGAAACATACTAATTACTGGAAAGTGAGAGTGGCTTAATAAAGTTGATTGATTTGTGCTTTAGAAGTTGGACACTTATACATGATATCTACACAGATCCGTCTAAACCAACAGCATTATGCTTTATTGAAAATGTGTTAGGTGCCTTTAGCTTTACTTTATTCTAGATTTACTAAGTGCCACCTTTGTGATTAGAAAGAGTCAAAACACCACCACCAAAAAAACACATATTGAATACTTAGAAATCATACTAGTTCCTAAGCTTCTAGATAATTCTGAAAGTCATAAACATGAATTTTAGAATGCATTCATTTTATTGGATGAGTTGCTTGCTCATTCTTTGTAATGCTAGGAATAAAATGTAAAATTTGTTTGACTGCTTCTTGGAATAACAAACATGGTGGAGGAAGTAACTTGATTTGGGAAGTTAAAAACCTCTAAAAACAAGCAGTTGAATGTATTAAGAATAACGATCATCTCTTTTCTAAAATAAGGTTTTATCTCATTTTATCTTCACTCCCATGCTATAAGTAGACTTTCATTCTTCAGATGAAGAAACAGAAGCTTGTGGTCTTGTTTATTCTAGAATAGATGACACTACTTAAATATGGTAAAAAAAAAATCTTCTATTTTTTTTTTTTTTGGTAATATACTGTAGCTGGCTTCACAAATTGGTGAGAATGCTGTATTGGATAAGACTTTGAGTAAGCAGAGTAAATTACCCTGCAATGGTACATTGTGATGTCCTCCAAGGTATATTTTCCCTTCCTTCTGTTTTTAGCACTTGTAGAAATTCTACCAGTATCTCATTTCATTTTTTAAAGAATGCTCTTTTCTGTCATTCTTAATGCAAAACAAAACTGGAACATAGTCAGTACCTGTCTGGTACATCAGCATGAATGAATTTTATTCCCTCAGAGAGGGAGGAGTCGCACAGAGAGCGAAAGAAGGTTGGGTTGAAGGGAGCTGAGAAGTGTCAACTATTTTTTACATGTAAAGTTTGCTTGAAACTAGCTTCTTTAATGGTTTTTCCCACTATTTCTGGGAGGTGGTTTGGAGTCCAAGTCCTTGAATTTAAGTTTAGACTCTGACACTTGCTAGCTGAGTGGAAGTTAGTTAAATTCTTTTTCTCTCTTGTGTAAAATATGAGCAGCAATGCTTGCCTTATCTCCTCAAAGTGTTTGGGAAACATTCATGTGAAGTAAAACACACTGTTATGCTTTGAAAACTATGAAATGTTGTACAAAAACTAGTTATCAGCATTATGAAATGTAAATTTTAGAGATGCTAATTTAGAACTTGAATGCTTTTCTAAAAGTAAGTGTGGAGAGTGACAAAATTAGTTCTATTGATCACGTGTATAGATGTGTGTGTTCTATCAGAGTACATAAATGTAGACTAAAGAAACTATACTTTTGGTCTGAACTTTCTAATTTTTGTCTTCTATGAGAACCTACTGTTCTCACCCTGTTTGCAGTCATCCATACATATACCTTTTTAAAGGGAATACTACTACTGTTCTCTAGACCCTCTTGGTAGCTAAAGTTAGTGAAGTGTATGTCTCTGACTGTAAACCATCACCAACATTTCAGGCATTTGGGTAATAGAGGTAGAAAGCCTCCACTGCGTCTAACCACAGCTGCTCCTCCAAGACATGCTGCATGTTGTATAATTCACTCTGTAGTGTTGTTAATCTCTGAATTAGGCTAATTCATCATAGGGCTCTACTCTGAGCATTTTTCTCAAATGCTGAACTGACAATTTCTTGGTCTTAGACTGTTGTAGGATTACTTTCCTTTTTAAATTAAAACACAGTCCAGAAGGTATGAGAACCATACCATTGATTTCCCCAGCAATATTAGAACACTGTTATATAAAAAATATTATTTCCAAAGTCCTATGAAGTTTGATCAATACACCATTGCTTGTTTTCATACAAACTAGTAGTATATTAAAGTCATAGAAAATAAAGAAATAAAGACAGTTCTTCCAACTTTGAAAATTATCTTTTCATATTTGTAGATGGCCCCTAATTATTCCTGAATATATATTCTTTTATAACGGTTTTATTCATAGTATATGGTGAAATTTTATTGTTTCTGTTGCTTTTGTTGCTTTTGCATACTATATTCTTTCCTATATCAGATATATAATCTTGGTCGTTACTGTTTTCACTGCTGGCATAAAATGAAGAATTCATGTGTGAGTATGTGCTATGGTTTGGATCTTGAGCATTCTCCCAAAGCCTCATGTATTTGGAACTATGTGTTACTGGGAAGTAGGGCCTGGCTGGAAGGGTGGATACTTCAGGCTTGACCTGGAAAGATTGTGTCAACTTGTTGAGATTGGGGGTTGCTCAGGGAAGAATTTTCAGTTACATGTTGTTTTGCAGTCCAGGAAGTGAGGGAAGTACATCTACCTTGGGAGGGGAAGGAGGAACAGGCAGCTTAAAGTAATTAAAGGAAGGAAGAAGAAACATTGTTACACAGCTTCTTCCTGGGAAATCACTAGCCTTGCACGTGTGTCTCCATAACTCGGCTTGGCTCCTCTTGCCTCACTTGCCTTCTGTCTGCAATGGGCTGAGCAGCTCTCCTTCCACTGCCATGGGCTTCCTCCATTGCCAGCTGCCATGAATGGACTGTGTGAAACCTTCAGAAACTGAGCTAAATAAATCTTTCCTCCCTAAAGTTACGGAGGTCATGTATATTGTCCCAGCAATGAACAAGTAACTAAGGCAGTGGGTCACTTTTTAATTTTTTTCCATTTTTCTCTTAAATAATGATACTGCGTTGAGAAGTGTGTACTTTTGAGAATTTCTCCATCCTAGTGGAGGTGATTTAGATTTACATCCATCAAACAGTCTTATCCATGATTTTATGATCAAGAATATACAATTTTAAGATGCCTGACTCAGTGTCGTGTTTGGATTTGAACTAGAATGAAATTCATTCTCACTTTAGGAGATAAATTATATGATCTCTGTCATAATAGCATCCGTTGCAAATAATTTGTAAGTCCATTTATTTTAGGTGCTTGGGCATCCCCAACCGTTTTCTATCTTTGACTTTGGAACAAAGACTCACTAACTTGCTAAATTTTTCAGGCTGGACTCAAAATTATCGTCTTCCTGCTTCAGCCTACCAGAGTGCTGGGATTACAGGCTTATACCACTGGATCTGGCTAGTCTTATATATATATATATATATTTTAAAATTAAGAACTACTCGTCATATATGTATTAAAGGAAATCAGCTCAGAGTTTCATGCAGTCTTGGCATTTGTCTTTAAGCAAACCCCTTTATTCATATGTGTCTTTTTTTCTTACTTTTACATTCCCGCTTGTATAGGAAGGGGTACATTTTGGTCTTCAAATTGTCACTCTCCCTTCACAAATTACCTGTGTCATTAGAAATTTTCCTTTCCCAGCCATTTCTCTTCAAGTTGTACACGTAACTACATGAGAAGGAAGAGCTCACTATAAGCAAGTTCTGTAATTTAAGTCTGTAGTAGTTTCATTTCCAAACACCTTCAAGAATCATAATGTTGAGATCACTGAGATATAAATGTTACTAAAATCCTCAGAGGTCCATACGGTGATAGACATGCTTTAGATAGTATGCATTAATATCATGATCTTTGTTATATTTCAAGTATCTCATTTGTTTTATTAATGATCCCCAAGCAACCAAAAGATAACCTTTTCTGATATATTGCCAATATCTTAAAGACTGATGTCAGCTCTTGATTTGCTTTTCCCCCTCGAAGAGTTAGTATTTTTATTAGTATGTGTTTGCAATATATAATAGTTTTAACTTGAGAAACTGGGCCACATACGTATTACATCAGCTGCACATACATTTTCCGTCTCCATCAGCCCCTCTCTTTTCCCACAAATTCGTCCTCCCACTTCCTAACATTTGTCTTGTTTGTCTCTTACTTAATACATTGGGTTTCTCATAATAGAGAAACCATTCGATATCTAGTCTTCTGTGTCCGATTCACTTCATTAAACATAATATTCTCAAGGCACATCCATTTCATTACAAGTATATCTTAATGACAGAGTAGTAGACCATTGCATCTACTTGTGTCACAGTTTCTTTATCCATTGATGTATTGTTGATGGACATTTTGGTATCTTCAGTGATTTACCTATTATGACTTACGCTGCTATAAATATGGGTATGCATATGTTTCTGTTATATGGTGCTTTTAACTTTTCCAGAAAGATAACCAGAAGAGATATTCCTGGTTCAAATGGAATATATATTTTCATTTTTTTGAGGAATCTCCATACTGATTTTCACAGTGGTTATGTCAGTTTACAGTCACACTAAGAAATTTAAGAAAGGTTTCTTTCCCCTACATCCTTACTGGTATCAGTTGTTTTTTTAGTTCGTGATAGTAACCATTATCACTGGGGTAAGATAGAACCTCATTGTTGTTTTGATTTGCACTTTTAATGGATAAAGGTGCTGAATATTTTTTATGTATTCATTGGCCATTTGTACTTCGGACTATTAATTTCAGTTGCCCATTTTGAAATTGAGTCTTTTTTTTTTTTAGGAGTCTATTTTTTTTTTTTTCAGTTAGTTGTGTATTCTAGTTCTTAGCCCTCTATCCAAGGAGTAGGTGGCCAGGATTTTTTTCTCATTCCATAAGTTATCCCGTCATACTGTTGTTTCCTTTACCGTGTAGAAGCTTTTTAATTTGCCATAATACCAGTTGTTAATTTGCAATATTTATTGTGCAATAGGTGTTCTACTGAAAAAAAAATCTTTGCCACTTCTTTACTTTGGGCTAATATCTCTAAAGTGTGATAATAGATTCCCATTGTTGCTGCCAGGAAGTTGAGCAGTGAGTAGGGGCTTAGGAAGATCAAGATGTTGTAAATTTAATTGACACTTATTAAGAGTAGTGTTGGTAGGGTGTGGAGAAAATGGTGACCCATATGAAGTTCTTGTTGACATGGAAAGGTTATATAGGAATTTCTGGGCTATTGATGTTACATGGGTGTATGTATAGTTCATGTGTCTTTCTAATAGGGAATTATATTCATCTCCAATCCTAATTTAAAAAGAAATTCATAATTCTTAAACACATATGTGTGGTATGCATTCACATTCAGAGTGACACACAGCAAAAATTAGTACAGCTTTATAAATAGAGGAAGGAGGCTAGTCCCTAGGCATATAATGGCAGTCATCTTATTCTGCTAGGATCAGAAAAGTCTCATTAAGAATGAGTTTTTAGCAATTAAAAAGGCAAATAATTAGATTAAATGATATGATGAAAGAAAATGCTTTAGCTGGCCAGAGCAGCATCAGTGCAAATCTCATGAAGAAATAGTTTACTGGGATTTAGGCATGAAGAAAAAGAATTCCAAAATGTATTAGCAAAAATTTAAAGAAAATATAATACAACTACATACACAAAATTATCCTTCAGTGTCTCTGGAAGTCAGTTGTAGGAACCCTTGGAGACACCAACAATCGCCGATGCTCAACTTCCCTATGTAAAGTGGTGTAATATTTGCATATAACTTAACACACGTTTTCCTGAATACTTTAAATCGTCTATAGATTACTATAATACCACGTAAGTTATAAAACTATGTAAACAGGTGTTAAACTATGTTCAATTAATAAGAGAAAAATAGCTACATGTTTAGCACAGATGGGATTTTTCGTTAATATTTTTGATCTATGGTTGGTTGAATCTACACATAAAGAACTCATGGATATGGAGAGCCATCTGTATGTATATTTTATATGTAACATGTTAGGATTTTAACATATTTTTGGTGACAAATTATACCCTCTTCTGTGCATCCTTTTCTGGCTTGTACATATGACAGAGAGTGGGTGGATAATATCTTTCTTGTATATGATTTTTATACCAAACATTTACAAGTGTGTGTCATAGAGGAAGGGCTCAAAATGTTTATTAGTGATTGTTTGGTGAATTAAATGAAGCAGATTTTTGAGGGGAGAGGACTTTTTTGGGGGAGGGAACAGAAAAGGAAGCAAAAGGTGTTTGGTGAAACTGAGTCAAGTGGTGCACACCTGTAATCTCAGTACTCTCTCTGAGAAACTGAGGCAGGAGGATCACCAGTTTGAACCCAATCTTGGCAACTTAATGACTTCAGAAACTGTCTCAAAATTAAAAGTAAAGAATGAACCTGGGTACTTGCATGCAAATATTTATTTCTGAATAGTTCAGTGCTTTATTATAAGCTTTCTAGGATTTTATTTTTAAGTAGATGTAATAATTCAGTAAAAATTTGAATTTTTCTATAAATTAGGTCAATCTGAAAAATCTGAAAAATAGAAAAATTTGCCTAATAAAATGGCTCGATCCCCAGTACAAAAGAAAAAAAGGATTTAGAGAAGAAGTATCAGCATGGACCACTAAATGGACAGCTTTGAGGCTGAGGTGGTTGTAGATAAAAAGTGTATGTGACATGAAATGGGAAATCCATATTTAGAAGGTTGGGTTTTATCTTGTGGGTCAGAGAGGGAAGGTAATGTCGTAATTGTAGCTGACTTGGGAAAACACCATGTTGATGCGTGGAGGATATATCAAAGGCATCTCTTGCCTCTGTCATAATTTTGCATAAGAGCAGCTTTGATTATTGTACGAAATAGGTATGTAATGAAAAATGTGGAAAAGAGCATTTCTTCCACATTCCCCTCCCTTGGCTTCATCAGTAGACACTGAGTATTTCAGTGGTTACATCAGGGACTCCTTTGAGCAAAGGAGCAGCTATGAAATTTTCTATCTTGCCAGCCCAAATTGCTCTACTGATGTCTGAACACTCTTTTCCATCCACTTACTATATACCTACACTGGATTGCTTAACAAGTATCTCAAATGTAACATGTCCGGTACTGAATTCAGCCCCTTCCTTTCTCAAAATGACTTTTCTTAAAGACTTAGCAAATACTACCCATACCACTAAGTTACCTAATTCTAAATCCAAGAATTCTATTTAAGTTTTCTCTACCACTTCCTCCTCTCACTCCAGTAAGAGCGAGTCACAAACATTACTGAGTATCTATGGAATGTATACCTGTTTCACTGTAGCCTTTTTAAATTTTCAGTATTAGTGAATATTTAATATCCATTTTCCTGTGCATATTTCAGGTTTCTTGAAGACGGCATTTCTTATTGTGAACCGTAGTGTTTGTAGTGCTTAGTGTTATGACTGACATATAAAACTATGAAAATATTTATAAACTAGATACCTGACTTACCTTTATCTAGATTGCCTTATACCTGTTGAGCAGAACTACGTTGGCAAAAAAGCTGAGTCTGCAGAGCTGTTCTGCATCATAGAAGTTCCGATTATGGATGCCTCAAGTTACTTAGTTTCAATGGGAGCAGGCCCTGAGTCACCTCTGGCCTCTGAGTACTTGGGTACATTAAAAAATGTGTTTATGTCCATATGTTTTTTATCTATCTTTTGCAGTGGCACATGTAACTTAGAAGCACCACACATACTCGGGCCTGACTTGTAGATAGTGTGGCTGCTTATATTAATAGCATCACAATATTTTGTTGCCATTTTGTTCTATATATAGTTTAACTTTGAATTTTCCAGATAAATTGTATTTCCTTTCTTCCCATTTATTCCATCTCTTTGCTAGATTTAGGGACTTAAGGCTCCACTAATTCTGGATGAAAGCATTGCTAAGTATTGTGGAAGATCCTTTCAAGAAAAGCTGTTTATAGAGAAACAAGTACAAGAATCAGGTTGATCCAGGGATGGATTTTTATACCTGAAGTATGTACAATAGAAAGAAAGGGGACAAAGGATTTTTGATGGCATGAAATATAGAAAACTGAAAATGGTTTGCCGTGGAATCTAAATTAATTGATGAGAGGGGAAAAAGGAAAAGCTGATGGATTAGGGGAAAAGAGACTGATGGGGTTAAAGAACATGTAAGATCCATGTGGTTTTTCTGGCTACATCCTTATTTAACCTCCAAAATACTAATATTAAATTCCATGACTGGGAAGGCTCTCCTGTTTTGTCTATGGCAGCATTAGAGAGTGGGTATTCAGCCCATACTTGTCCTCTCCACAAGAAAATACTGCAGTGGTATGCTACTGTTTGTGAATTTATGCCTGACACATCCCTCCCACCCTGTTTTCAGTGCATCACTCTTTTAGCCTCTGGCTTTGCTTTTACCTGCTTCTCCCAGTCATGCCCCAGATTCGTGGAGATGTTCTCTCTATTTAATAAACCTTCCCTCTGTTCTTAGGAACACCCCTAAGATTCCAACTTTGTAGACTATGCACACTATTTGGTATTTATATCTTCCTTAAATATTTTTCTTTTTGTCAGTTGAATACATTTCACTGACTTTTAATATTCGCTCTAAGGATTTTAAATCAATACTATCAGATATAATAAAGCAAACACTTTACTTGAATACTGAAGCAACTTTGGCTCCCATCTCAGCCCTCTTCACCTATAGGATGCCTTTATCAGTTTGCTACATTTTCTCCATTTTTTTCAGCATTAACCCCCATTTTATTGATATGTGTAAGTGCCAAATTTAAGCTTTACAATGGAGTTGAGCATTCTGTGCACCTACCTATCTTGGTCAAGGTGACAAGTTCTTTCCCACTCTCCTTTTGTCCCTTCCTCTACCCTCCCTCCTTCCCTCTCCACCCTACCCCGCTGTTTCCACTTTGTTTTTCGTTTTAAGTTCCATAGGAGTTGTGACCTGGGTCTCTGTTTTTCAGCATTATTTGCCCAGCCCACTTCTGTTTGACTTCAGTCTTGCGAGTAAATTGAAATATCCATGAGGTAAACAATGTTTCTAAGGATTGAACGTTTCTTCTCATTTGAGTTTACCTGTCGGTAGCCACTTGACAATCTTGGCCATTTTCTTCCCGTTTGAAGCACTCCTGCTTTGATTTCCTGTTAACCTCTCATTTTTTTCAGTCCCTACCTCTGGCTGCTTCTTCCCTGTCTTGGTTGACAGCTCGTCTTCCAACTGGCCAGTAATATGTTGAAGCGTTTCCCCGTTCAGCGTTACCCCTTCTTCTATCTTTATGTGATGTTTGCTCTACAGTAGTTCTCTACTTTGTATGATTATTTGAATCCTAGGAAAGTGTTACAAAAGCAGTGTGATCAGATCTCAACCAGTCAGATTAGATCTGTGGACCCCGGCATCATCTTTTGTATAAACAGCTCCCCAGTTGATCTTAATGTCCAGCCAGGGGTATGAAGCGCTGATATAGGCGGTCTCCCAGTCCATGATTTATACAGCTGTCTATAGGAAGATGTCGTGTGGATGTCTCTCTGGATTGCTTGTCTGTATTCTCTTTTATGTGGATTCAGCCCACTTAATTTCCCTTCGGAGATGTCTCAAACGTCAAGCTTACATGTGGTTCTTTCTTGGGTCTTCTTTGTAGCTAAACTTATCATTCACACTCTGGATAAGTTAGAATTATCTTTAACAGTTCTGTTTCTTTGGCCTTTTTTTTTTTTTTTTTTGAGACAGGGTCTCTGAACTCACAGCAACCCTCCTGCCCCAGCCTTCCAAGTTCTGTCATTACAGGTGTGCCCCACCATGCCTGGCTGGCTTAAATGGTGCTGGAGAATTGAATTCAGGACCTTGTGCTTGCTAGGCAAGCACTTTGACTGCTGTACGATTCCTCCAGACCCTCTTTCACCTTCTAGGTCTAACTGGCCATAAAGTCCTGTGTGTTTTATTTCTTAAATTTCTTGAGGGCATCACATACCTATATATTTATAACTTTAATCCATGTTGCTATGGTTTGGATCTAGAGTGTCCTCCAAAAGCCTCATATATTTGAGTGTTGTGGGATAACTGTGGAATCTTGGCTGAACAGAGAAGATGCTTGAGGCTTGACTTGGAAAGATTGTATCTACTTGCTTAGACTTGGGAGTGCTCAGGGTAGAACTTACCCAGGAAGCAGAGAAGGGTACCCATTGTGGATACAGGAGCCCAACTGGCAGCTGGAATGACCTAAAGAAAGGGAGAAGAAACATTGTTCCATTTTCTTGGGAATACTCTGGTCTTACCCGAGCCTCCAGATATCTGCTAGCTCATAACTCACTTGACTTTATGGCTACAATGCTGTGAGCAGCTCTCCTGCCTCTGCCATGTGCTTCCACCATTGCCAGCAACCTATGAATGGACTGTGTGAGACCTTCTGAAACTGCGAGGTAATATAAATATTTCCTCCCTTAAGTTGTCAATGTTGGGTACTGTGTCCCAGTACCAAGAAAATGATTAAGACACTCTTCTGCAACATCATCTACTATGAAATGGACTACTGCAATAGTTTCTAACTAGCTTTCTCATTTCTACTCTATCCTGCATATCTTTTTCACATTACAGCAACTAAGAAATTCTTTTGAAATACACATCTAATTTCCCTTCTCATCTCAATGCATTTAAGATCTTTATATGAATTTACATTGTTATTAATATGAAGAAAAATCACTATCAGTGGTTGTACCAGTTTAGGATTGCTGCATTATAAGTATCAGAACTTCTTTTGTGATAATTGAAGTAAATGGAAATTTATTATGTGAATACTAAAACTCAGAATCCATGAAAATGATAGTAAAGATAAAAGGAAAAAGGAACCCTTCTACACTATTCTGTGAAAGCAATTTAGTGCCGCCACAGTGGAAATCAGTGTGGTTCCTCAAAAAACTCAATGTCTGTGTTCTTCAAAAAAACTAAGCATAGGACCATCATGTGACCCAGCTATAGCATTCCCTTGTTTATACCCAAAGGAATTAAAGTCAGAATGCTGTAAGGATACCTGCATAACCATATTTATCATGGCACAATTCACAATAACCAAGATAGGGGACCAGCCAAGGTGCCCATCAGCGGATGAATGGATAATGAAAATGTGCTTTATGTATACAGTGGACTATTATTCAGCCATAAAGAATGAAATTACATCAATTGGAGAAAAATAGATGTAACTAAGAGATAATCTAAGCAAAATAAGATAGAGAAATATAAGTATTATATATTAACCCTAACATACATAAAAGAATGACATAAAAGTAGAAGGGTGGGTGAGAGGAGTCTAAGATAGTACTGGAGGGATGGCTATGATCAAAGTATGTCATATGCATGAGTGAGAATGGTACACTGAAATACAAGAATTTGTAAAAATACCCACTAAGAAAATAGAATTCAAGATTTAATAGCTGCCTCAGTAACGTTTTTGTACATTACATGTTAAAAATACTTTTGGTGTAGTACAATAAATGAAATATTACTAAAATTAAAATAAAAAGTTGATGGTGAGATAATTTGGAAATAAGGAAGACAACAACGCTCTGTATTATTATGGCTCAGAGTTAGAGGCTGTGGAATTAAATCACCTGTTTTTTTTTCCTTGTTAGGAGTAGTCTACTCTGTATATGCCTTCTTAGTTAGTTCAGTGATGGATGTCTTCTGCAATCCAGGGCAGATTTGAGAAAAAAAGGGTATGCTAATTATAATTGCCCCAGGAAAAGGGTCATAGCCAGGACTGTCTCAGGCAACCCAGATTCTTAGTTTAGCCTGATAAATGATGACAGCTCTGTCTGTCATTTTGACCCCAACCTTCTGAGGGACCTGAGTCATGACCATCTAGCTGAACCATTCCTAAATTTCTGGCCCATAGAAACTATAAAACAGTAAGTGTCTTTTTGTTTTCTTAAGCTATTGTTTCAAGGTAATTTGTTATGGAGCAAAAGGTTCCTACTAAAGTATTTTTCTGTTCATGTGATTAATGAAAAAAATTCTTTGCTATGTTGTTGCCTCCTCAAAGGCATAGACAGGGCTTATTTTGCTTATCATTGTATAGACACAATTTTTGTGAATGAATAAATGAATGGATTACTGTAATTTGATTGCATCTTGAGAGCCACGTTGCTAGAATTACTAACTGGGGTTCTGTTAGCCTTACTTACACAGAGCCTTTCAGAAATTCAAGAGCCTGTAGGTGTTTGGAAAACAGAATTTAGTAACTGTGAAGACAAAAATCCTAGATTTTCACCTGCTTAATTATCAAGTTAGAGACAGACTTTAAAGAGAGGTATTATATTTTCAATGACTGAATAAATGAATAAATCATACAGAAACTGTCATATTTATGTTTAAAGACTTTGAAAAGAAAAACAGTTACAAACAGGTGCTGTGCTGTGAATAATGCAATTTGAAATAATCTCAAGCAAAGACCTGGACCCAGTTAAACTAGACAGTAACCTTCCACTTGCAAAATCATTTTCTATGAATGACTTTTGTAGCTTTGGCTCCTTGATCGTCATGCAAAATTAACTTAACTGTCCTCAGAATTTCATGCTCTATAAACTAAGCCACTTCAGCTTTGTGTCACCCATATGACAAATTGAAATGAGACCAGAGATGAGACAATAAGCCATGACAGAAATGAAAAAATGGTGATGGTGGAAATTTGACATAAATGATAAACAATGTGTGTAAAGATATAAACAATGTATTTGCAAATTGAGGTTCTGTTGCAAATATGTTTTTCCCCACTGTGGAGAAAGTGATGCATGGGAATAAGGGGAAAACAAAGAGATTATGAGTTACTTATTCAAAACAGGTAATTCTATTAATGAATAGAATCACCGCATCAGATACCAATTATATTGCTTAAGAAAATGCAGTTTCAAAGTGATTTTATCATAAAAGGAAAGGAAGCTCTGAATTAGAGAAGGCCACATAATACATTAAGATTTGTCTGGTTTCTTTCCACTTGTTTCTCATAGAAAAGCAAACCAATTTCAAAATGCAGTGAACTCTTCGATGACATGTTAGAATTGAGTGAAATATTATTAAAAAGATTGATTTCATATATTACCATGCCTTACAGATTTTCCATATCATAGGATGCTGAGTTTTAGTGAGTGTTCCCTAAGGTAAACCTACCTATCTGGGTAATTTGTTGCTCACAAAAATTCAATATTTAACTGCTCAAAAGATATTTTTTAACTTTGCATCTTCTCTCTTCACTCTGTTGATTTCCTTTGCCATGCAAAAACTTTTTAATTTCATATAATCTCATTTGTTGATTCTGGGGCTGTTTATTTTGCATTGGGTGACTTATTAAGAAGTCTTGCCTGTGCCTGTAGCTTTCAGATTTTTGCCTATTTTGTTTCCCAGAAAGTTCAGTGTTTCAGTTTTAATATCTAAGTCTTTGATCTACTTTGATGTGATTTTGTTGCACAGTGACAGGTGTGTGTCTGGATTCATTCTTCTGCTTGTGGATAGCCGAAAGAATGGGGAAAAAGTTTTTACCTCATATACTTGACATAAGAAATGAATAACTAGAATATTCAGGAAACAGAAGAAAAATTGACTTCAAATTCAAAGACCCAGTTAAAAAATGGGCAACTGAGATGAATAGGCAGTTCTCAGATGAAGAAGTTCAAATGGCCAGAAAAATACATGAAAAAGTGCTCAACATCCTTATCCACTAGAGAAATGCACATCAGAATGTCATTAAGATATCATCTAACCCCAGAGTGGGGTTTATCAAGAACTTGGATAGCAATCAATGCTGGCAAGGCTGTGGGGAAAAAGGGACCCTCTTACACTGTTGGTGGGATTGTAAACTGGTACCACCACTATGGAGGGCAGCATAGAAATTCCTCAAAGGGCTGAAAATATTCCATTCTTTCAGTGATACCTCTTCTGGGAGTCTTTCCAAAAGAGTTAAAAGCATCATATAATAGAGATACGCACATACTCATGTTTGTGGCAGCGAAACGAACATTAGCTAAAACATGGAAGATGCCGAAATACCCATCAACAGACCAATGGATACAAAAATTGTGGTACATGTACACAATACAGTACTACTCTTCCATAAAGACAGATAGATTTGAGGCTTTTTTTAGGTGAATGAATGCAACTTGAGACCGTCATGCTCAGTGAAGTGAGTCAGATGCAGAAGGTCAAAAAGCTAATGGTTTCTCTAATATGAAAAATCCAGAATACAGTAATTCTGTAGAACCAAATGGAGTGGTATTGGGAGTTAGGGGAGATGGGAAGGGTCCAAGAGGTGGAGGGGAAGACATTGTAATTTTGATGTGATATATATGTGCAGGAAATACTCAAGTTCATTGTAAACATTATGTAGTGCATATGTACACATATATTAATAAAATGGGGAAAAACTTTACATCTTATACAATTAGTGGTATATGTCCTGTGTTTATAAATATATGTTAGCCAGTGTCCCTCTAAAAAACTTAACAAATTAGCTTGTCTCTGTTTAAAAATAAAATGCCACTGAACACCACAATAAACTCAGTTTTTAAGTCTGATAGTTTGTTCCTTTCATGCTGATATCTGCAAAATGTCACCACTGTGACTTAATTGATACAATTTACAGGTTGTAAGACAAATTGCTATTCTAAAATTTAGAATTTTAAATGTCATGGTCCAGATATGAAACTATAACCAACTGATGTTTTATACCTTCTTTTTAGTTAAAAAGCAATTTTGAGTAAATTTAATTTTTGCTTAAGAAAAAAAAATTTTAATAACAGGGCTGCCAACTACCTGATTTGCTTGCATATTCACATTGGAAGTCTTCTGGTATAAATTCTATTTCCATCAGTCCTCGCGCAAGTGTGTAGCAATCAGATGCAGGTTGTAGAAATACATCTGCATAAGATATATCATGTTTTGGCTTAATACCTCTAAATATTGAAACTAATTAGCAGTAGTCTCATAGATGGAAGTGATTTTTTTCTCTACATATCCTTGTGTCCTTCAGGGATACATTATTAGTGTTCCCAAATACCATGGTTTGCCTTGTTATGTCTGGGCAATTTTGTACTTTAACTTCCCATTCTGAGAGAGCGTTGTGGATGGTTTCTGGCTATAAGGATTGGGGGATGAGAATGAGAACACGTGGAGGGAATACTGTTGACTTAAACACACTCCTACTTAGCCAAAATGTGATGTGAAATACTTCTGGGGCACAGAAGAGGAGCAGTTGGCTCTTCGTGGAAAGAGTTGGAGGCATCAGAGAAAGGAAGACAGGAAGCCAAGGGAGGAAAGCTGAGAAGACTGTTAAATGTGTTGATTTGAAAACTTAATGATTTATTTTTCTTTTCCTCGCAATCCACACTACTCTCATTATCACATAGACATCCGTTTTAATGAATAAAAACATTATTTTGATATCCATAGTGTCTTAAATTTTGGGGGTGTGTACTAGAGATTGTGGACCTGCCATATCTTTATAGATAGAAAAAGCGAAACACAGAATTTGTAGTAACTTTCTGGAAAGGAGCTTCTCTTTTCTAAAAAGGAATATATAATTTAGGCAATAGATAATGGAAGTCAAGGAAAAATGAAGAATAGTATTCATCAGTCACTGCTTACCACAAGGCTGTGGTTATAGCTGTGTGGTAGGGTACTTGCCTTGCGTGTGTGAGGCCCTGGGCTCAAGTGCCTGTACTGTCAAAAGCAATACTTATAACTCTTTTCAACTGCTTCAGTTTACTGATAATTTTAATGGAGTATTATTGAATTCTGATTAAGATTACATTTTCTGGACTGGAGTGCTTCACTTGAATCCTGGTTCTACCACTTAGTAGCTCTGTTATTCTGCTAAATTGCTTAATCTCTCAGTATCTAAGGTTCTATGAAAGGCAGATACTGTTGGCGCAAATCTTGTTGGGTTGTTGTAAGGATTGAATGGGTTAAGACAATACGTTATAGTACTTACCAGAGTACCTGGTGTGGAGTGATATATTTACTATAGTCATGTTAATGTATTGTTACTAGAATTATTAGTGGCCTCCTCTCTCTCCATTGTAGCTACCAATCAAGAGAAAAAAATGTGTTGCTGAATTTCACCTAGCCGGTCTTCTGATTCCTTATTTCTTAATGTATGGCAAGGGCTACAGAATGCAAATATGATACTCACATTGGAAAAAGAAATTTGTGAAAATTGAGTTGTTTTTATACTTAGGCTGCTTTTTAAAAATACTTTTTCACTTTAATGCAAATTACCTTATTATATTTGGGAACCTATTATTCAATATTAGTATCTCTTCAAAGGAAAAATCCAAGAGTGTAAGGTCACTCCCAAGTAGAGATGGAATTCAGAGTAGAAAGTCGATGTTCTCACTTTGTTTTCTGCTTCCGTTCAACTGGGGCTTCACAAGTGTTCAACTGTCAGTGCTTGGAAACAGTGGACTCCATGGGATTACTTTAGAATGTCATTAATATGACTAAGATCTGTTATTTTTATAAGTCTTTCCTTCAGAGTCCTTGTGTGAATAACCGGTAAACGTATTGCCAGTTACTTTTAGAAGGAGGTTAAATTTTTCTGAGGTTCTGGGTGGGAAAGAATGACAGATACATGTGTTTTCTTTAATCTCATTAGGATGTTTTCTGTAGATTGGAAAATTTTCCAAAGAATCCTAGAGTGGAAACTTAGATCCCTGGTTTACTTTTTAATATATTTTTACCCGGTTGTGCTATTATTTTTATAGCATTTTAGTTTGTGTTCAGCCTGCTCTGTCTGTTGTGACAGTATCTCAAGGCTGGTAGCTGTGACTACATTATTGAGAATGCCATGCAAAGGAAGGCACATGCTAGTCATCCAACACTGAACTCAGTTGTCAAAGTTAAATCAAGGAAACGAAACAGTTTTGGCTACTTCTCAGCCTCCAGTGGTTGGACCTGTCGTTGTTTCATTATTGTATTAAATTTAATTCAATCTCTGAGACATCATAAAATTATATAATTTTAATAAATAGGGCTAATCAAGGTTTTTTATGAGACAGGGTCTTGCTCTATAGTCTGGGTCAAGTGTTTTAAATACTTATTTTTCTCTTAGAACTTTGCAAAACACTTATGTTGCCTGATTAAAATAAAAATATTGATTTGAAAATTGAGTGATCTATTTTTCCTTTCCTCACAATCCGCACTACTCTCATTATCCCATAGACAGCCATTTTAATGTCCCTTTATTGTAAAAGGTATGGTATTATTTTGTAAATGTTCATTTTAATTTACTTTAAAGGTCATTGTTAAAACCTTCTTTATTCTGAAGAACTTCATATTTAGGAAATGTCAAGATATTAAAGTACCTTTTTTTTGAAATAACTGTTTTTCTGCCTAGTACTAAAATGAAACCCATGTGATATGTAAATTGAAGACTTCTGCTTAAAAACTCATTTTTAATTGATCCTAAATTGTTGATTATTTCAAAAAATATTTTGAAAGACTAATAAACTAAGTGTAGAAATATTTAACCTGGTTTTGCCCTAAGTCTCTAGGTTTTGCCTAAATTTCTGCTTTCTATAACCAGCCTGGACATGCTTTTTTTAAGATACTGAGTGAGACACAAAGGTAGTTAATTACACTTCTCAGTTCAACGTACCTCATTGATCTATGGAATGTCTCCATTTGGTTTTTTTTTTCACATTTCCTTCTTTCATTCTTTAGTCCAATCTTATCTCTTGCCCGTAGGCAAACCTTTAATAGATTGAGATCTACTTTTCACTTATATATTCTCTAGAAAGTTCGTTACTTTATGTGCGTAAAATTTTAATCAACAGAAATAATCCTATTGTACTATATAATTCTGTTTATTTTCCAAAAGAAAATTAATATTTTAAATATTCTTCTCTTGTTACTGTATATACATCTAACCTACTGAGTGAAACTTGGGTATTATTCATTACATTTTTCTCATTCCTCAGGTAATAAAACATACATTATCTTCAACTCCATGTCACCTCAAAGACTGTTGTGATAAACATCCTTGTATATGCCCTCTTCAACTCCATGCTACCTCAAAAACTGTTGTGATAAACATCCTTGTATATGCCCTCTTCCAGAGATACATATCTAAGGATGAAACTTTGGAGTCAAATAGTAGAGGTACACTTTATTTAAGCACTTGCAGATTATTTTCCAGAACATGTGCTCCAGTCTGTATCCTAACCACGTGCCCCCAAATACTAGCAGTTACCTAGCTGTGGCAGACTGTATTTTCCAAAGATAATAAGAAACAGAGCCCACTTTCTGTGAATGTGGACAGGCATTTGCCTCTGACATGGCTCGAGAAGCAGGACAAGAACAACATAGTAGTACTTTTGAGAAAAGATGATTTGGCTTCTTCCAGTTGCTTTGGAGCCCTGAACTACCATGCAGAAGATACACCTTCCTTGAGACCACCAGGATGAAAGGAATCCCAGAGTAGCTCTTGTGATATAATACAAATAAAAGGATACAGGAGGGAGATTCTGATCAGTCCTGGCTTCTCTGGGCCCTGGCATTTGCTGACTCAGCCAGAAATCCCCAGAGAAGCCATCTAGAATCTAACTTCTACAAATACCATGATAAATAATACAACAGTGATCACTGCTTTAAGCAGCTAAATTTTGCGGTGATTTTCAAATACAGCTGCAGTAACAGGAGTACCACTTTTCTAATCTTTGCAAATTATTTGAATTAAAGGTGATATATATTAAAATGACGCATTTCTCTAATTACTGATGAATCTTAAATATGCTTTGTTTTTTTTTGAATTAGTTGCCTGTTTATTCCTTTGCCCATATTTTTGGGAGGGGGAAAGTTTTTATTGTATAGCTATTCTTTTATATTCCAGGCATTTGTTTCATCAATTTGAAACATTACAAATTACTGCTTTTGTTCTACCACCTGTCTATTGATTTTTGTCTTTGAATAAAGTCCTTCATTTTGATATCACTGTTTTTTTTTTCTTTAGAGACTGAACTTTCTGTATTTTAAGTTCTTTCCTATTTCAAGGTTATGAGGCTGTTCTCATATATTAGCTTTTACTGCTCTCTACTGTAACCTTACATATTAGGTTCTTGAATTCATTGGCCATCCAGTTTTTATAAAATGTTGGAAATTCAGGTTTTTTTTCCTGAAAGAATTTGCTAACAGTTCCTACTTTGTCCTTTGATTTGTGGATGGTGTTGCCTTTATTTTATGTTGGAGACACAGGTTTATTGTGACATACTCTTCTTCCCTGTTGTGTTTGTTCAGTTTTGCTCTCAGACCATTCTGTCTTTTTTACTATGATTTTAAGTATGTCTTACTATCCAGTAGAGCATTTATTTACTCCTTGATCTTTTTCAAAGTTGACTTAGCTATTTGTAGACTTTTAGACATCTAACTGCATTTTAGAATAATTTTGCTGTTATAAATCCAGCTAAAATATTTATTGAAATCAGTTTTAATTTATAGATCAACTTGGGGAATATTGACATATTTATGTCATCTCTTCAATTACACGTAATGTGCAATACTTCGTTTACCTTGACTTTCTTTTATGTTATTTCATAGAATTAATTTTTCTGTACCAGTCCTGTGTACTTTAATAAAAATAACTTCTAGAAAATTTATAAAAACTTTTGTAATAATATTTTATATTTGATTATATTTTTCATTTGTTATGTTTGATATGGGGAAGTGTTATTGAAGTTGATATATCCTGTAATTTTGCTGAATTATCTTACTAAGTTTTTCTGTTATTTGAGTAGATATTTCTATGATATCTGCAAATATGATACTTTCATTTATTCCTTTAAGAAGGTGAAGTCAAAATAATTTCGTATTTTAAGCTCTGTGTATTTGGAATACATTTCAAGTAGGATGCTTAGTGCTTACAGAGCTTAATGATGATCTTTGACATAAGAGATCTCCTGAATCAAATCTCCTACATACAGAAGGAAACAGTTTCCTTCTGTGTTTAGCAGAAACACAAAATCAGGTTCATTATTTTGAGGTTTGCTTCAGTTGGTGTCCATGAAAACTAAAAATATCCTTGGAAATTTTTATATTATTTTTATATCAGCAAATGTGAATAGAACGTTCCTGTTCTTGAGATGACACAAAGGAAAAAACTGGAAAAATTTGCTATGCTGAAGTTACTCTTGGAGTGGGGTTGGGATTGGAAAAATAGATTATTGCATAATATAAAAATTACAGAATATCACCTGATGAAAGAAGAATGCTAAATTTTCTGGCTGTTGGGGGGGGTGGTTTTGAGGACATACTCAGAAAGGTCTCAGGTTACAGTAGTCCTCATTTTTTATCATGTTTTCCTTTGTTTTGACCATGAAGGTGATTGGGGATCAGGTAATAAATCTTCCTAATTACTTTTTTTGTTAATTTTCTCGATGACATTTATTAAAATTCTAAGCAGCCCTTTCATGCCTACAAACATACTATTGATTAATATGCTCTCATTAGGGACACAGTGAACTTGGTTGAAGTTCATCTGAAGATTTGAAGATACTGTGCAGTAGTGCACAAGTTGCTGAGTCTGGATGTCCAGACTGAAACAGACATCGAGGTTAAAAACTGAAAGTGTCCACCCAGTTGTTTGTGCTTCAGAAAAGTATGGAAAGAGATTGATTTAATCCAGATTTTCTGTGCATTTAGACCATGTGTGCTGTGAAGGTGAGCTCACTCTCAGAAATATGTGTGTGGAGAAAATGAATCAGATTGGTGGAATCTGTTACATCTGATAACATAGCTTTAAATCCTATAGAAACAGGGAGCAGTGTAGAAAACGGCATCTCTAAGTGTAAAATACAGACAGAGAGCTCTCAAGAACAGTTGTTTTCAAGTTGCATATGGTAGTAAAAGCCTGCAACCCCAGCACTCTGGGAGGCTGAGGCAGGAGGAACATACGTTCAAGCACAGACTGGGCAGCTTAGTGAGACTCTGTCTCAAAAAGCGGGCTAGCGATGTAGGTCAGGGAAAAGTCTCTGGATTCAATTGCCAATATCACCCCCGCCCTCCAAAAAAAAAAGAGAAAAAAAGAGAACGGATAGCTATTTATAGAAGGTGTACTAGATGATCCACTGAGTTTGTTCAACTCTGTTCTAGTGGGGGAGGGAGGTAAGAGGGGAGAAGTGAGATCAGAGATGAGAAGTTTAGTGATATTTAACATAAGGATTGATCTTGAAGTTTTCCCCTATTCTGATGGCAAAATTGTCATATGTTACCTTACTCAGTTTCCTTTGGGTACGTGTGAGTAGTCCATCTTGGCAGTGGTCCCTCACTCTTTATTTTCCCCAGTGTATTTTTTAGATAGTATATATTTATGTGTCTTAAGTTTTAGCAATGATTGTTTGCTGCTTGAAACCACGTGTGTCATATATAAAAAAATGATCAGCATACTCGGAAACATCTTTTAAAATGTTTAAAGCTTTCAATGAATTTTTATTCATGTATTCAGACAGTAAACAAATGTTCATTTACCTTCCAATATTTACCTTCCAATTACTTGGCAGTAACAACCCATTTACACTGAGGGAGATATAAATATATAAGCCAAAATGTAATGAAACTTTTTGCATAATTGGAGAATGAGATTTAAAAATGGTAATCATGATTTAATAAGCACAGCCTATAATGCAATTTTTCCATTTGGAGCCATACAGTTTTGTGAGATGAATTTTCCACTGTGACAGTATCAAAGATAAATGTCTAGGTTGGGAAGATGGCAGAGTAGAGGCACCCAAGACTTGTCTGTGCCCCTCCAGAATAGAAGCAAAGGAATATATGTTAACTGCTTGAGGAGGTGAGTGGCTATGGTGACCACTGGAAACTGTCAGTAGATAAAAGGAGACCTGGTGAAAATGAGAGACGAGGAAGATTTGCAAAGCAAGAGGAGCAGACGGGACAACACTGCATGATCAGCTTCTTGTTGTGGGAAGGGGATTTTTCTTCAAAGGAAGGTGATGTAAAAGAGAGACTCAGTGTGTGTAGAGGGCTGCTCTCTGCTGACAAACATCTTAAGTGCACAAACTGTTCTTAGAGAAGTTTTACTGTACCTGTCATCAAACTATGCGTGCTATGGCCAGGAGCCAAATCAGAGAGCATTAACAGGGTCTTACTGTCTGAAACTATACTGCTTTTTTGGCGGGGGTTGGGGGGGGGCAGTGTTATAAAGTCTCAGGTTCCCGACAGATACTCTGTTGCTTTGACTAGGCCACTGGAGCTACTCTTGGATTAGAGGAATGTGTTTGACAAAAACCTGCTCAATTTTATGTTACAGGGAGTTTTAGTGAATCTCTCCCTCGCTGGTAGTGACGCTAGTTGTGTGTAGTTTGTCATGGGAGTGAAGCCAGAAGTTTGGCGATCCCGGGTGGCAGATTTCTTCCACTCCCATTTTATTAATATGTATAAGCACAAAATTAAAGGTTTACAATGAAGTTGAGCATTTTGTGCACATATGTATCTTGTCACGGTGACAAGGACTTTCCTACTCTCCTTTTGTCCCTCTCCCTACCCATCCCTCCATCCTTCCCACTGTACCCTCCTGGTTCACTTTGTTTTTCATTTTAAGTTCCATGAGATAGTTGTGATCTGGGTCTCTCATATCAGAGGGACCGTTCGATGTTTCACTTTCTGCTTCTGACTCACTTCACTAAGCATGATGTTCTCAAGTTTCTTCCATTTGCCTGCAAAAGCCTCCACGCTATTGGACTTTATTGATGCATGGTATTCCATTGTGTATAACTGTCACATTTTGTGTATCCATTGGTCTGTTGATGGGTATTTTGGTGACTTGCATATTTTAGCTATTGTTAGTTGTGCTGCTATGAACATGGGTATACATATATCTCTGTTGTGTGTTGTTTTGACCTCTTTTGGAAATATTCCCAGGAGGGGTGTCGCTGGATCAAAGGGGATATTTATTTCCAATCTTTTGAGAGATATCCATACTGCTTTCCAAACGGGTTGTACAAATTTACATTCCCACCAGCAGTGCAGGAGGGTTTCTTTCTCCCCACAGCCTCCCGGCACTGACTACTATTTGACTTGTTGATGTAGGTCATTCTCTCTGCAGTGAGATGGGATCTTAGCATTGTTTTGATTTGCATCTCTCTTATGGCTAGAGATGTTGAGCATCTTTTCATGTATCTGTTGGTCCTTTGTACTTCTTCCTGAGTGAACTGCCTCTTCATTTCATTTGCCCACTTTTCAGTGGGATCCTTTATTTTGGGAGGCTTACTTTTCTTCAGCTCCTTTTTATTCTGGTTATGAGCTTCCTATCTGAGTTGTTGGTGATGAATATTTTTCCCAGTCTGTTGGTTCTCTTTTTACAAAGTTGATAGTTCCCTTTGCTGTGCGGAAACTTTTTAATTTGACAAGATCCCATTTGTTAATAATGGGGATAATTTCTTTTGATTTTGGTGTTTTGTCAAGGAAGTCTTTGCCTACCCCTATGTCTTTTAGACATTTGCCTAATTTGTTTTCTAGGACATTCGGTGATTTTAATGTCTAGGTCTTTGATCCACTCTGATTTGATTTTGGTGCATGGTGATAGGTGTGTGGCTAGATTCATTCTTCTGCATGTGGATGTCCAGTTTTCCCAGCACCATTTGTTGAACAGGCTGTCCTTTTCCCATTGTATGTATTTGGTCCCTTTGCTGAAGGTTAAGTAATTGAGAGTATTTGGGTTTGTCTCTACATCTTCAATTCTGTTCCAATAGTCTGTCTGTTTTTGTGCCAGTACCAAACTGTTTTTACAACTCTTGCTTTATAGTACAGCCTGATGTCTGGTATTGTAATGCCTCCTGCCTTGGTCTTGGTACTCAGGATTGCTTTGGTTATTCTTGGTCTCTTTTTGTTCCATATCAATTTAAGAATTGTTTCATGTTCTTTGAAGAAGCTTGTGGGTGTTTTGATAGGAATTGTATTGAATCTATACATCAGTTTCAGTAGTATAGTCATTTTGATTATATTTATTTTGCCTATCCAAGAGCAAGGGATGACTTTGTATTTCTAATGTCTCCTATAACTTCTTTCTCCAATGTAATGCAGTTTTGTTTATATAGGTCCTTCACTTCCTTGGTTAGGTATACTCCTAGGATTTTAATTTTTTTGCTGAGCTATTGAGAATGGAATTGTTTTTCTGAGTTCTCTCTCAATAAGTTAATTGTTAGTGAAGAGAAAAGCTACTGATTTTTTTACCTCAAGGCTGTGGCAAATACTGGAGCCATAGTGGCCCAGGCCCTCTCTGCCTCTCTGTGACAGAGTTCAGGCATAATGTGACCTATTCCAAGCATACATTCATTCTAGCTGTTTTTTAAGCCTATGAATCAGTGGCATGACCATCCACCCCCCCCCCCCCCTTGGACCAAGGGCAGGAAGCAAGAAATCTGCTAATACTCTCCATCATGTTACTTCTAGCCATAGGCCAATAGATATGCCTGCAGCAAATCCTCACTCTAAAAAGAGCCCTACTGCCAAAAATACCCTTACTAGGTCCAGGTCTCCCTTGAGTATTAGAGTTAAGATTAGGGCCAGATATGTGGCTCTGGCTGGAGTTACAGTTAGGGTTAGGTTTAAGGTCATGGTCAAATCTTGGGCTAGTGTTTAGGCAGTCCTAGTGGTAGTAAAAAAGCTGAGGAGATAAGGACATGCTGAAATTCACCCTGTTGACGGTTTTATGACTAGGTTTTGTCTCAGGGCCAGATTTAGGGCTAGGTTTAGGGTTATAAATGGGATCAGGGCTAGGGTTAGAGTTAGGGCTACAGTTAAAGCTAGGCCATCTTTCATGCCTAGGTTTAGGTGTAGGTCCATGGTGAATGTGAGGTCTAGGGTTTGGGTTAGGTTCAGGTTGATTGCAAGGCTTGGGGCAAGGGGCAAGTGTAGGAGTATGGGTATTTTGGCGCTAAGGCTCTTTTTAGAGTGAGGATTTGCTGCAGGGCTATGTATTGGCCTATGGCTAGTGCTAACGTGATGGACAGTGTTAGGTGTAAGCTTAAGACTAGGTCCAGGGCTCAGATGTGAATTAGTGTTAGGATTAGGGCCAGGTATATGGCTAGGGCTGGGTTTACTGTTAGTGTTAGGTTTAAGGTCACGGTCAAATCCTTTGCTACTGTTGAGGCAGTCCGAGGGGTAGCACAAATGGTGAGGAGAGCAGGATATACTGAAATTCGGGCTAGGGATGGGTTTATGACTAGATTTTGGCTCAGGGTCAGATTTAGGGCTAGAGTTAGTTTTAGAAATGGCATTTGGCCTAGGGTTAGGGTTAGAGCTATGGTTATAGGTACGCCAACTTTTACGCCTAGCTTTAGTTGTTGGTCCATGGTGAATGTTAGGGCTGTATTTCGGGTTAAGGTCAGGTTTATTGCAAGGCTTGGGGCAAGGGGCAGGTGTAGGAGTAGGGGTATTTTTGGCGCTAGGGCTCTTTTTAGAGTGAGGATTTGCTGCAGCCCTATCTCTTGGCCTATGTCTAGTGGTAACATGATGGAGAGTATTAGCAGATTTCTTGCTTCCTCCCCTTGGTCTAAGATGGGGAAGAAATTGTCTTGCCCCTGATTCACAGGCTGAAATACCTCTAGAATGAATATATGCTTGGAGTAAGTCACATTCTGCCTGAACTCTGTCACTAAGAGGGTCTGGGCCACTATGGCTGTAGAATTTGCCACAGCCTTTAATGTGCTGACTAAAATTCTCCAAAGAGAGTGTTTTCCTTGTGTGTCCAGATTTTCATTTTTGCGTATTGGGTGAGTAACACTTCTCACATCCTACATTCTGCCTCAACTAGTTTGGTGTAATAGTGGAGAGGAATTTCAAGAAGCTGCAGCTGCAACCCCCTGTACCTAACAGATTACAACCTTAAGATCCAAAGAAATTAGATTGGCATAACCTGTGACTAAGCACTCCTACTTGCATTTGTGAGCACTTTGCCTACGAGGACATTTTTAGCTTGTTTCTTCATCCATATATTTTACATTTTGTAGTATTTAATTTTTTTTTTGATTTTATTTTTCTTATCTTTTCTTTCCACTCTTTTTTTCTGTTTTATTCTTTGTACTCCCTAATTTTTTTCTAGGATTAGAGATAAATCTGAGGCCCTCATGCATATTGGGGAAATGCTTAGTTCTTGAGCTGTAGTCTCAACTTTGCTCAAAGAAGTTCAATCCAACTCCAGCCACGGACCCATTTGAACTCCAACAATGGATAATTACAGGGAATGTGAGCTCACAGATCTTGAGCTGTCCCCAGGAATACATAGCTAGGACAAGGCTGAGGTCCAACTCCTGCACACCAACTCCACAGTAGTTGTAGAGATATTCAACACAGTTGTTGTTGGTACCACATATATGGGTATCCTCTCTTTAACCATAACCATATTAGATCAGATTGTGTAGGGGATGATAAGACTAAAGGTGAGTTGGGCATGATGTTGCATGCTTGTATTCTCAGAACTTGGGAGGCTGAAGCAGGAGGGTTGCTGCGAGTTGAAGGCCAGCCTAGGCTCCATAGTGAGCTCAGGATCTTGAGTACAGGACAAGACCCTGTCTCAAAAAAAGAAAAGTGAGTCTCAGAGGGGACAGTGAGATTCTAGCCTCCACCTCTCCCTGCAAATCACCTAGGTATGTGCTGAAATCTTGGTGTTAAAAAAAGAACTTAAGTTCTTTAACATGACTGGAGCAATTAGCATCAGAATGTCTTTCTAGTAACCGATGCTGTCAATAACACGTGGAAGTCTCCATAATAGGTTATACCTTTGCTGTAATAAAAGTAATCTCACAGGATACATTTTGTGTTTTCATAGTGCTGGTCTTTCTCATAAGGCTTGCAGAAACATTAGGTGCCTTTGACCGCCAATATAGGAAAAGAACAGAACATAAAGAATATTAAAAACTGCAAGATAAAAGTACCAAGTCAAAATTTAAAGAGAAACTCATTAGACTACCAGCATATTTCTCAGCAGAAACTCATAAAGCCAGGAGAACATGAAATAATGGATTTCAAGTCCTGAAAGAAAGTAATTGCAAACCCAGAATACTAGTTCCAATGACATCATTTTTTCAAATCAAATAAGTAATAATATTAGAAGATATTTATAACCTAAGAGAGTTCTTGTCAACTAGACTATTATAAAATGTAGATAAGGAGATTTTATATCCAGAGCAGGAAATGAGATACAATCATGAATACCTGAGAAAGAGTAAGGCACACAAGAGAAGTAAATAAATAAATAAGAAAGAAACATCAATACAGTAAACCATGAAAGCTGTATGGTGAAAAGTAGATGAAGAAATTGACAGAATATTCAAAACAATCAGAGCAAAATGACATGCACAACTAAATACCTTTGGATGGAAACCATCCATTATAATCAGTTTAAATTCTGTTTAAAAGATGCAAACTACCTGATTGAAGTAAAGAATAAGCCCCAACCAGTGTTGGCTGCAAAAAACTCATAAGCAAATGGAATCTAAAAGCAAGTAAAAAGTGACACTCATATCTGAGAAAACACACTTCAAGCCAGAATGAGAACAAAGAATTTATCAAGAAAATAATTCACTCTGAAGAAAATCGTAAATACATATGCACTAAACATTGTAGCACCATGTTATACAAAAAAAATCAGTATTTTACATAAAGGAACAGGTAAGCACCAGTATAATAATGGGTGCCATCAGTATCCCAAAAGCTGAACCAGAGGAAAACAAAATCAAAGTAGTACCAGAGTTAAATTATATTAGCAAATGGTCCATCCAACAACTGCAGAAAATGCATTATTTTCATCAGAAAATATGGAATTTTTCTAAAACTTATATTTTGCCTCAGAGCAAGTCTTAGTATTTTTTAATTCTTTATGTAAGATTA
Organism: Ctenodactylus gundi; assembly: GCA_004027205.1. NCBI lineage: Eukaryota > Metazoa > Chordata > Mammalia > Rodentia > Ctenodactylidae > Ctenodactylus > Ctenodactylus gundi. Next base: position 51,535 of record PVKB01001342.1, on the reverse strand, counting down.
TAATGAAATAAAACTGGAAATCAATAGCAAGAGAATGTGTGAAAAGCATAAAAATATGAAAATGTAACAACATTACTATTGAATGAACTGTGGGTCACTGAATTTGGAAAATTTAAAAAAATTATTGAATAATATGAAAATGGAATCACAGCGAACCAAACTGTGGAGTGCAGTAAAACTCAGAGGAAGGTTTATCATGGATGCCTGCCTGAAAATAGATCTCAAATAACCTAATGGTATAATACATCTCTAGTTTTTATACAATAAAGAATTGAAAAGCAATATAAAGATTATAAAACCAGAGCAAAAATAAATAAAATGGAAACCAGTAGAATGGAAAGCCAATTAATGAAACTGAATTGGTTCTTTGAAGTTGAAAAAAACCTTTAGCTAAATGATTAAAAACACATGAAAATATACTAGAAGTGAAAAAGTAGCATAAAATACTACTAATTGACAGAATAAAAATCGTCTGTAAAATATGAGTCAAATTCAACACTAAATTTAAAAAATTCACGCACTATGATTGAATTGACTTTATTCCAGGGATACAACTATTAATCAACATATGCAAATCAATAAATGTAATTAAGCACATAGACTCAAGGATAAAAATCATGCTCTTTTCTTGATACAGAAAATGCTTTCAAGACCCAACATACTTCCATTATAAAAACTCTGAATAAATGGGGTTTAGGAGAACTTTACCCCAACATAATGGAGTTTTTTTTTGACAAATTATATCTAGCATTACGCTAAATGTGGTAAACCTGTAAGCATTTTCACCAAGAAAGATCAGGAACAAAATAACGGTATCCACTATTCAATATACTGCTAGAAATTATAGCCAGATCAATTAGACAAGTGAAAAACATAAGACCTAAAAATGATAAAGAAGTCAAAGTATTACTGTTTGCAGAAGGTATATACCTAGAATATGCTAGACTATTTCAAGTAAGTTTTAGAATTGATAAATTCAGTAAAGTAGCTGTATAAAAATCATACCCAAATCATTTTCTACACACTGATAATGAACTTACAGCTAAAGATCTACAGAAAACAATTTTGTATGCAGTAGCCACTAAAAATTAAGATACCTAGGAATGAACCTAAGGATTTAAAAGAACTGTACAGTGTACCATCCCTATTTATGGATTGAGAGAATCAGTATTGTATACTACTAAAAGAAATACTACTGAAAAAATCTATAAATTCATTGCAGTTCAATGCAATTTCATAAATTTCACTAAAGACATTCTTCACAGAAGTAGAAAATTCCTAAAATTCATGTGGAAACATGAAATATCCTAAGTAACCAGACATTCTTAATGATAAGGAGACATACTAGTGGCATCATAGCATATGATTTCACAACATACTACAGAGCCATTCTAACAAACAACTTGTGGTACTGGCATAAAAAATAGATATTTAGGCCAGTGGAGCAAAATCAATAACACAGAAATCACTAAAATAGGGGCAAATGATAGGAGAAGAGAAAAAGAAAAATTAGAAAATAATATAAATGGGAAGGGTAAAAAGAAATAGGGAATGATCACCAAATACATAGAATTAGATAACCACAAGCCATCAGAAAAAAAATCAACAGTAATAACAATATAGAACACAATAGAAATGGAAGCACAAACTAAGACAAACTTACTTCTGGGAGTACTTAAAATGTAGACCTTTCTGTAGACGGTGTGTGTTGGGCTGAGGATGGAGCCTAGTGCCTTCGCAAGTCTTCTTAGTATTACAGTTGTGGCGAAATTTTTTTCAGTTGAGGGTTTCTTCTCAGTTTATCTGAAATAGACCATACTGGTTCTGTGAGTATGTATGGTGAACTCTACACCTCTTTGCCCCAAATCAAAGTTGTCTGTAGCAGGGCTAGATTGATACTCAGTATCTCATTTTTGCATCTTATTTACCTGTCCTGTAGAATGTCTCTGTTGTAGGCTCCAGGTTCCAGAGATTCACAGTCAGTGCACTCGGTGGCATGCTTGGCAAGTTTCTAAGTGGCACTGGCCTAGACCCTGAGTGCATCTTAGTGGGGCAGAAGTGGCGAGGTCCATACGGTCTACCCCTGGGTGGGAAGCTGTGGCTACTAAGCTTTCCATCTCCCCAGCAAATCCACACAGGACTGGTACCTTTCTCTCTCATAAGGTTTGGATGACCAGTTCTGTTTGGTTGGTTGGTTTTGTTTTTAAGTGGAAGCTGCTTCAGCTTCCCTCTACTTAGCAGACTGTTTTTGTACTTCCTCATGTTCTGAAACGATTTGTGTTACAGTCATTACAAACGCAAACTGACTCTCAAGGTTGGTGTCTTCTGTATCCGTGGAGAGAAGTGGCCTTATGTCTTAGAAATATAAAAAATGCACAAGTTTCTTTTCTCCTATATAGCCATGCCAGACAATGGGTCACTTCTTAAGATGTCTGCCTATCACGGCACTATCTGCATCCATTGGAAAATGCAGAGAACTTTTTGTCCTGCATTGGCTCCCTGTGGATAAGTCAGATCTTCATTCTGCTCACGATTCATATTTGTCTAGTAAGAGTGTGAATTCTTAGTGTGTGCTAGAATTCTCTGCCTGAACTAGAGCTTCTCCTCTGTTGAGCTGCTGCATGTTAAATGTTGGCACTCTTAATTTCTGTTATTTATTATTATAAATACCACTAATTCTGGCATTCACATGGTTAGTGGCTCTTTCAAGTTGTATACCAGTGTTTTGAAGTGGACCCCCCTACTTCATGATGTGCCTATATGCCTGTTAATTAGGTTCTATCTCCTGGAACATCTTATAAATGCTGCTTGCCTACTTTACTCAGAGAAGGTAGCTCTGTTTTCATTTTGGGAGTTACATCTATACTATTTGCCACAACTTTTATGTCAATTTACTTTTCAAATCAACATCATACAAGGGTCTGTTTCTAAGACTGAGCTGTTAAGAGTTGTGTTGCTTAAAAACATGGGTATGTATGTGTCAATGTTACAGGATGTCTTTAATTCTTTTGGAAAGATACACAGAATAGGTATACCTGGATCAAATGGAATATTTATTTTCAGTTTTTTTTGGAAAATTTCCATGATGATTTCCATAGTGCTTTTACCAGGTTACAGTCCCACCAATAATATAGAAGAATTTCCTTTTCCTCACATCCTTCACCAGAATATTTTTTTTTTAGTTTCTTATAATAACCATTCTCACTGGAGTAAGATGAAACTTCAGTGTTGTTTTGATTTTTATTTCTTTAATAGATAAAGGTACTGAATATTTTTCATGTATTTATTGATCATTTATACTTCTGAGAACTGTATATTTCCATTTCCCATTATTGGATTGGTTCTTTTATGATTTCTCTTTGTTCATCTAATTTTGATCGTACGTTGTTGTCCTGATTTCCTTTAGTTGCCAGTCTGTGTTCTGTAGCTCTCTAAGTTGCTTTAAGACAATTATTTTTAATTTTTTTGTTAGGAAATTAATATGTCTCAATTCCTTTTATGTCAGTTACTAAAAAATTGTGTTCCACTGGTGGCATCATATTTTCTTGATTTTTCTTGTGTATATGTTTCTTGTAGCCACATGTGTATTCATTTCAGCAAGTGATCACCTTTTCCCGATTCAAGGGGTGGATTTGGTTGGGAAAGTACTTTCTCTACAAGTGGATATGAAGCAGCCACATGGGTGGGGTACAATAGTTTTGGCTGTCTGGAGAGTGTAGCAGCAGGTCTTCATGTGGCAACATCATCTGAGGTTAACATTGGCAAAGACTGTTACTTCCTTAAGAGTCAAGGCTGCAGGTATGTTTGGCAGTATCAAGAGCTGGGGGGTCCTAAGTAGAGAAGACTGTTGGGGCTCTTTTCTTTTCACCCGTGATGGTCATAGGCATGAAATTGTTACTGGCACTGGGTCTGGCTTATGTGACAGTGCTGTTGATGTTTGACTTGGATGCACATAGCTTGTGAGTCTTTTATGCCCATTGGCTAATTTTGGCAGAAACACAGTGAATGAATGTAAAAATGTAATGCTTCTTTTTTGCTTGTTATATTTCAGAATAACTCTGAAGTTTCTTTTTGACATTTTAAGAAGTCAAAAAGTGTTTGCATTCTAATTGTGCTAGTATCTTTGAAGAAGGGAGGGATGATGAGACAGTGAATCTAATTCAAATTTGTCTAGAGGCAGAGGTGATGATCGGATCATGCCAACAGTTGTGAAACTTAGGTGTTGATGAGTCTGAATAAAAATCTATAAATGACACTGTGTACTTACCATTCATACTACTATATACTATTGATTTTCTCATTGTGTGGCATGTTAGAGCAGCTGAAATGATGATGGGGAATGTCATTAGATAATGTAGAATCTTTTATTGAGTGTGAACATCTATACCAAAGCATCTACAGAAAATAACTATATAGATTTGGTCTATGTTTGTTTTATGGCAGAGAAGTTAATGCATGACAAAACTCCTATTGGCAGCTCTGGTTGTCAGAATTTTCTGTCTTGGATTGAGTAAAAGTCAAAATATAATTTCACTGTCTGTTAAGATTTTGAACTGGTCGCATGAGATAATTTTTTCTTTTTCTCTTGAGATAATTGGAGCTATTCTTGTTCTGATTTCTTTTTGGTGGAAGATACTTTAGAAAATGAAATAGCATTGTTAGTATCATTGTATTCCAAATTGCAAAACTGGAATATGAAATACAAAATTGAATATAACGAAATGTGGAGTGTTTGACTCAAAAGATAGATATTGGAGCCATTGTGATAAAAACATAATGTGTATTCTTTCTCCACTCATCTTTCAATAGATTTAAAAGATGTACCTTAGGAATCTCATCATTTATAGGATGTTTAGTATTTGGCTGCAAGATAAAGAGTTGCAATATGAGTAGATATTAAAATTCAACATTGATAGTGTTTTTTCTCTACCTTTTAAAGTTCTAGAATGGAAGGCAAAATTTATTAACATACTTGACACCTTAAGTTTGACAGAGGCCCAGGATTTGACAGTGAATATTAAAATTATTTGACCATAGGCCTGCTTGTCAGAGAACAAAGAAACCTGAGACCTACCTATATGAGAATAATTTATCATTACATATTTTGTAAATTAGATTTGACAAATATAAAGTATGGGCTCATTTTACTTTTTTACATGTGCTTTATGTAGTTTTCAACTTATTTGTAGCCTGTATTTTGGGAACATTGTTTAAGGAACATATTTATAACAATCAGAATAGTCCTATTTTAATTTAAGACAATAAATTCTTAACTCCACAACATTATTCACTCTTAAACAAAAAGCACGGGGCTGGAGGAATGGCTCAGCAGTTAAAGCACTTGCCTGGCAAGTGCTATGCCAAGTGTTAAGTACCTGAGTTCGATTCCCCAGCACCACATAAGCTGGGTGTGGTGGCGCATGCCTGTAATCCCAGCAATCAGGAGGCTGAGGCAGGAGGATTGCCATGAGTCCAAGGCCAGCCTGGGCTCCATAATGAGTTCAGGACCAGCCTGGACTACAGAGCAAGACCCTGTCTCAAAAAAATGTGCCAAACAAATGCGCAAAATACCAGTGGATATGAAGATAAGAATAATTTTAATGAAAGATACCTTTTTTCTTTAAATGTGATAGAGAAAACATTTTTTCATATCATGAGAATACTATCAGTTATTATTACCTTTGAGTTACACATATTTGATTATGACATGGTTATTTTTCTCATTTTAAACTATGGAATCATAATTAAGATTCAAATTTCAGTGTAAGTTAAGCCTTTTCCAAGTAAAGATGTGTTTAATGTATATGTTCAGGTTGACTGTAAGGATGGGCACCCTGGACAGTAATTCCTGAGCTTGCTTGACTCTAGGATTCCTAGCCAATGTTTGCTCATGGCCTTGCAAATGCAAATTTCTATGCATTTGTAAAAAGTGACTCCTGACTCTTAAATAAAAGAAGACCCGACAGAGATGTCTTATTTTGAAACAAATAAGGTATAATTATTTGTCTCCTTTATAAGATATAATTCTAAAAATAATATTCATCACTTTTTTCTAAAAAGTGTCAGACTTACTTACATGTAGAAATGAACCTTGAATAACTTCTAAGTTACAGACTCTCCGTGCTACTGGATATATTAAGGTTAAATTAGACGGGTATCTTCCATGCTATTAAAAATTTATGGAGCCTCACTGATGACTATCTTATTTTCTCTATTAGCTCTCCACATCATTAGAAGTTCTTACTGAGTCAGGCTTTTCTTTAGGGATTTTAAGATGAGGTTATTAAAGTTTTGTTTAACCTTTCTTCATGCTTGCATAGAGGGTGCATGCTACAATAACGTATTGTGAGGCAGGGAGTTAACCAGCTACCATTAAGTTTCAGAGGATCTGTGAGTAATTATTGGTATGGGACTAGTGATGTCCTCTAGACAGGCTTGAACACCAGACCTTAAATGCAAAGAGTTGTAGTTGAATGCAGGTTTGACCTGAGGTAATGATGATATTTGAGGGCTTACGGGAGATAGAGCATGAAACTGATGCAGGAAATCTTTGTCTTCAGGAAGACTGCTCGTGAAGGAGAGTGTGTTTTTCCCAAAATGTGAAGCATGTGGCACTGGTGATTCACAAGATTTTAGGTAGACTCTAGACAATATATGATGTAACATTGTATTATGAGTTAAGAAAACTCAAACTGTGTTTTGTGGATTCAGTTGATTATCTCAGAAAAGTCTCTGATGTCAGTGACCCTATAGCATGTCTTGGATTTGCCAACATACATATTTAGTAAGTCAAAAGCAGACTTTAAATGAGGGGCTTTTCGCAGGCCAAAAATTATAGCTAGCATTTAATCTCATTTAATATTTTTTTCAAAACATTTTCTGTACAGGGTGAATCCAATAGCATTCACCCCATATAGAAACTTACTTGTAGGGTGAATGCTTTTTGATTTCCATTCATTTAATGATTTTTAACTAAAACATAACATATGAATGACAAGTAGGCATTTTTTTCTCAAAAAAACCCACCTTTATAGCCAGAAACCAAGTTGAGGAATGAGTATTACTTGCATTCCAGGCATCTTCTAATCATAGCTTTCTTTGTGATGTTTACCACTATTTGGACTGCAGAATTATGCTGCATTTTGGCTACTTTTCAAATTATATAAAAGAGAATCGTGATGAATAGTAGGTCCTCTTTTGTGTCTGGCCTGTTTTGTGAAATATTAATTTGGTGAAATACATCAATGTTGTTGTGTATTTGAGTTTTAACTTTAGGGCTTTATTTCCTCAAAGGATCTAAAGTGCTCCTGCCTCAGTCTTCAACTCCATGAAGAGAAAAGTCAGATTGAACCGATGGCCAGTAGCCAGAACTTAGTACGTTAGTAAAGCTTTGCATAGGAAGTTGCAGAAAGGACATAAAGCAGGAGAGATTGCCTTTTGGACAGGCTATCTTGGAAATAATGGGTGAATCAACATAAAAAATAAGGACTGTCTTTTTGCTGTCATCTCTTGTACACTTTCATTTCTGATTATAGACTGTGCCATCTGTAATGTTTACATAATTCCTACCAACATTTGAGTCTCACAATAACTCCGGGAGAAGCAGAGACAATGCTCGCTTTTTTTTGCAATAGCAAAAATGCATACCTTCTTAATTGGCATAGATTAGAGTCATCATTAATTAACGTTTAGCTTGCAGAATCTATTTTATTTTTGGTGGTACTGAAGATTGAACCAAGGGCCTTTGCGCTGAGGTGTATCTTCAGCTTACTTTTCATTTTTATTTTGGAATGGGATATTACTAAATTACCCAGGCTGGACTCAAATTTGTGATCCTCCAGCTTCATCTGACAAAGTGCTTGGATATCTGACCTGTGCTACCAGGCCCAGCTTGCCTTTTACTCTACTGTGATGGCTCACATAAGAAATTCGAAAGTGCCAAGTCTCCTAACAGTGCTGTATATGAAAACAATGCTGTATATGATTCTGGAGGAAGGCAGAGAAATAGTAATAACAAAGCAATTTCTATTCCTTTTCGACGAAAAATAAGACCTCTTCTATGGGAGAGTCCAAGCTTAGAAATCTCTGCAAGTTGTGTAATTATGTGCAACTGAAAGATTTTAGGACTTTTGATTCTTTTATAAAACACTTTAAACAAAGCTATGACCCAGTAGAGAACAAGTTTCTAGGGGAGAAGAAATTGATTTTGTAGATCTTATACCTTCTAGGTGATTCAGTGCTCAATAAATGATTCTTACAGATATACAAACATACATATATGTAATGTGTATGTGTGTATGCATGTAGTATACATGTATGTACATGCTAATTTTCCCTACCATTAAACAAATAATGGACCAGATGTCACAGTCTCTCAAACCTCTAACTAGATTTGGTTAATATCTATTAACATTTAAAAAAGATATTTCTTATTGGTTATTGTTTGGTTTCTGGCCCACTCCTCAATTTTGAAATCAATCTTAAGTTATGTTTTTCCCACTATTTATATATATATATATATATATATATATATATATATATATATATATATATATGTAATACATAGTGTTTACAATAAATTTGGGTATTTTGTGCACATATGTATCATATCAACTTTACCATCCCTTCCCATTTTTGACCCTCCCATCCCCTCTCTATCCCTTCCCCCAACTCCGGCTATCACTTCATGTGGTTCTGTAAAATGTCTGTGTTCTGGGTTTTCCAAGTCAGAGAAACTATACAGTACTCAACATATTAATCTTCTGCACCTATATCATTTCACTTAAATCACCACTCTTAACTCAGCTTCCTATTTCTCGAACGGGTCGCAGTAGTTAAATCTTGATGCCTCTTCTCTGAATCCCACCAATCCCTTTAATGGGATATTTACCAAAAGCTTTTTTTTTTTTTTTTGTATATTTTAGTATATCTTTGTTGCTATTCTTAAACCTGGCCTTACCCACCAGTTCGCTTAAGAAAATAACTACAAGCATGTAGTTCGAAAGACTGGTGAATTTGGGAAAGAAGAAAAAAAAGTTACATTTCAAATGCCTTAGCTGAATACTGGAAGGTACATATTTCTACATTCACAGGGCTTTCTTAGGATAAATTTCCATCAGTGACCTAATAAGTGAATTGCTACAATAAAATGAAGTTAGAACTATATCACATTGCTACATTAAATGAACTTAAACCTATGCCACATAAATATACTTAAAGTGACAGATACGAAGGCAAATTTAGTTATTTCAGAATTTTTTAACTTCCTTAACTTACATTTCACTGGTTACTATCATTCTGCTAGATGTGGTTTGTAATTTTATCTGTCTATCCATCCATATATTTGTGCATTTGTATTCTTGAGATTTTCTGTCATATCCCCATGTTGCATTATTAATTAGAAATTATTCTATTTTGCACACTCCTATTACTAATAATAATGTTTTGGGTAGATTTCACAGATTTCATTGAAGAACTGGTACTGTTTTAAAAGTATATCAATCAAGATGATTTAATTTCCAGTCTATTTTTTATCACATTTTCTCTTTAGATGTTACCTTTCCTTCAAGTTATTTTGATGCTGCTTATGTTTCTGCCTCTCAAAGAGGATAAACTCACATTCAACATCAAAAAAGTGAATTGCTTCATTCAATGAACTTAAGACTTTTTCAGTTTGCTACATTAAATGGACTTAAATCTGTATCACATAAGTATGCTACAGTTAAAGCAATAGATAAATAGCTATGCTTAGTTATTTCAGATTTTTTTCACTTTCATACATTGATTACCCATATTTCACTAATAATTAACATTTTGCCCTATTTGGTTTTTCCTTTTTCTTATCAGTTCATCCCTAATTTTATGCATAGCCTTACTTTTTTCTCAGCTCATTCTCCTCTAGCTGTTGTTGCTTTTTCTCTGGCGTTGTTGGTGTCGCTGGCCTCCCTTTCACTTTCTAAGTTTCCTTTAAGTATTCTCTGCAATACTGGCTCAGTGGCTGCAAATTCCTTTAAGCTGTCTCTGTCATGGAAAGTTTTAAGTTCTCCCTTTACATTAAAAGATAATTTTGCTGGATATAGCAGTCTTGGTTGGCATTTATGTTCTTTTAGTGCTTGGATGACATTGCTCCATGATCTCCTGGCTTCTGGAGTCTGGATTGAGAAGTCTGCAGTTATCCTGATGGGCTTATCTTTGTAGGTTACCTTCTGTTTTTCTCTGTTTTACTGCTTTTAGTATTTTCTCTTTGTGTTGGGCTTCTAGTATTTTGATTATAATGTGTCGTGATGAGGACCTCTTCTGATCAAAGTTGTTTGGTGTTCTATATGCCTGTAATAGTTCCATGTTCATTTCTTTTCTTAGATTTGGGAAATTTTCTTCCATTATTTCATTAAGTATGTCCTTAAAGCCTTTTTTTTGTCCTCAATCTTCTCCTGGATTCCCGTAATTCTGAGATTGTTTCTCTTTGTATGATCTATCAGCCGTTGTAATGATTTGCTTACTTTCTTATTTACTTTGTGTTCTTCATGGCCTGTATGTTGCAGCTCATTCACTTTATTTTCTAGGTCTGACCTTCTATTCTGAAGACGTTTAATATGGTTGCTTATTATTTCCTGTGTGTTTTTCACTTCCTGAGTATCTGCGTTGAATTTTTTTTATATATCTCTGTTGTATTCTTCTCCAATTTCTTGTATTGCCTTCATTATATTCTGGTATATTTCTTCTTTGGTCTCCTCTTTTTGCTTTTCAAGGCTTGCTTTTAGCTTAGCTATGTGTTGGTGTAGCTCTTGCACTGTTTTATTTCCTGCTTTAATTCCTGCTTTAATTTGATGTGTTTCTGGACCCAGAAGTTACCATCCTTTTTGCCATTTTCATCTTTGGATTCTGCAATTTCAGAATCCCTGGTATCATCTTCTGGGGTGTCAGGTCTTTTTGTAGGACATTTGTTGCCACATTTCCTCATATTTCTGCTATCTCTGGCTGTCTCTTATGCACAGAAAAGAAGGGTTTGGTGAAGGCCCAGTCCTAGATGCCTCTGGAATCCTCTGGTCCAAGGGACAGACAGAGCGATGGAATTCCTGGTCCTAGATGCCTTTGGAAGTCTCTGGGGCTCAGGATCGACAGGGTGATGGAATTCCCTGGAAGCCTCTGGCTCATAGGATGGACAGGTGATGGATGGACTTCCTGGTCCCAGATGCCTCTGCTGTGGAGGGCAGTGGTGAACTGGAAGTCTCTGGTGCATGCCAGAGGAACAGGGCAATGATCCCCCTTTTGAGGTGTCTTGTTCCCCCTGGTCCACGTAGCAAAGCTCTCTGCCTGTCCTGGCTTCCCTCCCACAGAGCGGGACTCTCCACCCTCGTAGCAGAGGTGCCCCTGAGCCATTCAGGAGATCAGCAGCCTTTTCCCCCTCTTTTCTCCTCTCTGCCTCTTGTGCCAGTTTCTTCCTAGGCACTGTTTAAGGGTGACCCCAAAGTCCTGATGTGCTCGTCTGAGCTTTCTTCTACTCTAAAGGGTTCAGTTTTGGGCTTCTTTTTTCTTTCTTTTTAAAATGGCTTCTGCTTATGTCATTGCCTCTGAAGACCGTTGAGCCCTGTTTCTTCTTTTATGGGATCCCAGGGCCTTTTCTGGTTGAGGGGAGGGGGCGCGGTGGCGCATGCTGAGTTTGTAGTACACACACCTGTGGGTTGGTTTTTCAGAAGCTGGGGCCAACAGCTGCCTACACTTCCCAGTTCTCCAGATCCACGCTTACCTCAGGCTGAGGTTCTGGCTCTGAACTTTCCTCTGTCTGTGGTCCGTGGATGCTGGCAGCTCAAGACCGTGCCAAGTCTGTTGCTTTTTTTCCTCCTCTGCCGATATGACTTTAGGGTTTCTGACCCTCCCACAGCTTCCTTTTGGTTGTTGGGGTGCTCCGTCAGATATTCCAGACCTGGGTGAGCTTTCCTCCATCCACAGCTGCCTGCAGTTCCAGCCATTTACAGCCGGCCTGTGGCAGCTTCCTGGGATGCTGGGATTCCTTTTTTCTGTGCTTTTGATGATTCTTCAGAATTTCTGGCCTTCCCTTGGCCTCCTTTCAGTTGTTGGGGATGCTCCTCTCTTTCCTAGCTACACTGAACACACTTTTTCTAACTAAATTCTTGACTTTTTAAGTGGGTCGATGAGGAGACATTGTGCAGCACTGTTACTCAGCTGCCATCTTGACCAGAAGTCCCCTTAAGTTACATTTTATTAGGCAAATATGTTCAAGTTGAGGAAAATGCCAGTTGACGCTTAAATTTATCATGGATGAAATAGACAAATGCCAAAAGTTGCATGATGGAGTTAAAAGAGAGATTTTGTTTCAGTAAATAAATTTTATCACAGGGAATCTAGTTAGGTTAGCAATATCTACTAAAATAGCTGCAGATGCTGTTTCCCAAAATCACAATGTCAGGTTGAAGGGATTGGTAGACTCAGTGTTCTGTATCTTTGAAACTGATGTTCTTTAGTTTCTTGTAGTACAATAGTAAAGTGTTCATAATGCTACAGAGAACTTTTGGGAAGTAATGGTTTGTTTCATATGCTAATTCCTTTAGCAGGTCTTTATTTGAATATGCTGCAGTGGCGTTAGTGTGGTAGCTAATATTTTTAGAGTATAATGACATTGGAATTACTTTTTAATTTGAGTTTAGTAGTGAGAACTATATTTTGGATCAGATTCTGAATTTTTCTCTTTACAGATTTTTAGCAATCTACTATTCTTAAGTGGGAAATTAATCGAGAGAAAATATAGTATGTTTCCAGGTGTATCTCCTTTCATTAGCAACATTAATTCCATCTTTTACATTGGACAGAAATGTAGATGAATCACTATTTGCTTTTTTATTTTTTCATCTGTAAGTTTTTGAAAATGTGTCTAGTTTTATTGCTCAGCTGAGAATACTCTGATGAAAAGCAAAACATTAAAGCCTATAATTATCTATTTATAATTTTCTTCTCTGCTGCCATAATGTCCTTTAAGTTTTGTCTGGTTTTAAACTGACAAAAGTATCCAAGATGATGGTTAGGACTTGGGCTTTCAGAGTTAAGAGTAAAAATAACTGAGTCAGAATCACTCAAGACAGATGTTTGTGATTCAGATTTAGTATCTGTTATGTAATTAGTGAATCCCATAATACCCATTTACTTCCTCTCTTATGGATGTTTGAGACCTCTATATTTAAGAGGGCAAATACTTGGTTAAAAGAGCAGGCAGTGATGTACAGTGGACACAGGATGGGCTTTAAGTAGACAATTTTGGTTCACAATTCACTTAACCACCATTTGCTGCTTGAATGATCTTCAACACTTAGTTCTGGGTCCTTTACAAAGTGGACACTGAAAGAATTTAGGTATTTCTAAGTACCTGTGCTGCTGGAAATGTTATTATCTTAAAACAATGACAACACATATTTTTTCCCACAAATCTGAAATTTAGGTGCGGCTCACATGGAGGTATCTGGCCTCTGCTTTTCTTGGCGTGTAGCTGGGAGCTATAGTCACTTGAAGACTCTCTTGTATGTCTAGCATTGATGCTGGATGTTGCATGGGGCCTTAGCTGGGGGTATTAACTAGAAAACCAACATCAGGCCTTTCTCTTAGCAGAGTAGCTGGGTTCCAAGAATGAGTTCCTTAGCAAAGCCAAGCTGGAATTACACTATCTGTTACTGCTTAGCGTAAAAAGTGACAGTATAGCTGTTCTGCCCTAATCTTGGCAGCTGTGTCACATTAAAAGGTAAGTACCGTATATGCCACCTCTTTGTGCAAAAATGTCATTGTCATATTGTAAAAAAAAAATCGAATGGGATATGGTAGTGTAGCTATCTCTTGATGATAAGATGTCCTACAGAGTTCAAGTAGTTTATTAGGGAATTGATCCCAGAGAGTCATGCAAGCAAATGACCCCTGTGAATGACTGAAGCTCAATGCAGCCTGCAATCTTTTCTAGTCTGTGTGGAATGCTCGTTGAATTTGTCTCATTTCTCTCACTGAAGAGTAGGGAGGTGGGATAATTATGCCCTACCTCTTGTCCTACCTCCTAGCCTCTCAGTTCCTCTAAAGTTAAGTCTTGAGGGCAGAGCCTTCAATGTTGGAATTAGTGTCCCTATTAAGAGGTGTGGGAAGTCTGTATCCAATCCCTTTTGCTCAATAGCTTCCTCTTATTGATAAGGACAAAGCTTTTTTTTATTTTTTATTTTTTTATTTTATTTTATTTTTTTTTTTAGAGGATGTAGCTAAAGGGAAGCATCTTGGAGGCAGAGACCAAGCACTCACAAAACACCAAACCTCTTGCAAGTTTGATCTTGGACTTCACGTCTCCACAACTGTGAGAAATTATCTTTATAAATTTTTATTTTCAGTTACTTTGATATAACAGCATAAATGGAATACAACAATGATGCTTCCCCCATTTTATTAATATGTATAAACACAAAATTTAAGGTTTACAATGAAGTTGAGCATTTGTGCGCATATGTATCTTGTCAAGGTGACAAGGACTTTCCCATTCTCCTTTTGTCCCTCCCCCTCCCCACCCCTCCCTCCTTCCGCACCCTACCCCCCTGGTTCACTTTGTTTTTCGTTTTAAGTTCCATAAGAGTTGTGATCTGGGACTCTCATATCAGAGAGACCATTCGATGTTTCACCTTCTGCTTCTGACTCACTTGACTAAGCATGATGTTCTCAAGTTTCTTCCATTTGTCTGCAAAAGCCTCCATGCTGTTGGACTTTATAGATGCATAGTATTCCATTGTGTATAAATACCACCGTTTGTGTATCCATTGGTCTGTTGATGGGTATTTTGATGACTTCCATAATTTAGCTATTGTTAGTTGTGCTGCTATGAACATGGGTATACATATGTCTCTGTTATGTGATGTTTTGACCTCTTTTGGATATATTCCCAGGAGGGGTATTGCTGGATTGAAGGGGATATTTATTTCAAAACGACCCTAAGATACCATCTCACTCCAGAGAGAATGGCCTATAACAATAAGTCAAATAGTAATCAGTGCTGGTGAGGTTGTGGGGGAAAAGGAACCCTCCTGCACTGCTGGTGGGAATGTAAATTTGTACAACCACTTTGGAAATCAGTGTGGAGATCTCTCAAAGGACTAGAAACAATGATGCTTTTGCCTGCTGCTTGATGATATCTGTGTATAACTGCCTAAATCATTTACATTCTTGATGCTTTTGTGCCCTCATTTTATAAATGGATAAATTAATCCTTGTTTGCAGAGGTACTATGAGAAATTCATCGGATAGAATAGCATTGTCCAGCTGAGACAAAAGGAAAATACATAGTCATTTAATACCAGATGGACAAAAGTACTGGATAATTTATCCAGTAAATAGGATTCATAAAATGCTTGTGGTTTTTAATGTTCATAGTCTATTTGATGGCAAGTATACCTGATTTTTATTTTCAAATAAGCCTAGTATATCTTTAATGTATGTGATACCTTGGAACTCAAAGTTTTACTTAAAGAGATTTTTGTCATAATTCCAGAATACATCATTCTAAATGCTATAGTCCTGAGTTTTGAAATTCTAAAAAATCATATCCCTATAGTTTAAAATCCCCCAAGTAACAACCCCAAAAGGTTAAAATCTCAAATCTTTAAAGCCAAAATCTCAAAAACCACAATTCCCATTTTTAAAAGGAGTGCATGAGAGGAATATAGTGAATTTTGAGAGAAAAAATTACTGTGTTTTCCATTATATGAAGGATTGTTACATTATGTTAGGCTGAATGAATCTCTTGAAACTTGGCAAAGTGTTATTTTGGGTGTGTCAGTTTATTTTGAGAAGATATAAGTGTGTGCTACCTAGAAAATGAATGTGAATATATTCTCCAAGCAGAAAAAAGTGGCTAGTCATCATTATGTAAGATTGGAAACACAGTAAGTCATCATGAAAGTCAACCAGCTCTTACTGACTGTCTCTATAACCTCTGCCAGTAATATTCATTTTTTCTTTCATTCATTCATTCATTCATTCATTTATTTTTGAGACAAGGTCCCACTCTATAGCTCAGCTTGGTCCTGAACTCTGTATGTAGCCCACAATGACCTCAAACTCACAGGAATCCTCCTGCCCTAACCAATCTAGTGCTGAGATTACAGGCATGCACCATCATGCGCTGCCTAAGTGGTGCTGGGAAATCAACTATAGGCTTTTGAACTTGCTAGGTAAGTGCTGTACATGCTGTGGTATTCCTCCAGTCTCTAGACTTCCTTATATGTTGAGTTTTCTTTTTGTACTTTTTTTTCTTTTTAGTTTTTTCTCTATTATTTTAATTGCCAGAATTATTTTTGATATAAATGATATAAAAACTTCAAAAGAATTCTAATTTGTTTTATTCATTTTTTGTAAATTTGACTTCATGAAAGTTCAATATCATGTTGACTTTTGTAAGCATCATACATGTTTATTAAAATATCTTAATAAATAATTTTCACATCTGCAGTTCAGAAAGAAATTACTTGAGAGCTTGACTTTTCAATAAATTTTATTTATAGTGGTAGCTCATTGTGAATTTTCATCAGTCCCATCTAAAAACTTATACATGTTAGGATTTCACAAGTCATCAGATGTAAAACCAGATACTTAAAATTACTACATATAGTGATATATATTTATACATCTTGATTTTTGATTTATTTTTTGAATGTGATCCTTCTGTCTGTAGCTTTATACCTGTTTGTCATTAGTATACATTGAAGTTGTTTATGCTTGCAAAATCAGAAATACCACTTGAAACCTTGAGGCAGTACCCACAGCTCTTGCCCAGAGAAATATGGACATATTTTCATTTTGAGACATTTATTATGGTGTAGATTTAAGTCATATTAACATAGCTGCATTCATTTAAATGTGCTTTCGTATAATTTAAACCACCCACAGAGTTTTCCTTTGAAAACGCAAGCATATGACCCTTCCAGTGTCTCATTCTCATTCACTGTGATTTGGATGCTTGTAAACTCACTTATGGGGTGATATTTCAGAACTCTTTTGGCCTTTGAATGCCATTAACTTTTAAGACAATAGTATATTATGTATCAATGTATTTCCTTTTTACTTTTGTTACTTAAAAAACCCAAAATTTAAATTTGGCTTTTTAAAAGACATTCTTCTGTTCTCTTACGTTTCCTGTGGATTAGTGTTTTCTACTATTGAGTGATTCTTTTTCCATGACCCTGATACATTACGGAAAGTGGGAGGCAGTTATTCTCACTCCACCATGGTTTGTGGGTCAGGCATTGGCAGGCTTGCTTGAGTGAATGTTGTGCTCCATGTGTTGTTGATTCAGGCTGCCCAGTGAGACTTGGTTGGAAGGGTTCCCAACTTCACTCACTCCTAGCATCTTAACAGGGACGGTAGCAAACCAGGACTTGGGGAATGTAGTGATTTGGATCCTTTATAGGTCCCCAATAAGCCTCATGTATTTGGATGGTGTGGATTACCTCCGGATTTCGTGTGCTTTTAGGAGGTGGGGCCTGGTCAGGAGGGGTAGATTACAGGTATGTGGTGATCATATGCATGTAGTGGATTTATAGGTGCTTGGTAGATTATAGCATGTGACCTGGAAGGATATACTCATGCCCTGGTTTCTTCTGGAGGCCCCTAATTATTCTTGTGATGCCATGAGCAGCTGTACTCCACCAGACTCTTCCTGCCATTTCCAGGCACCCATGAATGGACTGAGACCTTCTGATACTGTGAGCTAAAATAAATATTTCTTAAGTTGTGGATGCTGGGATTCTGACATAGAAATGAAGAAGTAATTGAGACAGTGAGTTTACTTTCCCTTCTTATTCTCAGTGCTTCTCCACATTGTCTGTCTATCATGGTACTCACGCCTCTTCTGTGGTAGCTCAGAGTACCAAAAACAAAACAAAAAGAAAACAAAAAAACAACAAAGGTGGTAATTTCTAGGCTGCTTAAAGGCTGGACCCAAACCCAGTTCTAATGCAGTGTCACACTATTTTAGTTATTTGTGGACACAGCAATGTTTGGCCCAGATTCAAGGGTTGGAAATATAGTCCCTATCTCTTCGTAAGAGTGGTACAAAGTAAATATAAGTTTTTCCCCAGAGATTCTTGTGTTGAGAATTTAATTCCCCAGCGCAACAGTGTTCAGAAGGGGAGAGAGATGATTAGATGATAAAACCCTCACCACATCATTGGATTGCTCTGTTGGTGGTGAGCTCACGGCTGATTGGGCTTGTTAGGATGTGGGGCCCAGGTAGAGGAGGGTAGGTCACTGTGGTTGTCCTTTGAAGGCTATATCTTATCTCTGGCCCCTTCTTCCATCTGGCTCTTTTCTCTCTGCTTCCAGCTGCCATAAGACGAGCAGATTCATCCCACTCTGTGTCCTGGCATTGGTGTTTGTGCTTTGCACAGGCCCACAGCAGTGGGGCCAGCGACAATTGACTGTGAAAAATGTGAGGTGAAGTAAATGTTTCCCACTGTAAGGTGTGTACATCAAATATTTTGTCCCAACAACAGACAGGTCACAAATATAGGTGGGAGTATGAAATAATTTTTCATCTATCTTTAAGTCACTACACTTGAGCATAACAAAGTGTATTTTCTTTCTTCCTGTAAATTTTTTATGAATGTATATGTGCAATACATTGTAAGTATATCGTCTTGATGAATTGGCTCATACTCATATCATATATTAATCATTTTTCCATGCCCTTCCTTTGATTCTCTTCCATCTCCCCCTGTCCCCAAGCTTTGTCTTTCTTAATCCTAAGTGTGTAGTATGAATCTATATAATTACAGAGGTGGGAATTGAGCATGAGGCCAACATACTAGGATTTAAATTCTTATTTTGCTATATTGTGGCTTTGAGCCTTTCAACAAGTTGCATAATCTTTTTCTGCCTGATTTTTTTGATTTGAAAATGAAACGATAGTGTCTACCGCATAGAGTTGAAAGAATTCTCATTACATGTGAGAAATAACACATATAATGAATTTAGTAATAATTCATTCAATATGATGAATGTTTGGAACACAGGAGTGCAGCTGTTGGTGTACAATTTATTTCTCTCTTGTTACTGGGGGAACGTTCCTAGGAAAGCAAGAAGGAGGTAGAACTAGCCTCATTTCCTCATAAACTAAAAAATGATCTGGTGAGTAGACTAGTGGTGTTTATGAGGACAATTCATGCCTGTGAAATACTTTTGGCAGGATATCTCTGGTTTAGGAGTGCTTATGGTAAACACATCTAGGGTCCATGGATTTATGAAGTATGGTTCCCTGGAAAATGTCATGTAAGCCTTGTATGCAAATAATTGTAAACAGAGTTGTTTCATAACTAAAAATATTGTCCGCTGCACAAGGTAACTACATATTCTGCTTAGGGAACTTATCTTGGAGCACAGACCAGAGAGTGTATTTCTAACATGGATGAGAGGAGCTGGCACTCCTACTGATGTCTTGAACCTCTTGTCTATTGCCATACCACCCTGAATTTCCCCGATCTCAGCTCATGTCTTGAACCTCTGATAGCTTCATCTCTGCCTCCTGAGTGCTTAAACTCGACATTTTCAGGAGGGCATGCTAATGGGTATTATTTCTGACTCGTGTGTATGATTTGTTAATCCAATTCTTATCATTAATTCAAAAATGATAGTTATAGCCATGATTAAGATGTTGTATATTTTACATTTTAATTTCTGGTTTGTTTCCCCATGGAAAATGAGGGAGGAGTGGCAATCTTAAATAATTTTTGCTCGGTTATCTAATTTGACTTCAACTAAATTACTGAAGGCTCCATAGGATTATATTTTCTTCAAGGCAGGGTATATTATTTTGTGGGTATTTGAGGTGTGGCCTGTATATGTATTATATAGCTGATGTGCTTAGTAGGTTTGTATGGTAGCTATCATATTTCAAATGTTTCAGAAATATCACTTGTAATATTTAAAGGCTCATTTCTATGTTTTTTAATCAATCACGTAATTGTTGCTTTCGCCAGAATTTTGAAACGAGGACTTCATTTAAAATATATTCAAGTGTAGTTCCCATGTTTTCTGTGTTGTGGGTAATTCCAAATGATTTCAAATCCAAATACAAGGCTTTATTTTTTTGGATTTTGGAATTTGCATATGGGTATGCCAGAGGTCTAAAACTCTTTACTCTTCAAACAGACACGCTGACTAAATCCAAGCTAGGAAGAAATCTCCAGCTGCTCCAGATATGCAGTTTGTAGAGTGTTTTTACATCCATTTACAAAAAGATTGTGTTTAAGGAGTCAAGGAATGCACTAACGTCCTCTGCCTCATTTCTCTCCCCTTGCTTAAGACCTTGAAATACTAAATGCCAAGGGCCCCTGCAAAAAAGATACAGCATGTCTGCATTTTTCTTTGAGCTTTATTTTATATCTGATAGAAATAGTGATATAAGGAGGAAGCCTAAAATCCTTTCTTCTGCTAGGACACCAGTGAGCAGATGACCAAAATTTGTAATGGCTGGAATAGATGCAGTGACAATGCTGCAAGGATATCATTTCTAAGAGCAAAGATTCACGAGGATAAAGAAAAAATAATGTTGTCACAAAGCACTTCATAAGCAAAGCAAAATAATCTTGGATCTACTGTATCCCTTAGAGGCACACAGCATAGAATCATGATATCTTTAAAAGATATTTCAGAGATCCGCTCAGTTTGGCTCACCTACTGACACTGAAAGATAGGCTGGACAAAAAGTGTTTTTCTGTTTTTATTAATGATAAGCCAAGATAATATGTAACCTTAAACTATGTCTTTCTGTCAGAAGTCATATTTGCTACATAAATATGCTGAACAATTAACTGAATTCAACTGAACCGACTTGTTTTTAAATACTTTGCTAGTTGCTTTGTGGGATTAAAAAAAGATTATTGAAATGGTTTTACTCTGTCTTTAAATAAGGTAAGTTTGAAGAGGAAAGTAGTATCCACCCAAATAACCAAATGCAGAATGGTGAACTACTACACAGGTGCCTTTTATATAATATAAATTAGATATACTGTGTATCTTAATAGTGACTTTTGGGCCCAAAAAAGTGAAATTTGTGTTCTATTTGCAAAGATGCCAACTCATCAACATACAATGACTTTATGACTAAAAATAGGTGGGACTCTGACTTAGTTCACTGGTATATTTAAACTGTATCTAATCCACTATAATTAGCTTCCTATTGAAAACTTGTATAAATATTTAGGGAAGAAATTAGAGTCACTACTAGTAGACATTATTATCACTGTGTGAAGACTTGGCTTAAACTAAGTGTGGCTTTGAAATGCAAGTTTGTCCTTATTATGTAAATCAGGCTTCAGTTCTCAGCTGTTTTTCCTCAGTACACACAAAGCTTCACTGCAAGGTCCAACAGGCATTCATAGTTTTCTCCAGCAACATTAATTCCTGTAGAAGCCAGTAGAATGTGTTCTGGCTTTATCTAGAATGTTAAAAAATAAGAAAGCAAAACTAAACTTATGGAAGTTAACGGGACAGGAAATTTGATGTGAAATAGTCTTGGTATTGTGATATCTCATGTAACCTATGTATAGTTTTATAAAATAGGGACTTAATGAGTTTAAACCTTAGTTATATAATAACATCTGGATGGTATCTCTTCAATAAGAATGAACATAGAATTTCAAACTTTTAAAACGTTTTATGTAATATATGAAATCTTAGTGAAAATATGTAATGGAAACATATAAAGTCAAAAATAATGACCTAAATAAAATAAAAGTTGATTTTCTTCTTGTGTAAAATAGCTTGGAGTGACAATCTGGGAAATGTATTACTGGCTCTATACTCTCTTCCTGTCATTTCCCTTGCCATGTTAGTTCTTGGCTTCACTCTGCAAGATGATGCTAGATCTTTAACTTTTCTCTTTTGTAGTATTAAGGAATTGAACTAAGCATCTTTGTACTGAGTTACATCTTCAGCCCTTTTTTTCTTTTGAGACCGTCTTGCCAAGTTGCACATGGTGGGCTAAACCTTGGACTTCTTCTGTTTCAGCACTCCCTTTAGCGTGCTGGCAGTCTGGGTATGTACCACCATGCCCAGCACAACTTTAATTTTTACAACCATGGTCCTAGGAGCTTGAATAAGGAAAGGCATAAGATACCACTTGAGTAAGTCCCCTTTATAGAATTTTTAGAAGTCTTATCTAGAGACTTTGTTTTCATCTCATTACTGCTATTGATAATAGGCAGAGAATTGTGGCTACAGATAGACTTTTATTTAATAAATAGCTTCTTCTAAACAGTAGTGAATTGAAAGTTTACTCAAAAAATTATTTGTATGAGGACTTCATGTTGTTTCCATTGGAATTGACAATAGGTGTTTTTCGTGTGTCTCGGGGTAGGAATGATTAAATGCTTGGCTTATTTTCTACCTCAAAGGGTCATACTGTAGTATTAATGTACTTCAAGCGTCCTGTGATTATTGTTTCTTATAAAATGAGGTTTTTAGTTTTGCGTAGTTCTTCATTGTATGTAAAATACAGTAGCACTTTCTGTCTCATTTCTTGTCCTCAAATGACACTGCAGTCTTGAAGTTGACGAGACAGACAATGTCATCCCAACTTCATAGATGGAGAAACTGAGTCTCTTGGGAATTTAATGACCTGCTCAAGGGCATACAGATAGTAAGCAGCAGACTTGGGTTTTGGAATGAATTGTTTCATCTCTAAAACCAGCCTTCTTTCCGTTATTTCAAGTTAGCTTTCATTTTTCACAGATTTTCAGGTGACTTACTCCACTGACTTTGTATCTCTTTATTAGGAATTAGTCATTCATCAGTTCCCTCTGCTTTTCTGGGATCTGCATTGCTCTCTTAACACTGGTGCAGATCTTCCTGTGACCCCAGCTGGAGATTAACTCTATATCCATATTTTTTAGATTGGCTTGTACGGCTGGTTGCTCACTCAAGAAATTTGATCTATCTATTTATATATTTTTAGAAATTCATGATGACAGGACCCAATAAGGAGAAGGCATGGCTGAAATTGTACTGGTGAAAAATGGCTGAAATTCTTGATCAGAGAAATTGCAGAATGGACTGATGACCTATCGCTCTTTCCCTTGGCATATTCCATAATTGAAACCATATTTGAGGGACTCTTACTAGGTTAGTAGATTGTTTGCTTGCCCAGAAGTACAGAAATTTATGGGATTGATATCTTAAAGGATAGAAATAAATCTTAGGCCTACTTAAAACCGTCTTCTAACTTTCAAACTTATGTTTAGAATATTGGATTTAATCACCACTTCAGAAATCAGAAAGCACATATAGTGTTATTTTGCATCTGTGTTAATGTTCCCATCATTGAGAGTTAGGAGTTGACTTTCACAAGAAGTAAGGGACTCTAAGGTTGCAAGAAGTGCTGTTAGTGAAATAATGGATTGATATTTCCTGATTTCATCTTTAATATGTACATGGAATACCTTTCATCTATTTTCTAGAAGTTTCTGGAATGTGTTTGTGGTTTTTTTTTTTTTTTTTTTTTTTTTTTTTTTTTTTTTTTTTTTTTTTTTTTTTTTTTTTTTTTTTTTTTTTTTTTTTTTTTTGGTAATGAAATGCCCCTTTTGAAGGAGAACTTTCTTCCAGAAATGAAATACAATAAGGCTGTGAATGTCTGTGTGTTTTAAATGAAGTTGTCATAGATTCAGTGTCTTTAGTAAGAATAGAGTTAAACAAGGCATGCCTTTCCTTCCATCGTTCCTTCCAGTGTACCCTGCATGATACAATAGTCAGAGGTTGGAAGGGCACAATATTGAGAAGCTTTATGTAGGATATTGCCATTTAAATAGTAACATAATATAGTGACACTGTTTGGTAGAATGACAATAATGCCATTTGATGCTGCATTTCAGCCATCTCATGCAGAAAATGTAATAGCTATTTTGCTGGATGACACATTCATATTTGACTGTGCAGTTAAGTAACTTTGAGAAATACAGAGATTCATCGTACCAAATGTTGTCTATTTACATCATGTAACCGTTGCACGAAGGTTAGTGTAGTGTACAATTTAGGTAAGCTCACGTGTTAGCTCTGACTACCCACGTTCGATGAATCTTGTGAAGTGTAAAGTAACTTCGGGAATCACAGATTTCTAAATTGCTATATTTCAGTTATTAGCCTTATTTTCTCATGAGAAATGTTACCAAAAGAATTAGTGTTCAGAAATTTTAATGAGACCCTTTTTCTCGATTTTTATATACAAAACAGTAGAAATGGAAAAATGAGAAGAATCTTTAATTTGAAGCCATATTATTTTACCATATTTTGTGGTTTTGAAGATGGGAATTAAAAATGCACACCATTCCAGTACTAGCTAGAGAATCAGATAAAGGACACTTAAAAGTAAGTAACATTATACTTAAACTAGTTAATTTGAATTGATACATAATGAGAAATTGAAGCATGGGGCAAAGGATTTGCTAGCAGCCAAATGCATTTCATGTTTTTTAAGTGTGTTTGTGTATTTTTTACTAGCAATATTTCACTGATGTCATTCAAGAAAAAACTCTTTTTCATAACTCTCCACTATTTAACACAATACCTTTCCAGACTAAATATTTAAATTACTTTTATTTAAGCAACAAATGGAAATCTATATATAAGTCCGCATAACAGTTTTGTTGGCCATGTCTCATTGCCAATATTTCAGCAAATGGAATGCCAAATTATCCCCTCTCTTTTATATTATTTGACTCTGGTGTCTTAATAGTTACAATTGTGTATATTTTTTAAAAAATATAGTTCTACTTGAAAATTTTATTTGCAATAGCTTTTTCAATTGCCAGAATATCATATCATTAATAAATTATACAAAATATGAATCAAAGGATATTAACCCATAATACTCATACTACTAATTAATCCATAAATGGGGGCATTGGTTATCATTTTATATATCTTAATAATTCTATTGTGATTTTTTTCTTAAGGTACAACAGGACTCCTTTATTAGATTATATTCCCTAGAATCAGAAAGTCCCTTTATTTTTTTCTACAAATACAACACAAAATAAAATATATATAGAAAAAGAAGTCATCTCTGCAATTTTGGGGTTCATAGAGGAAGGAAAAGGTCAAGTAGAGTAAACATGCTGTCTATGATTTGGGTGGGTACAGGAAACCAGTTTATCAGGGGGTTTCCTTTCTTCATCTCCCAAGCTCTCTTTCCCTCAGAGTGAGATAATTGCTTATTACTGTTGGCGGTATACTCTTTGATCCCTGCTGAGATGACTACAGATGGAGCAGGATGGCCTGACCAAAGCTAGTCAGACAAACTCCCGTGAGAGAGGCCAAGGTGCCATTTCCTGAGACTGAAAGGTCAGTGTTCCCCTTATTTATCCTTTCCCAGCAGGCTGCTCTGCAGGTCACCTGGCAAATGCACTTTTCTTCCTTAGATCCGGTCTCCATGTACTCACAAATGGCACTCTAAAAATGGTATGTCACATATAATTGTCTGTGTCAGTTGCCAATGGATTTTGTGGGTGACCAGTCAGCTTCTTTGATTAGGGTACAGAGTAAATGCCACCAAGGTTACTGGTTGATTTCCCCTTTGTGGTTACATATTGGATCACCAGCAGGCTTGAGTTTTCAGATCCAAGGACAATTGCCAGTAAAAATGCAGTACGGTGTAGCAGGGAAACAAAGTACATAAGGGGATCTGGCAAATGGGCAGAATATCACAATGGCTAGAATGTTGAAAGAGTGGTTAGGTGGCACAAAGTGCATGTGTCCAGCCCGTTGCTGAATTTTATGTTAGAAATTACCAAAGCCATAGTTAGAGCTAGTAGGGCAGCTTCCTGGAGATCCTGGGATATTAGTGTGGCTATCACAAACAGAAATAAAGGCAGATGTCCAGTTATCAGAAATGGGGTATTAACATGGATACTGAGACAGGTGCATCCAAGGTTCCTGGCTTGCTTCCAGTATCACAGTTGAACCTGTGATGCTGTAACACTTTTTGCGCTTAGGCCTTGTCCTTTCTGTGGGAATAAAGAGTGCTTAGCTGAAAAAGGATGAGGAATTAAACTAATGGGAATTGGGCTGGATCCAAAAAGACCCTGCACAGTGGAGCTGCAAGTAGGCATTGATAAATCCCAGGGAGTTGGTTGAGCAAGTGTGTAGTTCAGAGAGTCTGAAATGTGAGTTTGCAACAGATCACATGGAGATCCTGTTAAACATAGAATGCTGGGCCTCACCTCTAGAGTTTTTGGTTTAGTAGAAAATTTGCATTTCTAACATGTGTCCAGATGATGCTGGTGCCCTTTTTCCAGTGCCCAAGCATTGATAATCACTGGGGTAGATAAGTGCCATTTCTTCCTTTTCTTGGGGCGACTGGGAACTCTTACTGGCTTCTGGTTTAAAAAAGACAGAACCTACCCATTTTTTTCTTACCAACTACTTGAGAGGACCATAAATGATAATAAAACAATAAACCCTAAATACAGGGAAGAATTTAAAATTTGTACAAGAAAGATATGTATACCATTCAAGAAAGAGGATATATGCTTGTTCATTGGCAAACCAAAGTAGGATATAGCAAGCTAGGAGATGCAGAAGGGCTCTGCAGCTGAGAGACAGTTGATTTTTTTCCCAGAAGGTTTTTGGAAGGCTCCAGGCTCCAAGGTAGTAGAGGATGTGGAAAAGGATACTTAAAAAGGAGGTGGAGTGTGTGCAGGAGGTCATTGCATAGAATATTACTTAAAGAATTATGGTAGCAGTTGACTTGTTGTAATCCAACACTTACCCCTGACCATCAATGCTGAGGCAAGCAGGATAGGATCCACATGTAGCCCAGGAATGGATTTTATTTATGAAAGTAAAGCCAAACACCAGCAGATACTGGACAAAAACAGAAACAAATACAAACGATAACTGAGTTAAGAAGGAAATTTAGGTTAGAAGAAATAGAATTCTGGGAACAGAAATCTGTAGCTGGTGTTCTCAGAGAGAATAAAATATATTGAATATTAGACAAAAGCAGAAAAATTTGGGAAAAATTGAAAAAATGAGAACTCTTGAGAATTAAACATAGGATTGCCAGTGTGTTATTTCAAATAGAAATTTTAAAAAATTAAGTCAGGAAGAACTTGGGAATAAAAAGAATATTTGGAATATTTGTAGAAAATATGAGAAAAGATAAGTAACACAACATAAAGGTCCATCTGGCTAATAGCAGTCATGGAAACAGAATAGAAATTAAAGATGAAGAAATAAATACATATCTGAAGTCCATTTCCTAAAGCTGATAAAAGAGATTTCATTGTATTGAAGATATCAAATGAACATGGAGAAAATAAATGGACAAAGACAAAAGCAGGTTCATAAAGTTTTAGAACAGAGTAGATAAAAAAAAAATCTTAAAGGCTTTCTACAACAAGGACATGAATTTACCTGTAAAAAATAGGGAATCAAATCTCCGTTTAGTGATCTCAAAGATAAGAGACAATGGGGAGGTGAATATGAGGAAAATATTTATGTATCTATTTATTTATTTATTTATGTAATCTAACCAACTCTATACACCAGGCTGGTTCTGTGCACCACCAAGCCCAAATTGAGTGGTGCTCAGGAATCAAACTCGGGCCCTGCACTTGATTGGCAAGTGCTTTAAACACTAAGCTACACTCCTAGCCCGAGGGCAAACCATTTTGAATGTAGATTATACTCTGTCAAGACTAAAATTAATACTAACTAAATTGGAAAAAGCGCAGAGTTCTTATCAGATAAATTTAATAAAATTGGGAAGAGAATTTCAAGAAAATATTATGTACATTGGAAATAGTTTTCTTCTGGAGAGTGGGACTTATCCATGTGTATGTGTAGCAGAAACTAGGAAGAATTTTTGTTTTTTTTATTATATATCCTTCAGATTGCTTCATTTTTTACTGAATGCATGCATTACTTACTAGAATTAAAATCCAAAAGTCCTTTGCCTCTGAAAGGGAGCTGCAGTTTTAAGATAACATGCATGGTGAACACACAGTTTTTATTATGAGTTCTTCCATTAAAGAAACGTTGGCTGAATTAGCTGCCTGTTGTAGAAAATATATTAAGAATTGCAGTGCAAAACTCGATGTTTATATCAGCAGTGACAGTTTTCCCCAGCTTTGTTAAGTCAACTGCTTAGCAACATAGGGAATCTAGGGTCAAATTAAAGAGAGTTGCTTTCTGTTTATCCCATAGAAAGTGAACTCAGTGCTTAGTATAATTTTGAGAACTCATGAAATAAACAAATACAAGCATAAGCATATTCTAATATTGAGTGACAGTACTTAAAAGGAAACAATAAATTAGCTTTTTTTTGAGAAACAAGGCATATAGGGATTAGCTCACCATAAGATCAAATTGTACATACCCAGACAGATAGAGCACAATTTCTCAGTAGCTGTTGTGGCTTCAGAACAAGCAAGCAAGCACTTTCCAACCTAATTTTCCTCTGAGAGAGAGAGAGAGAGAGACAAGTTTGGGAAATGAAAGGGGGTGATGATAATCTCAGTTGACTGAAGGAAGCTGATAGAAATGTAGAACACTGCATCTACTAGATGGTTATGAGCTGCTGTCTGCTTTCTGAGGAATATAATTTGCATAGGGACTTAACAATGTACCATAATCCTGGACCCCAAAGAATTTTAAGTGATAATTTCCTATTGGTGAACTTGGGGCTAAGTTACTTGATTCTGTCAAGGGGATGGATTGGAGAATATTCCTTTAAAGAGCAACTGAAAATAAACTGAGTGGCGGGGAAGAGTGAGTAAAAACCTTAAATTAGATCTAGAGGTAACTCTATCCATTGATCAATTCTGTCCTAACTACCTCTAACTAATTTTATTGAGTTTATTTACATTATAAATGAGTGGCCATAATAATGGTTGAATTGGCACCTGTAGGTGCAAATCACAATTTAAAGTCAAGCTGGTACACTGGAAAAGTAGTTGTAAGAAAGGATCGCTAAGGAAGGAATAAAGTAGGCCCCGAGAGGCAGAACAGGAAACATATGTCTAGTTGTAAGGAAAAAGACAATTTCTGGATTTTAACAAATTGGGAAGCAACCTCAGCAGTGCTTAACTGAGTGTTGTGTGATTATTTATGAAGGCTGAGGGATGAGAAGAACATCAGTATAGTTCTTAGAAAAACAAAATCAAGACCTATGAGGAGAGGAGAAAGAGATTTTTAAAATTATGCCTGTTGAAGAAAATATGAAAGTATTTTTCAGGACTAGAACAGAGTTTTTGGTGGAATGTGGACCTTATTTTCTGTTGAGTATAAAATGGTAGGCATCTTAGTTACTGTTTTGTTGCTGGGACACACTGCCTGATATCCACAACTTAAGGTGGGAAAGATGTGGCTCACAGATTCAGAAGGTCTCGCTCCATTTGTGGGTGCCTGACAATAGTGGAAGCATACGGCAAAGGCCCAGCAAGACCAAAATCTGATTAGAGCATGGCTGACAGGAAGTAAGTGAGCAAGGAAGGTGGAACTGGTGTTTGTTCTTCCGGATCTTGTTCTAGTAATCCAGTCTTTTTAGGTCAGGCCCCCCATGTTCTACTTGTTCAGGTCAAGCCCTGGTATGTTCAGCCTCTTCCAACCAGGCCCACCGCTTAATGGGACACCGTTCCAGTAGGTACTCCGCAACATCCAAATACATGAGGGGTTTTGGGTACATTTCCAATCCAAACCATAATAGTAGGCAATAAGATTTAGGAAGAAGCTCTTGCTGTTATTGCTGCCATTTGATAGGAACTAGTGGCACCTATTCTGATATTTGAATAATATAGCAGACAGTGTCCCAACAACAATTAACTCAGGATTGTCTGAAAATAAATTGGTAATTTTGTATGTGATTAGATTAATCAGGGTTCCTCAGAGAAACAGTTGAATTAAACATATATATATATATTGATATTGATATTGATATATATTATTATGATAATGCAGAGATAGAAGGAATTAGATTATAAAATTATGGGGACTGATGAGTCGAAATATTTGTAGTCTGTAAGCTGAAGACCAAGGAGCATTAATGGTATAGTTCAGTCCAAATGTTATCAGGCTTATTAAGACTCACAAGCATTGATCTTTCAGTTGTGAGTTTGAAGGCAAACTAGGACCTAGTTTGAAGCAGTCAGGTGACAGTACCCTTTTAGCCATTGTATTCTATTCAGGTCTTTAATTGATTGTATGAGGATTACTCATGTTAGTACTATTCTTTAGTTTCTCGGGTACAATATGAAAACAAGGTAATTATTGAAAATGGCAATTAATATTTCTATTAGGAAATATTAGAAATAAATATTAGAAATGATTGAATTAGTATCTGCACAATAATGCTTCGTGAAATATTTTATGAAACAAAGCTTCAGACAAATGTTAGTAATATATAATGATGTTAAAAGTTAGATCAAATTATCTTCTGACTCAGGATAAAGATTTTTGAATTTATCTACAGAAACAGATTAATCCAAAGAGTAAGTCAATAGCAACAACAAAAATGAATACAGTGACAAAGAGTGATATAAAAATCAATTGCAACATTAAATATGAATAAGAAAGGTTAACAGCCTGATTATACAAAATCAAAACAAGATGTAACAGACTAATGTGCATTTACATACAAAAACAATAGAATTATATAACATCTATGTATTAAGGCAGAGCATGAAATAGTAGTTACTTTGTTTTTAGAGAAAGCAAATTTTATAAGCAAATTTACTATCACAGTAGAAGATAAATTTAGCAACCAATACCAAATTACTGAATTCATGTGTGTAACTATAGTATCATAAATATTTAAAATGAAAAATCCGGCTTCTCTATGAACAGAATTCAGATTGTCAGTGCAGCATTTGCCTTGGCTCACGTTGTACTTCCTCCTTTGACTTTCATAGTTTTTAGCCCTTTTCCTTTCACTTCACATCGCACTCTCACATATACCTCAGTGTGGTAATATTCCTTCAGTCTAAACCTGATTCTCAGTAATCCTTGTCCACAATTGCTCTCTGTATTCATTCTCAGTACAAACTAGGAAAACAAAGTCATGAACTAGGAGTGACATTATTCAACAATGTAAGAAAGGGAAAAAAAACTTTAGCTTCATTTTAAATATACAAAACTTACATAGAAAATTCACATAGATACATGCAAAGACACTAAGATATGCCACATTTATAAGACAAGTAATTATTTTAAAAGTTGTAAAATAAAGCATTCACATAGGGACAGAATACTTCCCAAATAATTCCTGTACCAGGAAGGAAATTCAGCACAATAATAGCTATGAAATATATAATATCAAAATTAATATGTTTTAGCTGAAACTAGAAGTAGAGTTAAATTTCTTTTTTTCTGAACATGAATAGTAATATAAAGAATTTAAAAATTTTAGCATTTACCAGTAAGATGAAAACAGGACAAAATGGAGTATTTGAGGAGGGCGAGATGATGAATTCAGTTTTTAACATTCTGAACTTGAAAAGCCTGTTGGACATCCTGTTTGTAAATGACTAGTGGAAAAATTGGCTAGTGATTCATTGATTTATACATGAACTATTTTTGAAAGCCTCTTCATGTAAGGCACTGAACACAAAATAGTTTCTATCTTTAAAATATTATGTAATTGGGGAAACAAACAATGGGCAGGTATAAACAATGCAGTGCTAAAAGTGCCATTATGTTACACATTTCTGCAGTTTGTTATGTTTAATGATGAAAGCAATTTATTAAGTTGATCTGTTTAGAACAAGGGGAATTGATATTGGGGTGCCGTGGTTTGCATCTGCACAGTCTCTAAAAAGCCTCGCATATTTGGATGCTGTAGACAATCTGTGGTTTCCATATGCTGTGAAAAGGTGGGACCTGGCTGGAAGGGTGGGTACTTGGAGCTTGACCTGCAAGGAGCTGATGATTGGAACAAGACCTGGAAGGATAATATATGCTAGAACCATCCTTCCTTGCTCACTTAGCTTCATGTTTGCCATGCAATGAGCAACTTTCCTCCAGCTTCACCTCTACCATGTGCTCCCACCATTGCTAGCCACCCATGAGTGGACTGAAACCTGCTGAAACTGTGAGTTAAAATAAGCCATTCCTCCCTTAAGTTGGGGATGTTGAGTATATTTTTCCAGCAATGAAAAAGTTGGATGTGGCATTGTAGGAGTCACCTAATTTTAGAAATAGTCTTGACATCTGTTAATCACTGACGCAGTGGCTACAAAAGTTGTAGCAAATAGGCCCTTAGAACTACCCAAATCAGCTGATCTGTTTAGAACAAGGGGGAATTTAGAGTTGATCTGTTATTGTCCCAACATTAGCAGTTGTCTGCCTATTGACCAAAGGACTAGAAAGTGTGAATTATAGTTCTGAGAAGAGATGACTCTCATGGCTAAGAAAATTTCAAAGAATCCTATTGTCTTTGTTTGAATTCTGCTAAGTGAAACCCTGAACCAGGCTATACATAAAGGTCATTTACTTGTGAAAATGTTTCTCTACCATGAAAGTTGTGTATTCCTTAAAAAATTGGCAAAAATTTTATGCACATAGTCTGAATATGGTGGCTGTTTCAGAAGTACATTTTCGACAAATTCTTCAGTTTCTTATATGTTTGTAATGAATTATACTTGCATTACCCTAAATTCATATTCCTTTTAATGTTATCAATTTTTATTAATTGAGTCAATGATATATAAATTTTGTCAGTTTTGGTTGTGAATTACCTACTAGTTAACAATCCTGTTCATAATTTATTTGGGTACTATCCTAGGGCAGTCTTGAGAAGGTAACTGACTAACAAAGTTTTAAAGATTTCACTTATATGTATATATTTTTAAAGGTTATATTTATAGATATACATACACATATATAAACATACATACACAAGCATATCTGTTTCTTTTCTTTGTGAGACGCTATTGCCAGAATTTCTAATGTTATATTAAGGAGCATTCTTTCAAATGGTAATTCCAAAAGAAAGCCCATTAATTCATTTGTCTCATTCAGCTTAATTTTTACTGACCTGACAATGAAAATAAAAATGAATCCAATATAAGAACATATTATATGTACTAAAATTTTATTAAGATTCTGGATTCTTGGCAAGGAAGAAAAGGGTTAACTGTGGATTTATAGCCTGGCTATTTTCACTTTGGGACTATTTAGGTTGCTTTCTTTCTTAACCATACCTCTTGATGTTGATCAAATTTATTAACTAGAAGACAAAATCTTCCAATAAACATCTCATGAGTTCTTAAGGTATGCGTGATGTGTTTGGATTGTTTACTGTAATCAATTCTTCGTGTCATAGACTAATACAGTAACAGGAGAATGGATGTTGGTCACCTGAGCCTTTTGTCTAGGTAGCTAGATAGCAAGATAAAACAGTGAGTTGTCCAAAACTAGTAAATTACTAGGCTAACGATTGCCATTCACGATTAGTCCTCATTCCAGCTGCCAAATTGAGGCTCCCTTTGGGTATCCTGTACTAACCATTGGCACATTATGAGGAGGAATAATCAGGTACAGGAAGGTTACAGGCTATCAAGTGAATTCACAAATATTCATTTCCTACTGCTATATTAATAAAATATATCCCAAAGTTATAGTAAGTGAAAATAACAATAACTTTAAAATGACTTTCATATTTAACTGAATACATATGGAGCTTGCTACAGGATATATTGAAACACTACAGTCAATCAAATACATTTACAAATAAGGTGGTATAGCATAGCTGTAGGAGGGCTGAGAGCACAGGTCAGTGGTTAGAGCCCTTGCCTAGGAAGCATGAGGCCTCAGGTCTTACCCCAGCCCTTGGGAGGCTGAGGCAGGAGGATTGCTATGAGTTGTAGGCCAGCCTGGACTACAGAGCGAGATTCTATCTAAAAAAAAAATGATAGAAGAGATGAAAATTTTCTAAGCTAATTTATAAATAATACAATCTAATAACTTCATAGAATATTTCATAAATGATACAAGTTTTAATTGAAATAAATATTGGACAATAGAAGACATGGCAAATAATACTAACCAGGCTTTGAGGAAATAAAAGTGTAATGATGGTTGATGGTCCCACAAGATTTCATAAAACATATCCAAACTTCAAATAGATAATTAGAAGAACTGAACAGTATTGAGTTAGATACAGGTACATCAGATTAGAGATTGCTGGAATAAAACATATTTAAATTATTGTGTTTATCCAGCTGAAGGAAAGGTTTTGAACTGGCACAAAACCTGTGATTCTTGTCATGACTCTGTCATGTGTGGTGAATTCGGGCATGCACTTCAGTTTTTGGAATCCTTTAGGTTTCTTTGTAAAGTACGTTATTTTGCCTTATCAATAAAGGAGATTATGTGGCATGTTTAGTAAGGCTCTGTAAACCATATTATTTGTGTATACATATACAAATTATAAGATTATAATATATGAAAACCCCAAAGCAATCCATTCATAGGAGAAAGACTTCAAATTTAACATGACTAGTTGGAAGCAAATATGAAGTCTCACTAATGTAAATTCAAGGCAAAACTCAAACACTATACTGCAATGAATTTCACTTGCAGTAAGGAGGTAATATAAAAACAAAAATGGTAGAAAATGTGACAATTCTATGGTAAATTTCAGAGAGGAAATGCATTTCTGATTATTGGAAAATGTAGAGTTTGTTTAAAAAATCATCAACATATAAAAATTTAATAGCTTTTATAATTCAAAATGTAATCAATAATCAAAACATGAATAAAACAAGAAAGGGAAATCTCAATATGTGCTCAACATACATATGGTCTTACTATTCAAGTATAAATTAACTTTTATAAAATTCTCATTAATAAATGGATGGGTGTGAGTAGCCAGGTCACATAAGAGGAAATCATCCCATTTAAAAATGTTGAGCTTTATTAATAGTTACAGCGCACATTGAACAACTCAGGAGCACCATATGTGCATTAAACTATCAAAGGAAAAATGCTGATATAACCAGTGTTAGTGAAGCATTGAAAAATGCTGCATTTAAGTGATAGTAGGATGTACATTTCTATTTTAATTTCTTTGGGGGTCAGGATACCTTTTGTGATAAATGACATCTTAACACTGAGTCACCATTAGCAACATTTTAAATTTTCTAAGTGGTATGGGAAAAGGTGGTATACCTTATGACTGATGACAACTTAAATGTGGTGAAATACAGTGGGCATTACTACCTCCACTTTACACTGATTTTTTTTTTAACCTGGTGGGAGAAGCCAAAAAAAATCTGTTAGAAAACTCGTGACACTTTGATATGGTATGTATTCCATGGAGGACATATTCGAAAGAAAAACCTTGAAGTAAGAATAACTGAACTATCTTGAAGTCAGATAAAATATCCAGCAGTTTGGGAAAGACAAAATGATCTATGGCACATCAGCACAGTGATGTGCAATCACTGAAGTGATAAACATATACATAACATTGGCACATGTAAATGTGCTTATTAAGTATTCAAACTAAAAAAGTATTAGAGTTATGTAACACTAGTTAAGACTAGAAAGAGTGGTTTCTATGTAAAATGAGAACTAAGTTTGAAATTGTAGAAAAAATGCATTGTTTGTAAGAATTATTTTCTGTTGACTCACTTTTGTTCTTAAAAATGTATTTTTACCAGATAGCTCTGTAATATATCCATGGAGTTTTTTTTTTAAATTTGGAAGGAAAGCATACTTAATCTTTTTACATTCCTCTGGAGAACCACTGTTCATTTTGGGAACTAATATGGAAATAAATTTCAAAACTTAAATCATGTTGTAAAATGCTCTGTGTTGCTACCGTAGATTCGTGTTTTATTCTGATTCAGATTTGGAAGAAATAGGAAATATTTCTTTGATTAATTAAAGATGAGTTTTTTGATTTTCATGATAGCTAGGACTAAAATCTTTTCTATAAATCTGTTTCTGGATCTGAGGCAAAGGACATATTTTTGGGACAGCTTTGGAAACATGATTTAGAATCCTAGTGGGTTCTTCAGAATCACCCTGGTGATTATTGTCATGTCAAAG
The DNA here is from genome assembly GCA_004027205.1 of Ctenodactylus gundi. Taxonomy (NCBI): domain Eukaryota; kingdom Metazoa; phylum Chordata; class Mammalia; order Rodentia; family Ctenodactylidae; genus Ctenodactylus; species Ctenodactylus gundi. Next base: position 15,463 of record PVKB01001342.1, on the reverse strand, counting down.
ACAATTTGGCTGAAGTAACTGACAAATTCTGATAACAATTACTCTGACTACTACAGTGCATAGTTTCTTTAGAAGGCTTTCATTAGAGAGGTTATTATCCACAGGTAGTTCATAATAAGATGAATTATTTGCCCACATCAAATGAGTAGTGCTCAGAATTAAGATTTTAAAAAATAGTAGCATGGTTAGAGCAGCAGAGACCTGATGTGTGACATTGAGGTATCTTAATATTCCGTGCTAATTTGCTTCTAAGGTTTGCATATACATGTGTATGTATGTATATATGTATACACATATATGTAGATATGCAAGGAGACCCTGGGAATACTTAGTACATGTTAAAAGTCGTGTTTAATGGAATAGAAAATGTGCCATCCTAATGTCAGGACAGGACCATTCTGAAAAGTATTTAGGGGTTTACTAGGTTTCGTTTGTTGCTGTGATTGGGCAGGAAGGGCAAGACACCTGCAAGTGTTTGTCATTCATCTGTGTCCTTTCCAGTAGCATTTCCTAGGTCTCTGCTCTTACTAAGCACTGAGGTGACTGCTAAGGTTAAATATAAATATGAGCAGGATATGGTTCCTGCTCTTGGTGAATTCACAGATGGAAGAGGTAAACAGATGATGTCAGTGTAATGTAACAAGAAGTGTCAAAGAAAAAGCCAAGTGTAGTGCATACACACGGAGGGAAGAATGCAGGCTGTCTAGCAGAGTCCTCTTGTATAAGCACAAGGATAACATTTTCAATTCTCCTGGTTTTTCCATTGATTTGGTCTTTTGATTCTTCATTATGCTCTTGAAAGACTGCCCTGACTTTGTTTTGCATACTTAGATCTGTAGTTCCAAATACAGTTTCCCTGGTGGGCAGTCTTGCCTGAAGTTTGTGCTATTTTGTTGCACCAGCCAGACAGTAACTGAGTAACCCCGTGAGGGCAGGAACCACTTGTATTTATATTTGTGTAATTAATGCTCACCTAACAAATTTGGTACATGTGTGTAATGTATCTTGATGACTTTTAGTTTTATTCTTGTCCTCTTTCATCCTTTTCCTTACCTCCTAAAGTCTGCTTCGAGTTTCCTATCTTTTACTTACATTTGTTTCTCATATATGAGAAAACATGCAGAGTTCAGCTTTATCTGGCTCGTTTTACTTAGTGTAATGGTATCCAGCTCTATTCATTTTCCAGCAAGTGACACAATTCTATTGTTCTTTATGGTGGAATAATCTATTGTGTACATATACACACCACTATTTATCTCTTAATCTGTTAAACATCTAGGCTTTTTCTGCAGCTTAGCTCTAGTGAATTGCATCACTGTAAACATGGGTATGCAGGTGTTACTATACTATGTTGCTTATAATTATTTTGAGAATATACACAAGAGTAGTATAGCTGGATCAAATGTTATTTTGATTTTTAGTCTTTTGAGGGATCTTCATACTGTTTATCAAAAGGGTTTTACCTACTTATGTTCCCACCACCAGAGTAGAAGCGTGCCGCTTTCCCTGCATCCAGTAATATTACCAGTGGTAATATTACTACTCTTTGTATTCTTGATGATAGCCTTTCTGACTGGGGTAAAATGGAATCTCTGAGTTTTGATTTGTATTTCCATAATGGCTAAAGATGTTGAATATTTTTCCTATATGTATTGATCATTTGCAGTTTTTCTTTTGAGTAGTATCTATTCAATTCATTTATGCTTTTATCGATTATTTGGGGTTTTTTTTTTTTTTTGGTTGGGAGTTAATGTTCCTGAGGTGGTTACATATTTTGATACTAATCTTCTGTCAGAAGAGTCACAACAAAGATTTTTCCTCCCAGTTTTCAAGTTATCTTTTCATTCTATTGTTTTTCTACTTTCCTGTGCAGAAGCATTTAATTTGATGCTGTTTGTTGGTTTTTTTATATTTTCTGTGCTGTCGGGAGTTCTATTCAGGAAGTTTTTGACTGTGGTTACAAGAGTTTCCCTTAAGTTATTTTCCATCATTTTCAGTGTTTGTGGTATGTACGTCTTTGATCCGTTTTGATTTGATTGTAGTAAGTGGTGGGAGAAGGGATCTAGGTTCTATGTTCTACATGTGGATGCACAGTTTTCCAAGCACCATATGCCGTCTTTTCTTTGGTAAATTTTGGCCCCTTTCTGAAATGTCAGCTGCCAGTGGGTGCACAAATTTTTTTTTGTGACTTCTTTTCTATTCCATTGGTCTACATGTCTGTTTTTGTGCCAGTGATATGTTGTTTTTTGCTACTGTGGCTTTGTAGTATAATTTTAAATTGGGATTGTGGTATTGCCAGCGTTACTCTTTTTGCTCAGGATTGCTTTGGTTTTTCTAGTGATTTTTGGTTTCAGATGAGCTTGACATTGTTTTTCGAGTTATGTGAAGAATGTTGTTGGTATTTTGATAGGGATTGCATTACATCTATAAATGACTTCTGATAATAGGGCTATCTTAACAGCATTACTTCTGTTGAACCTGAGCACAGCACACGTTTGTATTTACTTGTTTCTCCTTCAGTGTTGTCTAATTTTCATTGTAGAGGTATATCATCTCTGGTTAGATGATTCCCAGGTATTTTGTTTTATGAAGCTATTGTGAAAACAATTGTTCTCCTGGTTTCTTTCTCAGTGGATTCAGTATTGGTATACAGGAATTCTATTGATTTTGTGAGTTGATAATTTTTTATCCTGCCCACTTTGCTAAATTTATTGTATCTGAAAATTTTTCTGGCAAACTTTTTTTGATCTTCTATATTAAATGATCATAGTGTCTAAAAATGGGATAATTTGAATTCTTTGTTTCCTAATCATATTCATTTCCCTCTGTTGCTACTTCCTTGGGCTAAAATTTTCAGTACAATTTGAACAGGAGTAGTCAGAGTAGACATCCTTGTCTTGTTCCTGATTTTGGAGGAGATGCTTTCAGTTTGCCTCAGTCAGTATGATGTTGGCTGTGGATTTGTCATCCATCAATTTTATCAGTTTGAGTAAAGATCCTTCTATAACCTGTTTTCTTCAAGATTTTTGTCATGAAGACATGTTGCATTTTTTGAAGTATGTTTCTGATAATCATGTGATTTTTATTCTTAACTCTATTTTTGTGGTATATTGCATTTATTGATTTACCTATGTTGAACCATCATTACATCCCTGGAATTAAGCTAACTTCATCATGGTGTACAAATTTTATATAATCTTTTTAATGGATTGCTTAATTCAGTGTTCACTAATCTTTACAAGATTTTTTTGTATCTGTGTTCATCAAAAACATTAGTTTGTACTGTTTATTTTTTTTTTTTTTTGAGTCCTTATTCGGTTTTGGTAATAGGGGAATGCTGGCATTTTAGAATCAATTTGGAACCATTTCTTACCTGTCTGTTTCATGGAAAAGTTTGCAAAACATTGACATTAGTTCTTCTTTAGAGATCTAGTGATATTCAGCAGCAAATACATCTGCTCCAGGACTTTTCTTAGTTGGGAGAGTTTTTATTACCCCATCAATCTCATTGCTTATTATTGATCTGTTTTGATTTTTTTTATCTTGTTGGCTCAGTTGTGGTAGGTTATGTACAGGAATTTATCCGTTTCTTCTAGATTTATGATTTAATGAAATACAAATTTTCAAATTAGTTTGTGAAAGTCCTCTGTGTTTCAGTGATAATCTCACCTTTTGCATCTCTAATTCTATTAGTTTGTGCTACTGTCTTTTGTTAAGTTTGCCTAAGTTTTATCAGTCTTGCCTGTATTCTCAAATGAACCCACTCTTCATTTATCTTTCGTATTGTCCTTTAAGTCGCTTTTATTTACTTCTGCCCTGTTCTTTCTTTCTCTTTTTAGTTTATAGCTGCTTTCTTCTGGTTTTAGGTTTAGTGTGTTCTTTATAGAGCTTAGATATGCATCATTAGGTTGTATGTTTGGGTTCACTCTGCATCTGTTTTCTGATGTGGCACTCATAAGTTTTCCTCTTAGGACTTCTTTCATTGTGTCCTTCATACTATGGTATGTTCGGTTTCCATTCTCATTTGACTCAAAGAATTTTTAAAATTCTCTTCTGTTGTCACTGGTGGTCTGCTGATAATTCAAAAGTTTATTACTCAGTTTCCATGTGTTTCTGTTATTTTGGATTTCTTTTGTTGTTGATTTCTAGATTCAATCAGTTTTGATCTGAAGTATGCACAAAATTTTTATTTTTGTATTTATTGACAGTTTCACGATGGCTTAATGTAGAGTCTATCTTGAAAGTTTTGTGCATAGTTGAAAAGAATATGCATTTTGCTTCCGAATGGAAAACTCTGGGTATCTGTTAAATAAGTTCAATCTTCAGTTTAGTTTATTTCTGATTATCTGTTTATAAAAGTGTGAGGAATTAAATGATTCAAGCATGATGGTACTGGGTTCTATTTTTCCTTTTAAATTAAGTAGTATTTTTTAAATGAAATTAGTTTTCCTGGTATCTGGTACATATTACTTACAATGGTTTGCTTTTGTGGTGAATTGTTCCTTTTACTGCTATGTAGTCACGTTATTGTCTCTTCTGAAGAATTTTAGTTTGAACTTCTTATAATTACAGCTACTCTAGCTTGGTTTTGAGTTATAGCTGCTTTAAATATTGTTTTCCACCCTTTTACTTGCAGTGTGTTGTGCTGTGTAGATAAGATATGTTTCTTGCTGGCAATATACAGATCGGTCTTATCTTTTGATATGATCAACCAGTCTGGTGCTTTAGTTGCAAAATTAAATATTTAAGTTGCTACTATTAAAAGGGATGTACTAATTCTGTCATTTTTTCTAGTGTTTGCTTCATTCCTAATTCGCATTAATTTATCTGTGCTTTCAATGAGACTCATTTCTCTCATCTCATACTTACCATTTTATTTGTCTGTGTTTAGAATTTTCTTAAATATTTTCTGCAAAAGTGACTTATTCAAGAATTTGTTTAGTCTGTACTTACCATGGAAAGGCTAGATTTCTTCTTTGATTTTGAAGGATCCCTTTGCTGTGTGTAGTAACATAGTGTGACAATTATTTCCCAGGGGATGAAATTCAAGGTTTCAAATGAAAAATCTGCTGTTATGCTGGTGGGTTTGCCTCTGTAAGTGATTTGGCACTTATCTCTCACAGATTTCAGTTATTGTTTCTTTTTTAATTAAGTCTTTACATTTTGACGATGATGTGTTGTGGAGCTTCTTGTAATGTTTATTTGGGTTTGGGATTTTAAATGATTCACTTATATGGGTATCCATCTTCTTCCCCAGTGAAAAGGTTTCCACAATAATTTCAGTGAATAAATTTTTATACCATCAGTCATTATTTCACCACTCTGTTTCAGGCCAACAAGTCTTAAATTTGGTCTCTTAAAGTTATTTGAGAGCTTGGGAGTAATCTGTTTACTTGTTCAATGCTTTTTTTCTTTTTCTTTTCTTTTCTTTTTTCCTTTCCTTTCCTTTTCTGTCCTTTTCTATCTTTCTTTTTTCTTTTTTTTTCTTTTTTGAAACAGGGTTTCACTCTGCAGCCCAGGCTGGTCCTGAACTCACTATGGAGCTCAGGATGGCCTTGGATTCATGGCAATCCTTCTGTCCCAGCTTCCCAAGTTGCTGACATTATAGTTGGGCACCACTACGCCAGGCTTTTGTGGTGCCGGGGAATTGAATTCGGGTACTTAGCGCTTGCCAAGTGCTTTAACCACTGAGCCATTCCTCCAGCCCCTGCTTTTTATTCTTTTATCATCCTTATTGTCAAAATATTCTAGTATAGCCACCTGGTCTTCAAGTCCTGATATGCTTTGTCTAGCCTGCAGCCAAAAATTTCAATTGAATTTTCTTTTTTGTAAGTGAGCTTTTCTTTTTTAGGATTTGTGCTTGGTTCTTTTTGACAAGCTCTGTCTCTGAAGTGGTCATTTATATCTCAAGTTGTCTCTTGTAATTCGTTGAGATCTTTATTTGTATCCCCTTTGAACTCATTGATCATTTCAGTAATTGATTTATTCATTTGCTTTTATGTCTCTGTGCTCACTGATCATTTTAACTATGAGTTTTTAAAAATGCTATCTGGATTTTCATGTATTTCAATACCTGTTTTGGGGAGTTAAGATTTTTTTTTTTTTTTTTTTGAGACTGAGTCTTGCTCTGTAGTGCAGGTTGTTCCTTTACTCGCTGTATAGCCCAGGCTGCCCTTGAACTCATGGCAATCCTCCTGCCTCAGCCTCTTGTGTGCTGAGATTACAGGCGTGTGGCCATGTGCCTAGCTTTAATGTGGTGCTGGGGGCTCAAATCCAGGGCCTCATGTTGCATTGGCAAGGGCTCTTAATCACTGTGCTGTGTTCCCTGCCCCAAGTTACGAATTTTTGGAGGCATATTGTTGCTTTTTTCAGGATTCCTGTGGTTTTATGTTGAGGTTTACAGATCAGCTGGGTTGGATATCTGTTCCACTTTCATTTGAGAACATTTATAGTAAGTGGCTTTGTCTTCATGATGTACTCTGAGCTGCGGATATTTCTCCATATGATACTACCCAGTCTGATCCATGTACTAGATTGAGTCCCGGGTTTGATCTGAAAGAAAATGGCATCTACCAGTAACACCAACATTTGAGATGCAAATCATACGTTATCATATAATTAAGAAATTTAAAAAAACTGTACTATTTCACTAATCACAAAAAGACTGGGAAAGTAATAATATTGGAATAGCTTGGAGAAGCTTAACATTAATTATATTCAGATTATTTTAATTATATGTGTGATAGAATAAAAAGGGGAACAACGACAAGAATTTATGAGAGAATTAATGACAGAAGAGAAAGGAACAGAATATAAATCAGAAGTGGGAGAAGTGATAGGTAGGTTGAATCCAGTTACTGAACTAAAAATAAAAGAAAGTTACTCATCCCAATGAGGCAACAATTGATGTACGAAAACGTGACAAAACAACATTGAACAATATACAAGTCAAGGTAGAAAATAATACACACACACACACGCATGCGCGCAGAATGTACACAGATAGAAACACAAAACAACCAGAAAGCAAACCAACAAATGAGGGAAAAAAGTATCAATATACCTTCAAGGAAGTATTGTGGATTGTGGAGGTATTATAATGGGGACCATTAGTCTGTGCCATTGTTCAGGGGATGGATATATTCCATCCCAGAGCTGTGTGTTAGAACTATTGCCTTTAGTCCCCCTTGATTGATCAGGAGTCTCTAGTGTTCACAGGCCATTGATAGGGGTTAGTTATGTTACTTCCCTTGGATGAGCCTTACCCTTAGGCTTCAGGGCCACAGTCCAGTTGCTGTCTGTGTAGTAGCACTGCCTAGCCACCTTTTCCCATGTCTGGTGCCCATAGCAATCCCAGACCTGCTGACTTGAGTCAGTATCTCAGAGTGGCTGGTGAGTGCTGTTTGCATTTTGTTTACTGTTATGAATCTATACACCATTTCTGATGAATGTTTTTCAGTATCTGTTATCTTATTTGCACGTATTCATATATTGCTCATTTATTTTCATAATTTAGCATAAGGTTTATTCTCTCATGAGTATGTGCATGTACTGGGATGTTTGATATGGAGAAAGACGTTTAGAATTTCATTTGTCTCTTTGCTGACAGCACAAGAAATGCTTTGTGTGGTTCTGGCATTGTGTAACAGTGTGGATTTCAGGAAGTTTTAATCTTGAAAAAGTCATGACTGACAACTCTGTAATGGGAGATCCTTATGTTTTTGGTTCTCTGAAGATAGTGATGACAACCTTATTGTGTTTCTGTTTGAAGAGAAACTTCCAAATCTCAGTTCTTTAAGTCAATACAAATATTCTTCTCCCTTTCAGTGTTTCTCATTGTTAATTTGATGCTTGGTGATATTTTACATGCCTGGACTCCTACCTTGTGGCCCTATGTTCTTACATGTTTAGTTTCTAAGGCCACATAGGAAATGGGACAGGATATGGAGTATCATGTGAGAGATACTTTTCATGGCCCAAGATTGAACATGGCAAATATATCTTTTGTTCATGTTTTATTGGATAAATATTAATGATGGCCATATTTAAAAAACAACTGGGAAATGCGGACTAGGTAGATATCAATCAAGATATACGTGTGGTGGTCAATTAGCAGTTTCTTTAGTACAAAGCAGTACAAATTTCTAATAATGAATAATAAATTCTTTAACCTTTGAAACAAAGCTAAATTTAGATCTAGAAGTCTGGCCTAACCAAATTACTCCTCACATTAAAAAATCATGTGATTACATGGCAGAAGTCAAAGATTTTCCCCTACTAGAAAGTAGCATGAGAGAAAATACGAGTTCTTTGGAGAAACTTAAGTTGCTTCGCTTGAACTGTGAAAATGTATTTTTGCTGTTCATTTAATGCAGAAAACCCTCACAAAGGCATGCAAATAGAGAGGTTCAAATCTTCTTGTTCTCTGCAATAACAACGATGAAATTGCAAAATCTTCACAGGCCTGGATATCTGAAAAGCTGCCAAGTATCTGAAAGATGTCGTTTTAAAGTAGCAGTGTGTGCCATCCCTACGGACAAGTCAAATAGTGGTCCTGGCACAGGTTCACTTGCCTAAGTGAGTGCTAAATTTTTGCTTCGTATGCTTAAAAATGCAAAGTAAAACGCTGAACTTAAGATGTTAAATGTAGATTCTCTCATCATTGAACATATCCAGGTGAACAAAGGACCCAAGACATACTGCTTTACAGAACTTACGGCAGATTAACCTCTGCATGAGTTCCCCGTGCCACATTGAGATGATCCACATTGAAAAAGGAAAAATAAATAAATAAAGTAAGAAAAAAAAACCTATTTGGAAAATCAGGCTCCCAGGAAATAGAGATTGATCCAAGAGTACAATAGGCTTTCTCTGTCTCCTAACAAAGTACCTGACTTGGATCAAAAGGCTAGTGCTCTGTTAACTGATATTGAGTCAGGGATTCTTTTCAACAGTGATTGCTTCTAGCTTACCCCCTCACTATCTTTGTATTATCTCTTTGTCCTCTGAGACCCTTTTAAATTTTAATATATGTGGTTAAGTTTTTTAATTGACTATTATCCATTTATTTCCTCTTTATTGTCTGCTTAGTTCTGTGCTTTATGTATATGAAGATGTCAACACAGTCTACCTTAGGGAGAAACAGAAAACACTACTAGCCTTTTTAAAGGCCTGGAAGTAAATATTAATGCATTTAAAAGTTGGATAATGTTAAATGAGGGGGAAATTGCTTTATAGGCCATTGGTCAGGGCTTTCCAGTTTGATTAATATCTCACATTATTACTGTGAAACAATCATTATATATAGGGCCGGTTTAATGGGATTTCACTTTCTAGAATAATTACCACGTAATTCCCATGTTCAACACAGAGTTTTATAAAACCTGGGTCATTGTATGATTTCTAAGTTTTTCTGTTTATTCTTGTTTACAGTGTCTGAATCTTTTTTCTTCCACAATATACACATCAAAATGATAGTCCTATGATGTATAGTTTCAACTTTATGTCAAAGTGCCATGTTATGGTAACAAAACAAATTAATTACCAATTTTACAGGATTCATTTGACTTTCTGAATCCTGAGGAAAACACAAATAGCAGAAATGGTAGGAGAGGTGGGGTGATTGGAGACAGAGCGCATGCATGAGAGAGAAGATATATTACTTGGTTGCAAGTCTGGTTCTGTACTTATAATTAGAAATAGTTATTGTCTCAGAAATGGGCCAAGAAAGAATGGAGGAATGTTGTGGTTGTAATCATTTTCCTTACTGGTAGTATTTATTCAGAGTAAGAAAGAAACATGAGAAACACTACAAAAAACATTCCAGGAAGTCCTTTAACTATAGAGGATTAAGTAAGCTGATTAATCAAATTATACCTTCTCTGATTTAAGTAAATCTCTGAATTTTGGGTTCTTGAATTATGTGATCTAGAAGAATTTTGATGTGTTGTTTCTGTCTTTTAAATAAGAAATGTTCTTAACTATATGAAAAGCCCTAGCCAGGAGGAAAAATAACCACCTTAATGTGAAGATAAAGGGGAAAAGCAAAGCACTGAATATGTGGAATACGATGACCTGTCCTAGTAATTTTCTTACTGTGTAGTTGGGAAACTATGGGGCAGCTTCTATGCTGGGTTTAATTTTGTCTTTTGACTAAGAGATGATTGATGATATGCAGGAAATGGTGAATTAGAACAGAACTGACCATGGCATGTGAAAATTCACCAGCATGATTAGCCAAGAGAGATGGCTTTCAAAAGTCAAATAAAAATAGGTATCTCACACAGAAATGTGTAGAAGAGGATGGTAAGACTTTCAGAAATGAGTTTTCTATTCCACAGTTTAGAATAATTCCTTCTAGGAGGAAATGGGAGAGGGGACATTTTAAGAAGTTAATGTGGATAACTTAAACTTTATTTGATGAATTTTGAATATTGCATTCATATTAAACTATTTTTACCTTAAAACAATCACAGTATTTTAGAAAGTTGCAGTCTTTCTGGAGTCTTTTTAGAGTAAAATGCCAGCATGATCCTGTGTCATCTCTGAATATTTTAGTGTGTATTTCTTAAGAAATAATGGCATTCTTCTACACATTCAATATAAAACTATCACAATGATGCAATTAATGCTAACTCATTACTATAGTTTAAGCCTCACATTCTATTTGGATTTCACCAACTTTCTCAGTATTTTTGGAGCAAATGTTCCATTTCATAATCATGTAATTCATTTAATTATCATGTATCCATGTATCCCCCTTTAGTCTGATGAGCTCATATTCAAAGGATATTTCTAAGTAAAAAAAGAAAGAATATAAGACCAAAGACAAACTCACCGGAGTGATCTGATTCCAAAAGCATAATGTCCGTGAAAAAATTCAGAAATACGACTAACAGTTATCTTCTATGTAATATAAATGAAGAATTTGGGAAGGTCATGACATAATCTCTCATGATGTGGAGAGCGGAAGGCTGCATAGCTTCACAGAATAAGCCCTATTGAGGGCAAACTGAAAGCTCAGAAGAGAATTTCAGAGTATTTTCTAATTTCAAATGAATTCAACATTGACGTGATGTGCTGCTTCTGACAAACTGCAAGCACCTGCACATCTATGTATGCCATCACTCGTATATTTGCACCATGCAGATGGCAGAAAAGCTAACTAAAATTTTTAATTCTTCAATTAATATCTACCTAGAGAAACTTCCTAGTGGAATTCTTTAGGTCTCTGTCCACAGTACTAAACTATTCAACATGTTTCTTAATTTGTTGGAGAACATATGTTTAAAAGTGTTATTTTTGTTATGCTGGACCTCCCTCCCAGAGCCTTGTGCATGCTAGGCAAGTGTGTTACCTCTGATCTGTACCTTCAGTGTTATCATATTATTAATTCTTGGATTGAAGATATACTGGCTGATAAAATGAAAACACAAAGCTACTTTGGCAGGATTGGGGATAGGTAATATTTAATTAGGTAAAATATAGCTATAGTCAAGTGACTCTTGACCAAAGTACAAAGGCAATTTAATTGGAAAGGATAGACTTTACCATGAATACTTCAAGAATAACAGGACATGCGTATGCGCAGTAAACAGATAAATGAAACCTGTACACAGATCTTGTACCATACACAATTGTAACTCAAAAACCTACATAGATGTAGATATAAGGTTAAAAACTGTAAGTCATATAAATGAGCATATATGATAAAACTTCTGTGACCATTTTCATGATGCAATTCTAGATAAAAGACCAAAGCCTTACCCAAAAAAGAAAAACAGTGATAAGCTCAACTTCATTAGAATTAAAAACTTTTGCTTTATCAAAGATACTGTTTGGTTTTCTTCAGAGCTGCGGATCAAACCCAATGGCCTTCATTCTGACCTACATCCCCAGCACTTTTTATTTTCTAAATTTTGGACAGGAGCTCCCTAGGTCACTAAGTTCTTCAGGCTGTGCTTAAACTTGGGGTCTTCTTGTTTCAGCCTGCCAGAGTGCTGGTATTGCAGACACTTTTCACTACATTTAAATGATACCGTTAAGACAGTGAAAAGACATATAACCATCTGGGGCAAATACTGTGAAGCTACATATTAGATAAAGGACATAACTGAAATATGCAAAGAGCAGTTAAAATGCAATGATAAGAAAGCAGTTCTCAGTCAAAACTAGAGAAATAATTTGAACATATATTTCATAATAAAAGCAAGTTAGAAAATAAACACATTGAAAGATGGTAACGTCATTTGCATTATGGAATGAAAAACAACAAGCAGCAAAAATTAAAAACTCTTTGCTGGTGACGTTGTGAAAGATCTCTGCAAAAAACTTCAACTACTTCTTTGCTGCTGAGAATGAAGTATAGCGCAGTCGTTTTTGAAAGACAACTGAATAGTTTCCTCTGAAGCTGAACATGGTCTTGACGTACAATCCAGTGGTTATATTCCTAGGTGAGTACCCAAATGATGTGAAGGTTGATATCCACACAAGTATTGATATGGGAAATGTCATTAGAGTTTCATCCGTAGCACCTAATACTTGACAGCAACCAACACGTCCTTAAATTCTTAAATGGAACCAGGCATGGTGGAACATATAATTCAGGTACACTGGGAGCCGGAGGTAGGAAGACTCTCAGTTTGAGCCCAGTACAGGCAACTTAGTGACTTCACAAGGCTGTATCTGAAGATAAAATATAAAACCAGACTGGACTGTAGCTCGGTGTGAATACCTTGAGTTCAATCCCCAGTACCACAAAAATAGGTGAAATAGGTGAATGGATAGACAAAATCTGACGTTTTTCCCAGGAATACAGATGTATAATTCTAATATTGTTAGATATACTGGAACTGAATAATTAGGTAAGTCAATTGGAAATGTTGGGAGCAAACTTTATCACTGTTAGACTGGGAAGCCACAGACTAGTGATGAAAGATTAAATGACTCACATGCAATGGATTAGATTTGGTGACAGCAATAAGAAATGACATTTCACTTAATCTAAGTGGGCTGATAAAATACTATGTGTATTTTAAAAATCACAGAAAAAGACACATTGCCGTCTGTCCTCCTCACTTAGAGAACACTTGTTCCATCATTCTTACCACTTTATGAAGCCATTCTGGAGGTCCTCTTTATGTTTCTGTCTTTATAGGTTTTAATCAGAAATAAAGTAAATACTGCTGAGTGCCATGCAGCAGCGAGACAGGCTCAGCTCGCAGAAGCATCTTCGCTATCTTATCACTGCATCTGCACTAAGTGACTTCTTATTATTTCTCAAAGTCAAAATGACTATGAAAGTGCAATGTTGGCGTGGATGAAGGACATCAAGGCAGCCATGATAGTGCAGCTGAAGGCATGAAAATGTCCAGGGCTGCTTCAAAAAGTGGTACAAGTCATGGGATAAGCATATTGGAAGAGTGGCTAAGGATGTGGGGAGGATTGATGGCAATGTCTTTTACTGTAATAAAAAGTTATATGCTCATCCTAACTTTTGATTACACCTAGTACATATTGATGCATCTAGGTATACTTATATGTACACACAGTGTATCATACATATTTTTTCCTGGTTAGCTCAGAGAGCCTAGAAACGATGAACTCAAGTGGAGATTATCACATTCAATGCCCAGGTTTTTATTTCAAATACAGTTTCCTCTCCAGTGAAAGAATTCAGGGCACTTTGGAGATTCAGCTGGTTCTAGGACTGGAACTGAGAACATTCAAGATGAACTTTGAAAGGTTTCGCCGTCGGTGAAGAGAAAGGCCAGGCAGAAACAAAAAGTCTGGGTCACCTTTATTAAAGGAGCTCCTGGGCGAGGTTCACGGACCCCAAGGAAGGGGTCTGGGAAGTCGCACCCCAAGAGAGGGGTATAGGGCATTAATAGGATTTTGGACCGCGGTGGAAGCTGATTGGGTGGCTTGGCCAGTGGTGCTGGCCTCAGTGAAGTTTCCTTTTCCTTGAGTTTCAGTTTCTCAGAAGCTGTTTCTGGCAGGGGGCTTCTCACCTTGCTGGTTTTTCTCTTCCCCTCTCCCCTCGGGCTATCAAACTTGAATATTCTGTAGTGCTAGAAAGTAAGGAAGGGTTAAAAATAGTAAAGGAAAAACAAAGAAGATAACAAGGACAATGATGGATATATATCAAAAGGATGCAAGAAGTAACTGAAAAGATTCTTAAGGGCCACAGACAAAATATGCATGAATATAAACTGATATAAACAGAGGATTGAATAAATGAGGACCAGAGAGACAAGTCTTGCTCATAGAGATTTCAAATAATTCATGTAGCTATGTTAAGGATGTGGACCTTAAATTTCTACTACTAAGAGTGTGGGTTGTGCATTGTGATTTTTTTCTAATTAAAGAAGTGGGGAAAACAGTAAAATCACAGTGGAAAAACCTGGTACTTACTACCTCATAGATCATATTGATAATAGAAAATTTTGATATGATAGGATGAGAATGACTCTTTATCTCTGTGGTATCCTTCCTAAAAACCATTTATCCAGTTTAAGCCCAAGTAAAACAACAGAAAACCCTCCCAACCCCCATTTATTTCCTGTTGCTTCTCTTCTGCCACTCAGCCATTTTCTCTTTGCTGGCAAGAATGGCTTCTTGCTCCTCAAATTTGGCTGTTGCGGTGCATAACATATATAACTATTTTGCCCCATAAAGCTTTTGGGTTTCTATATTTGCATCACTTGTTCCTCTCTGTCTGTTACGTATCTGTTCAAATGCTGTGTCCTAGGGATTTCCCCTTTTGCCTTGATGTACTGTGGCACTCTCTCACCCTGTTATCTCTTTACCCTGCTTCATATTTACCAGCACTTATTACTAGTTGTTAGAATATTTATGTTTTTCTCAGCACATTTCATCCATTAATATATTTTTATTTTAAAATAATTTTGAGCTTTTTACAAGTTGCATATTCATAGCGGCTTGCCTTTGGCTCATTTTGTTCTCTACCCCATTGTCTACGGTAGTCTGGGCAATAAGTTAGTGAATGCCTACGTTACAAATAAGATCGTTTTAATTAAGTGCAAATTGCATTTAAGTCAAAATTGAAGTTAGCAGACATGCTGGTGCATTTTTAGGTTTCAATAGTAGAGATGCCTTAGCTTAAATAAAGGGAAAAAACAGGCCTGCTTTGAGATTCTTTTGACAAACTACATCTGGAACTATTTGTTCAGTCCTGATGACCACATTTTCATATGGTCGTGTACAAATTGAGTTTTTCCAAATGAGTGCAAACAGTTACAATATGTTTAAAAAGCATTGCTTGCCGGTTCTGGTGGTGCCGCCTTGTAATTACAGTGCCCTGCTGGGCTAGGATTGGAGGCTTGCAAGTTCCAGCTTAGCCTGGGAAACTTAGTGAGATCCTGTTCTCAAAATGGGCTGCAATTGTAGCTCAATGCTAAAACCCTAGTACCTCCCCCCCCACCCCCCCCATCCCCCCCCCACC